>VWZF01002930.1:540811-557940 GCA_013396755.1 Sclerurus mexicanus
GGGCAAATAAATTGATTTCCACTATCTTGCTGATATTTTTAATTTTTAACAGAACTCTTGATTTCTGGGCAAGAGCAAAACAAACAACCTTTCTTGAGATTCCTAGTCATACTCTACACTCTGAAAACACTTTGGTATCATAGTTCTCATGAAGCACCTCAAAGTTTGGAGCAAATTGGTTCATCTTGGAAAACAGACAGAACTCCTTATTTTCCCTTGCTCCAGTCTGTAAACAATTTGTACAGACCGTGGCTTTCTCTCAACATGAGCACACCAAATGTGAAGAGTCTGAGGTATGAACTTTGGCAAAACTCGCAGGGAGCGCAGACAGGGTGGACAAGAGGTGCCAGGCCAACTGAAATTGGCCTTTTGAACCACAGTCAGGTCATGTTTTTTATCAGCAGGAGGACAAAGCTGCTAATGACTGAGCAACAAGCCACGTGCAGAGCAGTGGCACGGCAGGAATATGCCTCTGTCACAGTGCTCTGAATGCCAAGCTCTTCACAGCAACGAGCACCAGGCTCTTCCAGAGGAGAACACCAAGATTTATCATTTGACCCACCTGGAAAAACTCCCGCCTGGCAAACTAGGAGAGGTCATACAAAAGGTCAAAAGTGAGACTTGTGTTTGACTGTTAATCTCCAGTAGAGGGTCATGAATCAGAACTGGAAAGAGCTGAAGGACATGCAAGAAAAGGTGATGTGAGCTAGGACTCTTCAGCCTGGAAAAAATGGCTGAAATGGGCACAGTATCTTTAAACATAGCATTACTGGTGTCTGAAAGCAGAACTCATGGCTGAAGGCAGCATGCGCCCAGAAGCTGCTGGAACCTCATCAAATTATTTGCAAAAATCAGAAAATCCTGACTTTGAAGGAAGTCAGGCTTTTTTCTTCTAAAATGGTTGATTGCTGAAACAAACATACAACAACAGCACTGAGAAGTGAAAGCAGCAACAACATTCTTGGTGTTGTTCCTGTCTCATCTTGGCTTCTTTTCCTAAACTCTAACTTGGAAACGTTGCTGAAATCCCCACTGATGAGGAGCTGAGGCACCATTTCTGGAGATTCTGGAACATCACATTTCTTTCAACACACAAATTTTGGAAACAAAGTGTAACACACAACCTCTAATTATTAACCCCTTTATCAGTGTTCATGCATTCATTTAAACCAGAATTGCCTGGACTGAAACTACTCTGAACACTGTTTTGCCTTAAAGCATCTTTCATTCACACTTGGCAACATGCTGACAAATCAGGAATGCAGTTTGTTTCACTGTAATAAAAGAGGCTTGTAAAAATAGCTTAGTGTTAATTAACTTCTATGATTCTTGGGGAGTATCAGGCAGAATTTATAATGTAATGCAGCAATGAGGGAAAAAGTGTTATGCAGTCTATACACAATCTAAAAACAGCAGGGAGAGGAGAATCAGGGAGAGAAAACGAGAAGGAAAATCAGACAAGATCTACCATTAGCATAATAATCAAAATTAAACCAAGCTTTGCTGACACCATTTGCTTTATGCTAAATCTACTCAGCTTTGATCTGCTGGTAGGAGACAGAGAAAGGTCAAGCTCTGATGGCTTGTGAGGAATTTTCAGTTGCCAGCAGGACTTTTTCTTACCTGTCATTCATTATTATTACCTATATTCACTCTAAGCCACATAAATCACTCCTCCCCACAATGTGGCTTGGAAACTCCTCCTTTTTTTTTGCAATTTTTAAAATGCACACTACCATGACCCAGGTCAGAGTTGAGATGCACTCTCATAAAGAGTAAAGGAGGGAAAAAGCATCAGCAAGGAACACCCCTGGCCTTGTGCCTGCTTAGCCAGACCTAAACTAGTAGAGCGTTAGCCTTTGCACACGCAGGTTTGCTAAACACCAACAGTCACCCTTCTGAATGGAGCAACGGCTAAGGAGAGCATCTGAGTGAGATGTTCAGTGTGTGTTGCTACAGGAGTGAAGTTGACTGTAAGAATCAGTCACCAATGCTCAGACAAACTCCAAAAATTCAACTTGAGCAAGATCTGACTATTAGGCTCCACATTCTAGACAGCTTTGACAAAGGTTTTCCAACATGGTGTTAGATTCTGTCTTCACAAGTCCATAGTTCCTGAGTATTGACAGAAATAATTACAAGAGTTTGGTAGAATCGAGCCCCATATTCCTCCCACAGCACAATTCCTAAAATTCCTGAGTTTAGAAAGGATCCTAACACATTTCCAAAGCCTGCAACATGCTACATCACGTGCAGATCAAGGATATGACTGCGTCAATGCAAACTCTTCACACAGCCTATATGACAACAGTAATAATGAATAATGCTTAGGCTCCTTCTGACAAACACAGTCCCCGCAGAGCTGTTACTGTTTAGAGATGGACTTACTTAGGTGTTGACACCATAAATTGGAGCACCAATCATGAGAATGATTGCAGGCTGAATTCCAAGGAGAAGTCAACCACTGGCACTAAGGTATGAGCATTATCACTCTCAGTTAAAGTGACATTTCACTTCTCATTTAACTACATAATAAACAGTTAAACAACACAAGAACCTCAACTCCCAGAGAGGAGAAAACACCAACTGTTTGAAACATGTGACAGGAAAAAGCAGACTGGGACCTTCCTCTGCAGGATTACCCAGTGTTCCCACTTGTGTAAATCCAGTGCTTTTTGCACATGCTGGAGCCCCTCAGGAAGTTACCAATTACCTTCCACATCAATCTTTCCAAAGGCACTCCCCTTTCCAGCCGAACCAAATGTGACTGTGTTAGCAGAACAGCCACGCTAATTTTCCACTGCCTGTAAGTTAATGTTGATAGTCAGGAATTTAATGGGTTTGTCAGTGTACTTCCTCCTCAGGGTCCACAGAGTCCTTAGATGTGCAGAGACTATTTAGGCCTGGGGACAGTCATGTTCATATCCTACATCTGGTTCACTTGGACAAAAGTTCCTCCTGCTAGTTCAGCCAAATCAGGTAAAGGACCAACACGCTCCCAGGTTTCACTTATGCCAGGCCAGTTAATTCTACAGGAGAGTTTTCAGCTGCAGAATTTTATGTCAGATTTTCACTACTCCTCATCCATTCATGTTAATAAAGCTATTTAATATATGACAAGCTTTTTATTTAATTGCTTCTGCTAAAAAGATATCAATCAATGATTGTCTACAGTGCTTTGCATGGGGAAGGCCCTAAATACCCTTCCAAGAATTAGGAACAACAGAAAGGAAGAAGTATCCAAAAGCAAGGATAACTAAATCTCACCAGCTCCATCAACTGGTAATCACTCTGGCTAAACTGTGCAGTATATAAAAAACCCACTTAATAATAAACAGTTTTTTCAGTTGTTCATTGGACTGACAAAGAAAAACAGAGAATAAGAAGAGGAAAAGAACTACTCAACAATATTTGCAGCCAGTTAGGATGAAAAGTGAGAAAAGGTGTCAGCAAGAATAGTTATCGTCTAAAGGCAAATTGCTGCCTAACAGAGAAATAAATGTAGAAAAGCATTCAGTGTTTCATGTCAGACCACAGCCAGCAGACATCTCTGATCTATCGTGTTCATCTCAAGCAGAGGCATAACAGATGTTTAATGCAGACCTGGCAACCTCCTTTCTTTGGGTATAGTTCTCATAAACACATGCACCTCCCTGACTGCTCAGACAAATCTGTTCAGCACTTTGATAACAAAAATGATGGGCCCCTTTCAACTCAAGCCAACCTAAATAGATTCTTTAATTCAAAAATACATTTGCCCAGACAAGTATAAAACCCAGGGTTTGTGCTATTAATGTAAGGGTTGTAGCAAGCATTTTAAAATTATTATTATTATTAGCTAGTATTGTTAGTGGTCTAACTTTTAACAAGTTCTCTCATGCTGAGGATATGTCAGCTGCAAATAGTGAGAACTGGCCCTTCTTAGCACATCTGCAAGTGACAAAAAGGGATTTTGTCATGGTAGCTTCTTCTAATTTTAGCCAAAAGCAAACGTGTGCCTTAGCAAATAAATGCATTACCACAGACTTCATGCTGAAAACAATGCTTTGAACCTCAAGTGGTCTTCAGGAACAAGGCACTTTCAGAGCCACTGGGCTGGTATTTATACTGAATAGAAACCCGCTTTGAACCGAGGATATACAGTGTATTTTAAATACACAGGTAGGATTACAAATTTCCTGGGCCTCCACCTCTTCTCCTAAGTGCTCTTTACAAAGCCTCTCTCCAACATACCTTTTTCATTTTCCCCTCTTTTTCCATCACTTCCTTTCTTCTTACATTTCTCCCACTATTCCCCACACAGAGGTTCCCTGGCTCACTTCCAGCTGAGGCATAACTCATTTGCTTTTTCTTCTGATGTCTGACAGAATAAAGAATGTGTTTTCATGAGCTTTGCAGCATTTCTTTCATCTTATCTCCTAGTATCAAAGTACTTCTCTTGTAAATGAAAAGCTGCAAGGGTGAACATTAGCAGAAACACTCATTAATGACACCAAGCAAGACTTGTAGCACTGTTGGGAAGTTTCCTTAGAACGAACCGGAAGAAACTGCCTATTTCCCACATTTTCAGTGCACAGCCTTTCCCTGTTTCCCAAGGAGTGTTCTGGGAAGGAACAGCGTTCAGCCATCAGTTCTACCAGGGAAAAGGAGAAAAAACTGCACAGGAATTCCTGATATTTTTTTCAACATTTCTCTTGTCTATCGGCAGCAATAACTCCACAAGCAAAGGAGGGTTTGCTTCCCTGTCTGCCCAGTCCCAGCAACCACACTAATGACAGACAACACAATCTCACACAGATCATCAGGCAGATGTGAAACCAACACTTACTTAGACCTTTCTCTTGAATTGTTGAGAGTTTGGTAGAGTTTGACGCTTTTTACAAAAACATCAAAGGCTTCCTTCACCAGGAATCCCGGAATTAAGGTGTACGTCCACTAAAAGGCTAAGGAAACTCATGTCCTCAGTGAGCCTGGTCCAACTGCACCCACAGGCTGACCCGGCTCTGGGTGCCCAGGACCCAGACATACCCCAGATTCTTGCCTGTTCTTCTCACTTGGGAACGAAGCAGCTGCCCTGTGATCTGTTCTCGGAAGTGCTGCTGCCTGTACTTCTGTCCCATCACCACAGCAATCAATCCACCGCTACTCAAGCTGAGTTTAACCGTGATCCGTCATCAGAAACAGAGGCTTAATGTGCAAGACAGAAGAGTGGTTACAAATATGATTTATGGCTTTATTTCCCAAGCAATATCCCACATTATTTACCACTGCAAAATGTCTTTTAAATTACACTGATTTGTGCTTTCGTGTTGCAGTTTTTCATTTCTATTTCAGAAAATGCTCCAAAACGGCAGTTCTTTGATTTCAAGTAGAAAATCAGGTCTGAAGGAGCTCAGTCCCCTTAGATCCCTATCAAAGCTCTGGCTTACATTTAAGCCCTGCTACGCATCATTGTTTTAACAGGACTGCTTGTTAGTAAGCAAAATCCTCTAAAACTGAATCAATTACATACATTCTAACTCAATTAAATCTATTTCTGTGGATAAGTATATTTTAGATCATAGCAAACTATCTTCAGCAGCACTACAGTACTGTAATTAATTGACAGGTTTTAAATGACACTACACACTTACATACGGTTCAAGTACTTAATACAGAGTTGTCTTGAGTTTGTTTCTGAAGAACTGGAAGTGATTTATTAGCTATTTCTGTCAGCCATGAAGCTACTGAAATATCACTCCAATATTTAAAATGTAATGAAGAAAAAAAAAAGGGCGATGTAGAAGTCCTTGCAGACACAAAACTTCAAATGGAAAAAAATCTGGTCCTAATGGCATAAATTTCTGTTAATGGAATAGGTATGGGCAATTATTATTTTTATTAGTCCTAAATAGTATTCTTAAAATAATTTCAGATACGTATTTTTAACCCCTGGCATTTCCTCCATAATTCAAAACTGTAACTGGCCTACAACTGTCCTAGTCAATCATTTACTTTCCAGCCCTCCTACTGCTTTTAATTTTATGTTTTATATATTCTTAGGCACACAGCTAACAATGTTTACTTTAAAAAACATCCACCATGAATTTTTCCCCTTTTTCTTAAGATGAAATCACAAGGTAAACTGTGTCACTACTGTTACTGAGTTTACACCTCTCGGCATTTTAGCAGATTCTTTCACAAGAATCATTTTTAACAAAAGCAAATGATTTCTGGATCTGGGAATGTATTTCCATCCATGAAGAGGGAGAGCTCTCCACAGTCAGGCTGGTTCCCAGGAGAAGCCAGCTGGGATCCCACCCCAGCTCTGCAGCACAGCCTGTGCAGCTCTGCATCCCACAGACTCCCTTCTCACCGGCTCCAAATCAATCTGGGAAAATCACTTCAACATGAAGGAAAGAGGAGAGCTCTTGGACTCTGGTTCATGTTCTGGCCATGCGTGGCTGTCTGCTCACTGACCTAAAACTGCCCTTGAAGTGGGGAGCAGATCTCTCTGTCAAATGTCTGGCCATGAGAGCCCTTCTGAGAGGGCACCACGCCCTGGAAAGCAGGGCCGGCATCACAAACCTCTTCTGCCACACCAGAGCATCTTGTTCCCACTTCATCAGCACCTTGCAGTGCAGTTAATTCCATGTAGGCACTCACTTCATCCTACTGATTTTCTTTATGATTAACTAGAACAATGGAACTAACCAGTCCAGTTTACATTTGTGGTAACCACACCATGATCTGTGGGCATGCACTACTTCTCATGTATGCATAGAAGTATTCAAATCATTCTGAGCATATTTGTCCAAAAATTTCAACTGCTGGAATTCACAGAGAAACCAACCACACCTAAGAAGTGCTGCTTCTGTAGGAAAATAGACTATACCACATTATGCCACAAACACTCTCATTTCTACATCATATTAGGGGCAAAAAGTATTTACTTTCTTAGGAGAAAGCAGAATTAGTGAATAAGCTCACTAAGTAAACTGGATCTTAGGAATAGGTGTAATTAATGGGATGTTGACTACCTCAAATGAAATTTTTCATCCTCAGAGATCACCACTAATACCCCAGTTTAGCCCAGTTCCAATATGCCCAGCACAATAACTTACTATATTTGGTTTTGCTGATCTCCCAGCAAGTGCTATATAACCTCATTTATGTCTCTCAGCACTGAGATTCCAAACTTTGAACCCCAGTACTACAGTCCTCTTTTTCTATGAGTTCAATAATACCTCTGACCCCAGGAAATTCTTAGCTTCATCTTTGAGATTTGATTGAATAATATAACCATGCAGCTGGCAGGTAAACCAGCAGAAGTTCAGCGCAAATAACCTCCGAGCTCTGTTGAGGGGCATTACCAGTGTGATGAGAGCTTTGTTGGGTTTCTGCCCCTTACTGACTGCTCAGTAATTCACTGTAAAATGCACTGTCTCCATCTGCCTGGACACCAGCAGTGTTCCCACTTCCCCTCCCTCAGCCAGCCCAGCTCAGCAAGGGTTGAAACGGTCAGCAGTAAGACTAAGAAAGCTTCTCAGGTGCCCTGCAATTACAGCACCATTATTTTTGGTAATACCGTTCAAAGCACACTCACAGTAGCATAACAAAAATTTATATTAATTCAGTAATAATAAGTGAGACCTAGAGGGATTAATACCCAGATGAGAAGTGCAACAGCATAAAGTCAACCCAAGGCCACAACCACCCCAGCTAGCTACCCATTTTGTGAGGAAACACCTCATGTGATCATTATTGCTATTAGAACCTGTTTGGAATTTTAGTCAGAAGGAAAATAAACATTTTTCTCACATGGCCTTAAATCCCCCAAGTGCTACCAAAATGAATTCTTTGATTACCACCACTGCTCTTAAATTTTTTTCTGGAAAACTTAATCCTCAGAAAGGGATCCAATCCTTCTCTGTCTTCCTTCTGTACACACGCCAACCCCCAGTAAGCTTTTATAACCATACTGGGTTTGGGGTTAAAGGCATCACATTCTCATCCTATGAGAAAAATAATTAAAAGAGAGATGGCTAAGTACTTGAGCTGGGTTTCATTCCAGGTATTAAGAAAAGCAAACACTCATGCCAATAAATATAAAGCCTCACAACTTGAGAAAATAATACCTCCTTGAACCTGAAAGTCCAGCAATCACACATTTGTCCTCCTCTAGGAACTGGAACTGACTGGCACAGGTCACAGAAATTGCATCACAACTCCCAGCTAATGATGTTTAAATTGGTTAAGGGAATGACAATTGAATTGTCCCTTTAAAGGTTAACTGTAGATCTGCCAGCTGGGTGACCTACATTTGCCTGGTCAAAGCCATCTGTGAGAGGGGGCAAAAGAAGTACTTTCAGAAAGGAAATTCTGGTTTGACATGAAACGATAGACTCTTCCTTTCCATTGCTCACAGGCCTGGAAATGCAAAGGGAGCCCATCCAGGGTACAAAGCAGCACGGCAGACATGCACGTCAGCTGCTGGCAGCAGAAGAAAGACCACGGAGCTACAGCCATGTGAGAAGTCGATGATTTTTGGATTATTTCCTCAGTGCAAACCTTTCCTCTCATTCCTTTTCCAAATACAAAAATAAAAGCTTTAGGAAAGCACTTTCCTTATTAACGTATTTCTTTAAACTTGCTCTATTTATGCAAGAATGCTTTAGTTATTTTAGTATTCTGGTGAGTACTCCAACTTTTTTCTTTCTGCTCCTAAGAACCAGACACAAGGGGCACATCACGCTTACAGATGTGGACACAGAAGTTTTGCCACTCTACCACAAAGGCCAGAGAGAGAGAAGGTGGCAGCTGTAAGCATCCTACATTCTCTGTGAAATTGTGGTTCTGTCTTCTCTATCACCAAAACAGAGAACCAGAAGTAGTAAAACCTAGTCCAATGAATGATATTTCAAGATGTGTTTTCTCTCTTATCCTTTTTGCATGCCCTTATTACTTTTCCATATGTGCCTCTCTACAAAGATATCCAAATGCTTGGATATTTTTTGTCTAAATGCTGTGATATTTTCTCACTATCTCCTCATCCCTGTTCTTCTTGCATGGTATGCTTCATGCATTTTAGCTGGTGAAAAAAAGAAAAAACAAGGCTGTACTAATGGGAACTCAACCCTTCAAGGCTGGGAAGAGCTCCCTTCCCTTCCCAGTGGACAACCCAGAGAACCATCAGCTTTCTGTTACTGTTTCCATACTCATTCCAGTGACTAACCATCATTTCTTAACACATCTCAGTCATGCAAAAAACTCTGCTTAGAGCCCTAAGTTAAGAAGGGGAGCACTGAAACTTTTTAAACTTCTAATGGTAGGTACCTGACCCTCTCCCTCCCTGAGCTTCCCATGCAGCCCTGGTTCCTCAGGCCTGACTCAAACCCATGGGAACAAACTTTCAAAGGCTGAACATGTGAATATCCTCTTCAAAGACAAGGTATATCAAATTTTATGATACATGAACAGTATTTTGAATTTTACTAAGAAAAAGAAGCTGAGCAGCTCTTTGTGAGCTGCCTGGAAGCAGGCAGAGAACTTTTCCACTTGCTGCTAAATGATACAAACATATTGTCTGCTGTAGAAGATTGCTGTTGCTGTCAAACCTATTTGCCTTGGAAGCCACCCAAATTCATTCTACCATGTTATCAATGTGGGCTTATCTCGGCCACAAATGTCCAGTCCTCTTTTATTGCTCTGTGGAATGCTGCTAAAATTACAGCTTTTATATGAAGTTCAGTACAGTAAATAGAAATACCCCCAAAAACTTTCCACTGACTGTACACATTGGGAAAACACGGGTGTTATTGTTTTAATAGCCTGACATGAATTTCCAGTATCATCCATTTAGTGAACACTGAACACTGTTCTACAATATAAAAATCATGTCTAGAGTGAATTACACTTTGAAATCCATTTTCCATATATTGGATAGGAGCAGTAATCTCCCTTGTAAAGAAGGTTTTTACTGTGGATTTTGTAAGTTAAGTAAAACTATTAGGTTTGTCATTCTAATAATTTCATTTTCATATAACATTTTTTGTTCTCATTCTGTTTTTACAGTCACCACCAAAGAATCTGAACGTTATGCAATACGACAGGCTTTAAAGCCACCAGGGACCTGCTAACACAAGATGGAAATAACTTATTATGCAAGTACGATTAAAACACTGACCTTGAGTCCAGTCTTTTGCCAAGGGGCAGTGTGCGTGGGGGTGGAAAATCAACTGTGGTACAGAGGCTTGCACTGTGCTTAGGACAGCACAAGGCTTTTCAAAAGCCAAGGCCTCCATCATACAGGAAGGTGGAGGCACAACAGATACCATGATCATTTCAATGTTTCACGTGGTAAGGCATCTCTTGGGAAATCACACAGCTTCACTGCTGCACACAGTCAGTATCATTTTCTGCTCATCATCCCCTGGCGTCACAGCCAATCCTGCAGTGATTGTTCCCCCTGCAGGGGCCACCCCAGCAGCAGGGGACAGCCAGCAGGGAAGGGAGCCCAGCTGTGCCAGCAGCCTGGCAACAGGGCTGCTGCAGGGGCCAGGCCAGCTGGGATTCCCTTGGAGAGGGAGGGTGCCAAGGGGCTGGAGCAAACAGGCTTTGGATGACTTTGTGCTGATGGTTCAAGGCCAGGCTCCCAGTATTAGTAATAACCCAGCTATGTACTACAACCTGTGGCTGTCACGCTGTGCAGCCCAGAACAGAAGTGCTTTATAGGAAATTATTAAATAGGAAAACAGAAGAAAGAAAACACGACTTTTGCCTCAATGCAGTCATGTTAACACTCCTAGTGCCTGTCTCTGGCATTCCCTGAGTTCCTGTAAGATCATCAGTGCCATACTGAATTATACTTAGCAGGCCCAGCTTATCCTTTGCATGGGTTTGACAGACAAAGCAGTGACCAAGGAAGTGGGCAACACCTGGGAAGGTCAACATCTGAACAGCTGGTCCTGCTTCTTGAAATGCATGTTTCACCAAGACAAACAGGAGGCTAACAGGTTATTCTGTTTCTAACTATTCTCTCAGATGGAGAGTTTCTTGCAGGAGCTGAGAATGTCTTTATCAGCAGCAACAGAGTCCAACTGTCTAATTTTAGTCAGGCTGGAATACTGCCTCAAGGTAACATTCTTTTTTATGTTGTTTGGGACAGCAAGATGGCCTTAAAGAGGGAATTACAGTCGACCGCATCACTAGGAACCTTAAAGAAACAGATGATATGAAGGAAGGTTTCTTTGGTTATGGTTTTTGGGTGGTTTTTTGTTTTGTTTAGGTCTTTTGTTAACTACCCAAAAAAACTTCTCTTTGTGCATCTCCTAGAAGAGAGCTGAGGGAAAGAACCAGAGAGCTGCTGGAATACACATTCAGAGGAAAGAGAGACAGAATACAGACATTTCAGGAGCGCTCCATCCCAGGGGATCTCCATGCCTGTTCTGCTCAGCTTCCAAAGTGGAAACACATCTATTTTCCCTTCACACATATACAAAAAACCTCTGATAGATTGGTATCTAAGAAATAAAAAGTGGTTCTCCAGAAATGGGAGAATTAATAGGAACTACTTGTAAGACCATATTTCTACTCAGCCTTAAAAGACTGAGCAACTGTTATTCTGAAATTAATATAAACATAGTGTCTGAAACAGTCTATGTATTAAACAACCACATTTTGTTTGTTTCTTCAAACAGGAAATTTTGCTAAGAGAGGTGATTGAAAGGAAAAAAGCAAAAGAAAATAAAAAGATAATAAATAGAAATTCACTGGAAAATAAAAAACAAACCTAGAGTTTTGAGTAGAAAAAAGTGAACAGACAGTTGGCCATCCTTTATGAAAAAAGGTTAGACTAATCTTTTTTTCAGACAATTAAAATCAGACTGGCTGTGGAAGTTAAGAATACAATTATAGAGCTGTTATTTGTTCTGATTTTTATAATTATGGTGAAGATGGAATTGTCAAAATGAGAGTGTAGCAGAAAAGGAAAAATCTCTCAGTAAACCATCACGCAAATCTTAAAACAGAAATAAGATAATCTGCTCATTACAATTGTAGGAGAATTATATCTGTCCATGGGTATTATCATGTATACAGTCAGCAGGGAGGATGGCAAACCTTGCAAAAATCAGTCCTAATTTTTCATAGAATCATAGAATCAACTGGGTTGGAAAAGACCTCTGAGATCATCGAGTCCAACCCTTGATCCAACACCACTCTGTTTAGTAGATCATGGCACTAAGTGCCATGTCCAACCTCAGTTCAACAACCTTCCCGCAAGTATTCAAAAACACCAACTCTAACGTGACCTGCCATCCTTAACACACCTCACCCAGGGTGAGAACGCAGCGCGTGCACAGACACCCACCTCTTTTCCACCTGGGCACCGTGCCGCTGGCCCTGCGGATGCCGCTGGCCCTGGGAATGCCGGCTGCCCCTCAGTGCCCCCCTGCTTCCATGGCTGCTGTTGCGGCCCCCAGCAGGGGCAGGTGCCCGAAGGCCAGCCCAGAGCTGCTCCTCGCTCCTGTGCAGCGGCACGGAGGTGCGGATGGCAGAAATGATGTGGCCGGGGTAGGCAGTGAGAGAGTCCTCATGGTGGGAGCTGTGGGGGAAGCTGTGGGGGGCCAGAGTCCTGTCCGAGGCCGGGTACTGCCGCCCCGGGCGCCGGTAGCTCCGGTCGCGGTCCCGGTAATAGGCGGGCAGGCAAGGCCGTGTCTGCTCCATCACTCCTCCGCTGCAGCTCCGGGAGCAGGCAGACCAGGGGCCCCAGCTGCCCCACATGCCTGGGATGCCTGCACTGCTGTCCTCAGGTGCATCTCCTTGCTCTTCTATCCTCTGGGGAACCTGTAGGCACAACAGATTGATTTAGGACTAAGAATTCACACTGTGACACGAGGACAGCACCAATACCCTTGTCCAGCTGTTCACTCTGCAGTCACAAGAGACACGGAATGACAAAAGAAGTAACTTCTCTTATTCCCAGCCTGTCCTGCCAGCATGGGAGGAGGTCTCCTACAGCCATCACCCATTCAGTCGAAAGTTTGGGGGGGCTTTTCAGGACTATCTGGATAGAAATAGATTTTCTTTAGTACTCAACAATGGAAAGCATTGCATGATGCACAGCTTGGAAATGTTGAGACTAAAAACTGCTGTAGTAATAGCAAAAGCAGAAAATAAGGTCATTTTTGGTGACAAAATTGGGTCAACAGACACTGGCTGCTCTCTTGCACACTGATACCTCAACAATGGAGAGTGCTACCGGTTTCAAGAATATTTCAGGAACTCCCATCTAATGTGGAACTCCCTATAAAAGCAGTAGTGTAGGAGGACAAGCTGATTTCCAACCACCCAAAGGCTGCTATAGTTAATTCCTACATCACCACCTTCCCCCCCAGTCCCCTTGTTGCCACTTCAAGAGAAAGAGCTATTCAAGATGACCCACCCAATCCTACATTCACAAAAATTCCCATCAAACTGAATAAAAGACAAGACAAATTTTTGGTCCCTGGTGTTCAGTGTCATTTAGTCCACTCAGCAGCACAAGTGAAAGAAAGACTGACAAAGAGAGGCAGTCCTTGTGAAGGAAGCTGGAAAGGATTAGGAAGGGCAGGGTCTGTTACCACAAGGCGAGTTAACCCTTCAAGCCTTGGCCAAATATTTCAACATGTTGACCTTGTGGCTGACAAGTTATCAGCACAGCTAAGAAGTTACAACCACCCATCCCCATCTCCCCATGGACTCATGCCCCAAAGTTTAGCCATTCTTGGAGCCAGATACAGTCAGGATTTCTCAGTGTTCTGCACTGGGCAAAGTACTCAACTTTGTCACACAGGAATTAAATGTGTTTTCAATAAATGCGTAGGGGTTTTTTTTGCTTCCCTTGACCAACTGGCTGAATCACAAGTTTTCAAAGCAGGTGTCCAATGTTTGTTTACCACAATTATTAATAAGAAGTGCGCATCCTTTAAGTAGTTTATTTATATTCTGAACAACCTCTGTACCCACAAGCACACACATATCAACTCATTTGGGAGATTTAAAAAAAAGGCACAAAAAGACAAAAATGCTTGCCATACCCATGCAGCCCTACTCAAGTGTGTAGCTACCTCGAAACGAGCTTTGTCTGTATGTCCCTTCTGCCCCCTTCCAAGGATGACAACCTAAGCATGTAACTTCCCCATATAATTTTGCCTCCAACATTAGTGTATAATAGCAACAGATTAGCACTGATATACTTTGCCTCTCCCATGTGCAGCTGGTGACCCACCTGTGGCAGGGAGCTCCCATTCCTCCCCAGCTGGCTGGGAGCACGGCAGGCTGTGGGCAATGTGGGCTGCAAACACGGCTTGGACACAGCATTACAAGACAACAAGCCAAGCCAGGGCAGGGGTTGCGGTGCTGATGTGTCATAGTCAGTCGTGGTCTGCATAATCTGAAACACTGCCCCGCTCTGAGGCTGCTCTCCCACTTTCATCACCAACCACAGAAAAAACTGCATTTAATTAGAACTTCTGAATAACAAAAAGCATCTGCATTAGTGTGATATGTTACCCATTTCTCTCATGTTATTTGAAAACAGGAGCAGATGTCTCTGTATTTAATGTCTTTTTTCCTGTGGGTACCCCATTTGGCATCGACCTTTATAATCTAATAGCCTGTACAACCTAATACTGCAAAATGTCAAAATTATGAATAACATGCAACAAGGTCTTGATTTCTGGCTGTTACATTTGCTCTCATATCCAGTAACAGAACACCACTGGCTCACAATTTGACCACCTAAACAAGCTATTCTCAAGTTTGTGATTTTCTCAGTAAATATTCACTGTTGATACTTACACTGCACATTGATGTGGCTCTGCCTTAGATATAAAACAGTAACAGCTACACACAGACACTATTCTGGTCTGAACCCACTCTACAGTGAAATTTACTTATTATAAAACTAATAGTCATTTGTAATCAAACAAATGAGGCTTCACTTGTTTAGACTACTTCTTAATCATTTCTATAATGGTTCAGTACATCTGTTTTTTTTAAATGCCAAAGACACTCACACAGGGAACAACTAAAAACCATTAGTCTGTGAGCAACTCGAGTTACCACTAATGTAAGAAACACATCATCATGCAGAACCAGAGACTGATACAATAGTGACAAGCGTCAACTCGCCACACAGAGAACTTTCTGGCTGCCAAACTTCACTGCAGCAAGAATTGGTTCAGACAAAATGATACTTCACATGACTGAAGGCAATCTAAAGTAATTCCACACCCCTTAATCTTCACAGTGAAAGAGTTCTAGACACAGCACAAGAGAGTTTAATCTAGCTAGTTATGTAAGAACATAATAGTAAGACTAATAAGAAAGTAATATTATAATGCCTTACAATGATGTACAAACTCATCAACCCTACTTAGTTATAAGATTACAAAATTCTGAGATGGGAATTTTCGGTAGCAAATCAGGTTATGCATTTTTGTTTTCATTGAAGGTCCCTGTTGTCTTACTTTGAGTAAGATGTGGGCTACAGATGAATCGTTAGAGAACATGACATGATTAATTGTATAATCTGCTCAGTGAATCCTCCTATGAAAGACTGAATAAATTGAAGCTGCTTAGATTAAGGAATGGAAAACAAAGGGGCAATAATGAGGCTTCCAAACAGTTTACATCGATAAATACAAGGAGCTGTTCCTTTTCTCTTTGCAGCAAACTGTTCTTGTCAATGGTCAACACACAGGCAACAGCGGCCTTAAATGTAACCCAAGGTGATCCAAATTAGCTGGCAGGGAAAGCTGGTTAGCGGGAAGGCAAACAAAGCAGGGGAACAGGTTGCCTGAGGAGATCCTGGCAGCGCTGAGGCCAACCCTAAAGCTCTGCCAGGCACTGACCCTTCCCCAGGGCAGAACAGCTGAGCTACAGGACTCGGAATCCTTTGGTCCTGTGATTTCCAAATTACATCGCAGCCAGTGAGGAATTCCACCACAGCCCCACGATATAGCCAAAAAATCAGAGGCAGCTGAAGTATTTCAGAACATCGCAGCAACACCACATATTCAGAGATTCTCCTGCTCTAAAAACGACCCATTACAAGCACACCTTCTGAAGGGAAGAGTTTGAGCCTGTGCTGGGGAACAAGTGAAAAGCAAACTGAACTTTTCTTGCCAAGTCAAGTCATGAAAGTAATTTCCTTCGTAGAATCACAGAACCTGCAAGAAGGGAGAGATCAACTAACCCACTTAATGTACTTTCCTGTAATTGATGACTGATCCCTTCTCTAGGTGACCTATTAATACTCATTCTAACTATAAATGCACCATCAAAAAGATTTCTATCTACTGCAAATTAATCAACAACCAAATATTTCGCTCTACAAACTCAATTAATTTTCTACCTTAATTTCCCCCTTTCTTTTTTTTTCCCCTAAAAATTTTGCAGTTATTTGGCAGGACGAGGTTTGTAGGTGGGAGCAATACATTTCACTTCAATTATTTTTGTACAATAACCAGTGCAAAGAACAGTAAGAGAAGCTCTTGGGTGTGCAAGTGCTTGCAATGTCTCCACCTGCACTAACTCCTATTAACTTGCTATCAGTTTGTTTTCTGAAAACATGCTGAATTAAACATGCTACCAGCAGGTTGATGCAGATGACATTTTAAACAGGAAAATAGTTTATCCTGAATTCCGGTAATTCAGTACTCACTCTGACCCTGAATCAGAAATTCCAGCAAAAACTAAGAGTACACCGGCTGCAGAAATGCAATGCAAATTTCTAGAACTGCCTCTGTCAGGGTTTAGAAATAAGATCCACATTTTGGGATTTCAGCAGCAGTTGTCGAAACTATGCTACACAAGAATGTCCCTGAAGAGGAAACGCCAACTGAACTGAAGGCCAGTAACATTTAAAACTTAAGCTGTTGTGCAGGAGGACAATGGTGAACAAGGCTGGATGGATCTGACAAACCCTAATTTTAAATACTGCAGGATTCTTCATCCCATTAAACTATAGCTTACATACAGATTAACTGCTCGGAAGAGCGAGGGGGGTAGGAGACCGCTCTGTCTCTAGCTGGCCAGTGTGTTTGGACACACAGCGCCCCGCTCCCCTCAGGGCCCCGCTCCCCTCACAGCGCCCTCACGAAATG
>VWZF01002930.1:558157-589980 GCA_013396755.1 Sclerurus mexicanus
ATTGTCACGGGGGCAAGGGGATAAATCAGAGGCCCATTTAACACATTACTTTGTTTTTGACTGTGGGAGAAGTAAAGATTTGGGGGACTGTGGAAGAACCAGGACACATTCAGAGATATCCACGGCCCCTCTGCTTCAGCTAATCAGCAATTTAAGGGCCTCCTGCAGCTAAACACCATATTCCAATTCTTTTTCATAACCACCACTGGACTTACTCTCTGTGAATACAATTAATACCTTTCTTAGCATGTTTTTAATCTTGGCCTCCAAAAGGTTGTGCTTTTTAAATTGAAAAAGTGTTTTTCTTACCTCTGGTTGTACATGCAGCCTGACAATTTCACTGCGTCCCCCAAATTATTCTCTTTGTGATAACTGAAGAATGATTATTCTGAATTCTCCTTCACCACACCATGATGTCTGATCTGCAGTTGCTCACACAATCCAGTTCCAGGATCTCCTTCTGAAATTCAGCAGCCCTAACCTGTTCAGTCTCCTTTGGTAAGGAATTCCCCATTCTCAGCACCTTTTCCACTCCTACATTCTTACATGGGTGTGCAATGCTGCATACAGTACTGCAAATGTGAATTAATGATGGGATTTCACAGTAATAATGATTATAATGCTTGGTGACAGTATATACATTTTAGCCAGCTACATAATTAAGCTGCTATAGCCACAGCCAGTGTCACTGGGTATTTTGCAGATACCAAGCATGTTATAGCAATCCAAATTTTCAAAACTGAAAAGAGGTACAAGACAATGGAAAGCTTTAAATCTGGAGATAGCTAAACCAAATCAAACATTTCTGGGGCTCTTTTTCCAGTTTCAGTTCAGATACAATAATATTATATTTCATAGATTTAATTTCTAACATGTTACCCAGTAATTCTTTTTCTGGGTAAATGCCCAGAATGTAAATGGATTCACGAACAAATTAATTACATCATATTCATAAATACACACTGAAAGGGATATCACAGACATGAATGTGTCTCACAAAGCTTTACGGTATTACTTTCACCCAAAGGCAAGAAATTGTATCCAGAAGAACATTTTCTCACCTGCTCAGAAAAATGCTACCAATGGTATTCCCTTGGTTGACTCAGCTCCATGTCCTGGACACCGAGTGGAATTAACAGAAACCAGCGTGTCATTCCTTATTTTCAGCTACTCCTATCCTATTTGTCCCGTGCTTCCCAGAGCAAAGAGCCCCAATATGTTAATATTCCCCAACGCCCTTCAGGCTTTAGGCATTTTTGCATTGTCTATTCCATGGCCCTTCTTCTCAGGACACCTCACGATAACCCACACTAGGACACCAAGCTGTCCCTGTCATTGTTAAAGGGGAATCGAGGCACTTGCAAAATACGACCTCTTGCCATTTATTCCATTACTCCAGGGTCACACCTCCTTTATTTCATAGCTCTGACTGATTAAAGATTCCGCTCGGGCACAGCCCGTCACAAAAGATACGCTAAGCATCATTATCACAGACAGGCTCAGCCTGACTGAGGACTCAGAACCCCACTAAAACAGGATATTGTTACTATCTAAAATGTCGTATCTGGGATGAGATGAACACAGTATTCCTCATGAACATTCACCTTCAATTATCATATAACTGATCAATGATCAAGCCACAAAGTAAAAGCTGGACTTGGCCTTCTAAAATTTCAGGAGTGTAAAAACAAAAGCAGGCAGCCTCCCAGAAGGGAGACCTGAGCTGCTGTCGAGAGCAGAGCGTGCCAAATTCTGAATGGGCTGAGGAAATGATAGTTTAGTTTTAGAACCTGTTCAAGTGTAACATTATTGTATTTCCCTGCCAGTGTTGTAAACACATTTATGGAACTCCTTTAATTCCTTCACCAACCTAAGCATCTTAAAGGAATATTCTTCCAATATTAGCTCAGCTGATTTCCAATAAAGACCTTACCTATATAGCCATGACAATTTCCCAGCAGAAAGTTTTTAGTATGTATTTTATATATGTTCATTTGAAACAACCATACTTTTTATGACTGTTATAAGAAACATGTGGAACGTTGGTGGTTTGATAAAAAATAATCTACCAAAAATAAAAAAACCCTAAAAGTTGCAGATAACTTCTTGGATCTCTCAAGGCTGGCAGAAAAATGGAGCACGGGCCAAACAAAACATCATGACACAATGTGTACATGTCTGCCTGGTTAGTGTGCTCAGCTATTTTAATCCTTCAGTGCATTTTGGAAACCTTTAATCAGAGAAGTAGTAAACCATTTGAATTTTACAGTACGTGGTAAGTGTAAATATTACCAGCTTAAACGATTTAGGTTTCCGTTCTTTGTATAAAATCTCTGTCTGAACATCTGTGCCTGTGAAGATTAAAGGGCTGAAAACCCTGGAAATAGAAGACCTTTGTATTCACAAATCACTGAAGGGAGTTACAATGCCTGGACAGCTTAACTGCCCCTTCAACCAACTCTGACCACATCTGAAGAAACTTTAACATTATTTGAATAGTCTGGAAAGTAAACAGCTCTGAAAAATGTTCACAACAGCTTTTGTGCCTGCAAAGCTTGAAGCGTCCTTCAAGTTGGGCTAGTTTTTCACACCAAGACCACCTCCACTGCACTATGGGATCCCAGTGTTTCAAGGCAGAGGTTCCTTCCCGTTTTTCTGTGAGACCATTAAGTGCTTTCAAGTAACAGATGGCTCAGTCCTGACCTCACTTCTGCCAGTTCTACACAACCACTCCTTATCAACAGTAGGATTGCTTTTCATTTACAGTAAAGATAAGCATCAGGCCCCCACTATATGACAAATTAGGCTTCTTTATGTTTTAAACTGTTCCCTCATCGCTGACTCTCATTTGTGGCCTAAGTCGCCCAGCCTGCACTACCCTTGGCCTCCTCCAGGCCAACCATCTACAGCTGTGACCCAGTTGTTGCCATTCCATCATATTCCTACACTTGGAAAAATTATCAGGGATCCACATGTGGTGGAAATACACATTCGATGTACTCAGTAATTGACAGAACACCTCTCCAGACATCTCAGTGAGTCATCCACCCATCGCTCCAGAAGCAGAGAGGACAAGCTGTCATAAAATAGAAGGCAACATTCCCTAACAGCAGAATTCAACTGTGAATCCAAAAAGCTTCTCATCCTTATCATCACTCTGAGCCAAAGCTCGGACAGAACACAGTACTGCACTGAAGGAAGATGAGAAGCTGATCTATCACCTTCCACGATCACCTGCTCTGGAACCCAACTGGAATTAAGGTATTTTCACTTTTTTTTTCTAGAGAAACACAGAACTCCTGCTCTGAGCTTAAAGAAGTCAGTGGGTTTTTTTAAGTTGAAAATAAAAATAAAAATCAGAAGTCCATGATAAAGCAGGTTAAAAACAACAAAACTGTTGGCCTTGATTTTTCAAAGAGTGTACTCACATAAAATAACGTATCCTTATCCTGTCTCCTTTCCCCAAACAAAGAAGAATTTTATTCTCTACCACTTTAATCCACAACATCAAGGACAGGGAATTAGTAACAAGACAGAGATAGCAAGAAAATCCTTTCAGCTGTTGTAAATATTCTGTTGCACTAAAAGGCTAATTTTAAAGGAAAAGTCTTGTCATGGACTAACTCATCTCTCCTGTTTCCTAAAGATCACTGCAATTAGAACAGTAATGCCATCAGCTGGGCAGCCTCTATTTTACCAAAGTTTTTGAATGGAACGGGATGTATATCTATGCAGTTAAAGTCCAGCAGCCGTGCTGAAGGCAAGCAGATACACTGACCAGTGAAGAATAGGGACTCCCTTTGACTTGGAGGTGTTTTATGGAACTGGTGTGTGTGAAAGGACAATCCTGATGGACAGCAGGTATCCTATAAACAAGGAAAACATTACAAAACGAAAGTGTGACACCTGTACCCACTTGCTGCAGAGGAGCAGGCACACAGCAGTCTGTGCTGACATGCGGTGACCAAGCTGCTCCAGTACAACCCAGTTTGGTGTGCACATTCCAGCAGGACAGGCCCGGTGACTCTGCAGCAGCTCTGGCAGCAAGTCCTGACAAGTTACACACTTCAGCCACTGCTGACCTTAGGGCAGGGCTTTACCCTCCCTGGGCTGCAGGGAGGAACAGCCTTCCCTTGTGTGCTTCTGCTTCCGAGGGCGTGGAAAAGCAAGGTGGTGACCAGCTGTGGGGGAGATCCCAGGGTACTCCTTAGAGACATTACACTTCAGCCTCACTCCTGATGTCCTGGCCAAAAGCCAGGCTGAGACATGAACTGCTTTGTCTAACTCCAATTTCCTGCAATGTTTCAAGGATATAGTACACTTGCTTCATGCTTCACATTGTACTCTATTACAGCGTGTCAGGTGTATTGGCCAGCTGTATCCTTTTCAGTTAGCAGAAGAGGGACTTCTATGGCGTGTGGTAGGGTAGAACAACAGTGGAAATGAAGAAACACTGTCATTCACTGTCACTATCACAATATAAATGAAAGTGTAGGATCACACAGAACTTCCTATATGAATCCTAAACATTACATCATAGTCAGGTTTAGCAACCAAATTCTTGTCACTTGAAATAGTACTCCTAAAGTTATCACCCTCTTTGTACACTCTCCCTTTACCTTCCACTTACATCTCCATCATCCTCTTCCTACAGCCCAGCAGAAGGAATTATTCCTCCCCTCTTAAGCTCTTTGCAGCAGTGCAGTGTATTGGAACAACCAGCAAGAGTGTCCAGGAAAGCAAAGATGGGAAGACACAAAGATGAACATAAATCCATGGTGTACTCTGTGACCAAACTCATCTCCTTGATTTTGCCTCTCAAAGCAGGCAGTCCAATTAATCTAAGAATATGTCAGAATTCCTTTAAGTCTTACCATTTCATTTTACTTGTCACATATAAATGTCCCATTCCTAGGAAGGTACACGACTGCTCAGAGAAAGGTCTACCCTACAGCAAACAAATGTCATTTTAAACAATTTTACAACTGGCATAAAGGCCATGAGCACAGGCGAGCAGGGAAATGCAGTATTTTTAGTCTGTCATCTTGTCCTGAAGCAAAGGGGAAGTGCATAGATCCCTCACAGTCAACCCACAGGGACACACTAATTTCTATAAAAGAACTCCTGCTAAACTCATAACTCAATTTCATGTATTCTGTCAATGAAATCAATATGCTGCTACCATGTGGTGGAGAAAAAGGAAAGCAGAGACAGGTGAAAAAGGAACACAGAGGTAACTCAGAAATTACTCCTTCCAGAGGTAAGGAAAGGTTGTGTGCCTACAAGAAGAAACCAGAAAAATCCAGGCCCATTCCTCCAAGCATCCAGAAAAACTCACCCTCTCCAAAACCCAGTATCCTACACTCTGTAGTAAACTGCTCTGATGTTCATTGTGGAAATTCCCCTGTATGAACAGAGCTGCTGTTTGAGTAACGATGGGCCCTGGCCATTCCACTGCACTGCTGCTCAGGCTACATTCCCACAAGGAGCTCAACTGCTCACCATGACCAAATGAGGCATCTTGGCCACCTTTTCCTTCCCCCGTTCATCTCTTTGCCCTCAGCTTTTGCTCCTCATTCTGTTCTGTTCCTTATTTCTCTTGACCTAGCAGTGATGACCCCTCAACAAGCATATTTGAATCCAACACAAGAGGGGAGGGCAGGAAATAACCACAAAACAACCCCAACAACACACATCCTAAAGCATATTAATCTCAAAATTCCGTGGGGAATATAGTCACATCCACTTGATAAATAGCTGCTTTTCATAAAGACATCATGTGTCTGATAGCAAGAGATAACATCCAATTTATTTCTTCTTTAATTTAGAGCCAGCATAAAGAAACGACACTGAGTCACAGGCTCAAAATTCTTCAGTAGTATTGCAGTGCCCCACTCAAAAGCTTGGAAAAATAAACCCTGACACTGCTTCCATACATTGAAAATCAGTTTAAGATACTGGAGCTCCACTGAAGTCAATACTCATCTACAACTGAGTGGCAAAAAGATGTGCATAAATTCAAAGCAACTCCATGGCTTCAGTGCCACTCTTTAGAGCCCCAACAGCAGCAGGATGTCGAAACAGTGCAATATGTATGTCAGAAATGTTATTTGCACAGACTGGGCTACTATTTACCTTTCCAGTTTTATGAAAACAAGGCATAGATATAACTGCAGCTTACTTTCTTAACATTTGATTAGTCAAAAATGCACCCAGGAATGACTTCTGGAAATCCGGGAATACAGACTTCAATGGTTGTCTAGGGGAAGGAGTGCTATGTTCTATAGTTTAGCAGTCACTTCATCGCAGCAGGACACTTACCAGACACGGTTACATTTCAATACGATAAGCACAGCGGGGAGAGCAGAGAGCTTGGCTGCATGACCAGCAGCAGGGGGGCTGTTCATATGCCCAGGACTGACAGACAGGGAGACTTAATTGTTCAGATATTAAGACGGATTTCAGTTTAACCAGTCTGAGAGAGCTTGGCTGATTTAAAAACCCAAGTGGCAATGACTTGGTTTCACAAAACACTTCCCCCCTTTTTTTTCTTTTGCTATTATTGATGACTATTTTGGCCTTACAGGAGTACCCTGAATAATACAAACGAGAAATAAATAAGTTAGATCATAGAAAAAAAACCCTCAAGAAGCTCCTAACCAACACTACAACCCCTGTCTTCAGCAAGAAACCAAAAGAGTCTTTTGCATAAGAATTTTTTCTATCTCATGAACATACCATATTTCATGTATTTGAAATACTGGACAAACCTGTGCCATTTACAGAGATGGGATTAACAGAGTAGTATCCTAAGCTCAGACACAGGAAGGTATAAGGATTCTCTCTGGTTTTAGTTTTTGTGCACTACTGACAGCATTGTTTAAAGTAAATAAGCACAAAAGCTGCTTCTGTATAAAAATCAGGCAGCCAGGTATTTCTGACACTGGAAATTCCATATTGGTCAATTCTGACTCTGTATGTCAGACAAGCTTCCAACACCTCCTTTCAGAAATTATAAAGTTTAAAAGCAGAAAACATTGCCCAGTTAAATGTTTTTCCACAACCTTCCCATTCGGTTCTGTCATCTCCCCAAGTCTTAATTCCACTTTCTGCCCTCCCCTGCTATGGAAGTAATTTGGCTCATTCTTCCAGCTAACAGTCCCATGCTGTCATGCCAGAAACAGGTTTTTGTGTGTGCACCTGAGGAAGCAACCTGCTGAGTTCTGCTCTTCCAGAATGGAGAAATTCCCCTTAAAATTAAAAAAAAAAAAAAAAAAAAGGCTGCTTGATAAGATTCTTTCTTTGTGTTAAGCTCCAAAACATGTCACTAAGTCAAGAGCAGCCCAATGGTTAGAACTTTAAACAGTTCTAATACACTGAAGCTAAATAAAAAAAACTCCTACACATGTGAGTTAGGAAACTACAAACAGATTTTGGTTGAAAAATGTACGTTATGTGAGCCTCTCTGAAACGAGTGTGATTTTAAATATGGATTTAAAAAAGAAAAAGAAGGAATAAAAGATTAAAAACTAGCAAGATTTTAAGATTTAAGATTTTTAAGTACTCAAAAAATATAGAAAATAGTCTTTTCTGATCTTTTTCAGCATACTCAAGTCCTAAAAGAATAATATCTCAGCTGAACGGTGGGTGTGTAGAGGAGTTACACTGGATTTCCATCAACTGCTTTGGGGATTGTCCTGGGTTTTACTTCATTTTCCCAAAAGTTTTCGTGTAACAAAAACATCTAGGCTATTTGGAAATATTTTAACGAATTACTCAGCCAAATACCCAAGTGCAAATCTCTGATTTTATTTCCCTGTCCAGAGCCTTCAGAGGAAACACAACCACAAGCCAGAATCCACATATATCCAGCACACATATCCAGGCTCCTGCATGAAAACAGTGGGAAGACCTTCCAGAGCTACGGAGCTGAGAACTCACACCCAGTTAAGAACACGTCCGACCTGGCCTTCAGAGTTCCCAGCTCTCCTCTGGAGCTGACAGGTGTGTCAGGAGGTTTGAAAAGTTTAATAAATACAGACTTGCAGACTAAACACACTTCGGCATGAAGAGAACCCTCTGCTGTGGTGTCAGAGCTGAGAATGACAGACAGCCGTGGAGCCCTGTGAGATCCTCCCCAGGAAAATTGTGCCTCTCTGGCTCGCAGTAAAAAGCAGGGCTCCAAGGTGGTTACCGTGCCCTAAGTCCCTTTAACTAGCACAGAACACACTCCAGACCCGTGGCATTTCTCATTCAACTGAAAACAAAGACTCTGATTTTATCTAAATTAATTCCGGGGCTTCCCAGAATGAAGCAATTGTTTCTCTGGGTTACTCTATTTTAGTTAGTAGATTTATTCCCCCTAAGGCTATTTGGAAGCTGGATTGCAGCATCTCTGCACTGTCAGTGTTACAAAAGAATGTCTAATCAGACAGTTCTGAAACCAGAGCAGCAGCATGACCATCTCAGCTGCAGGACAAAAGAGATGTAAGGCAGGCATAATAATATGCTGTAGAGCAGTTGAGCAAATTTGTTTTTAAAGAGGTTATTTGATACCTTTTATAATTAATTGGTTGTGTTTGAATACCAGCTGAAAAATGAGAACACTGATATAAGGTCACAGCCCACAAAGAGACAGAACATCATTCAGGGGTCACGTCTCAGGTCTCTGGCAGAATCACCAACACCTGCACATCATTCCTGACAAACATTTGTTCAACACATTCACAGAGACCTCCATCGTGGAAATTCTAAATACTACCCCATCAATATGATCTGTTCTGCTTTATATCCTTACCACGAGAAGTCTTTTCTAACATCAAACCTCAGCTTCCCTTGCCTCAGTTTAAATCCATTTCTTCTCATCTGCTCCCCCAGATAGAAAGAATAGCCTTCTCTTTAGCACTTACAAGTATTTGAAGATTATATTTGCCTCCCCCACCAGTCTTCTAATCTTTAGAATAAACCCCCTAAATTCCCTTAAACCTCCCTCAAAGGTAAGGTTTAAAATCCCTTGCGGATAATCACTGCTGTCCTCTGTTCCTCTCCACTACTTTCCTGAAAAGCAGTGTAAAGCGCCAGGGATTGCAGCCCAGGTGTCCCTACTGCTGAGCAGAAGGAAGGTGTGCAGGCTGCAAACCCCCTTGGAGACAGCACCACGTACAATGAGTGAGCCATCCACAAGAGCACAACAGGAAACTTCAGCACTTTCCAGCTCCAATCAATCTCTAACAATTTAAATCTGACAGCACAGTGGGGTCCAGCTTCTGTTTCTGACATTTCTGCCTCTCTAAGAGAATGAGCTGCCTATGAGCAACCAGGTGGTTCTCCAGTCCCTCCATGTCTGAGTGCTGCTCTCACTGACAAGAATTCTTCTTCCCCTGTGTCTCACACGATGAAAATGCTCCAAAGCTTGAGTAACTATGTGTGACCTACAACACTCCATACAGTTACTCATCTAATTAACCGTGATGAGCCTCTTTCAACCAAGTATATGGTAATAAAAATAACAGAAACCCAAACCAACCTCCCCACAGACGTATTTTACATTTATCTTTAAGTATACAAAATCTGAATGTTTCCAGTGCTTACCTTTCTGTGTTCAATTGAAGGCTGTGGGATGACAAACTGAAATCCCAACACTGCTAGGGAACTGAGAAGTCTGTAAAGGCAAACAGTGGAACAGAACACATAATTACCACTAATACAAACTGCACATCTACAACTTAATGCAGGGTTTCATACTGCAAGGAAATATTCAGACTCTTGAATACCATTGCTAACCAAAGCAGACTCACTAAACTGCATGGAATGTTCTTGTGACATTCTATTTGCAGCAGGCAGTACCGGGTCCATACCTAGATTTGTCCAGCTATAAAGCAAAAGTGCACCAAGTAGAATCCTTTGATAGTATTTCACATAACGCCATGTTTAAATTAAAATATTCTTGGCAGGGCATATTTTAACACCTCAGCATTCAGTATCAGACTCACATATGCTCTGCAAGTTTTCTAGAGTGCTAAGTAAGAATTCACCCATCTGAGGACTGTGTCTGCTTCTAGCTCTGGCTGCTGGCTTTACAGAGGAACACTCCACCTCCAGCACACAGGAAATATGCAGAAACAGGTTCTTCCCCAGCTGCCTAACACTTGTGAAAATTGAATAACCTACTGGGCACAGAGGATGGAAGGCAGCAGACACAGCCCACCAGAGACTCAGGACAAGCAGTCAAGCATCACCCCAGTCACCACATCTTCAGTCTGCAAGGAGTCATAATGGGAACCAAGCCCAGAAAAACTTTGTTCTGTCAAGCCTCACCACTGTAATGACTCCTAGGAGCCTGTTACAAGTTAGGCACAGTTAGCTCAGCCTTTTGTTTGCTATGATTTGCAATGGGGACTGGTTTGCCCCCTTCTACCAAGCTCCTTCATAAGAAAACATGGACAGGTATGAGAAATAGGATCGAGGCATCTTTATTTCTACCAGGAGTTTGACTTTTCAGACCCTCTGTAAAGGGGAAAACTGCTAATGATTTGCTGAATTTCAATGCAGAAGTAGAACTGATGGATCTGGACACAAAATACATCTGCAAACTAATGGACCAGACAAACTCCAGCTGTGTTTCCTACTCACAGCTCCTTCCTTCGCTCCCTACACAGTAACCCTTCAAATATTTCTCATTGTCTCAGGTATTTTCTGAGACAGACCTCCTAAACAGAAAGGGCTTTTTAATACTAAGCATTTCACTACCACCAATACAAATATTCTACTAGGGAGAATGTTTTTCTTCAGTTTCTGTTTGTTCTTGCCAACACACTGCAAAAGGAACCAGTAGGTAAGTATTGATTGCACATGGTCTGTCATCACCTCATCATCCATGCCCCTCTCTCTCCAAGCAATAAACCAATTAAAGGCAAGAAAAAGTCATTACTTCTTTACTGCCAAGTCACTCGGGGCAGGGGGGGGAAGAAGCACTTTAAAAAGTGTATTAGAAGGAAGTATTATATTTCACAAAGCTATCATTTGTGATAAAGCAAAATACAGAGGAGGTGGCTGAAATCAGAGCCAGCAAAAGGCACTACAAAGAAATCACAGCGAGACTCAAAACACGCAGGTCAGAGCAGGGCCCAAAGACACAGGGGTGGATGGAAGGAAAGGCACAAGTGAATACACTGATTTGCAAATCACACCTGAATTCAAAGGCAGGAACAGAACCAGAACTCAGACCTCCAAACTGCCAAATGACAGCATCAAGTCTGTCTTCAGCTGACCACTCTTTTCCAAGAGCTCAAGTGATCTCCTAACTCTTCTCAGTGAAAAATGACAAGCATCTAAGTAGGTGGAGTGCAGTCTCTGACAGCCCACCCTACTTCCTCTGTAGATTATATTTAACTTCCTTTGCAGAATGTTCCTGCCCAATCGCTGCTCCCTCATGACTTCTACTCCCTGTAATCCCTCAGAGCATGTGAAAAAGTTCAGACTTCGCAGAAGGAAATGAATGCTTTCATCCTCAACAGGACAGGATTTTTCTGATCAGTCTGACAGACTGCAGATTTCAGGTCTTCTGAAACCGTGCACAAGGTTGTGAGTTCTGCACTGAAGGAGAACTGTAATCTTCAAAGCAAGTCACATACAGATTAAAGTTCTCAGTTCTAAAATGCAAACTTGTAGTACATGTGTGAGTACCCTGTGCCAAGCCTCTCCTGACCATTCTTTAGGAGGTTGCACTGCAATCACCATGTGTATGAATGTGGCTCAAGCACAGTAAAACTAGTTTTTAAATTTGCTCCTGTATCTGCAATTGGATCTGTCAGAAACAATGGTATCGACCTACTATTTCAAACACACAGGAAATTTGCCAGGAATACTTAAGCTGTACTGAGGCAAGCCTCTAGCTTAAATCAGTGTGTGGCAATTTCATTTTTGTAATGTTATTTCCCTCAGCAGCTTGCTTTGGCTAACTTCTCTGGACTAGGTCTCTTTATTTGTCGTGCTTGACTAACTTTAGGCCTCCCAAGCTACAAAAATAAGCTTCTCCAATTTCAATGGGGTTGATTCAGGTATTCTCACAATGCAGAAAAGCCTAAAAGAACAAGTGATCCTCAAAATAAGGCAAAACTTCCCAAGCGTCCCTGAAGAGGTGAGTTGCAGCTGATGGATGGCTGCATGACTCAGGCCCTGTGAGAACCACACTGGTACAGCCCCTGCTCTCACAGACAGGGCACTTTGGAGCCAAGTTCCTGGTTTGAGGCAAGTCAGGCTTTGAACTGCCCTTCCATCCAAGTTACAAACTTGCTCGCTGTCTTTTACTGGCATCACCAGTTTCTGCTTAACTGGGGGAGAGGGGGAGGCAAAAAGCACAAAGCAAGGCAATGTTAGGACTGCTGCAAGAGTAGCAGGAAGAGGTTTGCTAATTAAAACCTCATTTTGGAACACCTTTTAGAGTCCTTCCTTGACGTTGCAGTGAGTGCATGGATGAAGCTGGAGGGTACCAAAACAGATCTCTCACATGGCTGCTGTTCTTTAGCACTTGTATTTTATGAAGGGACATTAAGGCCAACTGTGCATTGTCCAGATGCAAGTGAAAGCATTTTAGCCAAGTGATTAGTACTGGTTACTAATGGCAGGATGGCTCTTGTCTCATGTTCCTGGCTTCCTCCCAAGTCTGAAGCACAGCCCAGATCTGGGACAGCTTGGGAGGGGCTATGCAGGGTGAAGTTTCAACAGGAAAGATAACACAGGTAGTGTCAATAATATGTGACAGATCCATTTTGGTGTGGAATCTGCCCTGGCATATTAGGAGGGTGCCAGAATCGCAGTTCAGAGATCGCTGTCTCAACCTCACAAGAAGGAAGGTTAGAGCAGAGGTTCCTGACAGTATCTCCATCAAAGGAAAGACCCTGGAGCTGCCATTGCTTGCAGGAGGCCACCTTTTGTTTGTGGAGCATCACAGCTGCCTGTGTGCTCTGAATCTGCTTGCCCAACTACAGAACCGGACAGACCAGCTTAGAAACAGCTGAATGTTGCCTTTGTTAGGAAAGCTGTTTGAAAGGTCTTTCCTGTGTTTGCCCACTGGCAAACTGCTTCAGGAATGCATAATACAAATCCCTGAATGAATTGCAGCCCAGGTACTAAAACACGTAAATCAGTAATTTAAGCCCAGTGACTGTAGTTGTGCAGCCTCCCAAAAAACCCAGGAACTTTCCATGAACATATGCCATCACACTGGCACACGTGAACAGATGCTCTAAGCACAAACAATCCCTGAGAACTTTCTTTTTTCACTGTCACCAAGGAATGCTATGTCTGGTATGCACGTACTTGAGTATTCAATCCTTGGACGAGACTTTTATTTACCCTCCTATGACACAGACACTTTTAACTCGAGAGCAAAAGACAACCAGATTGATATTTACTGCAGTGTGTTAAGAGAACATTAAATAAGATTTTAAATGTTTTATTGCATCACTTACCTCAAAGACACTATTAAACTGTCTACCATGATCCTTTAATGCAGGGTATCTTGAAGTGAAAAATACTTCTTTGCTGTGGTAAAGCGCAATGCTGATCACACACAAATCCTGCAGAAACAAAGGAGAAAAACATTTAACACCCGTTATTCACTCTTTTCCAGGATAGCTACAAAACTGTCTACAGACCTACATTAGACATCTCTACTTCAATTCTTGGGCCTTTACAGCGATTCAAACTGAAAATCCAGTGTATGTTACATGAATAAACTGTATGCACCCCGTTTTTTGCAACAGGACTTCAACATTGCCAAAGTGCTTTGCAAAAAGGCAAAAAAAAAAGGTGCAAAACCTTGATGTGATTCCCAAGGATGCAAATCTGGTGTTAAACTAACTTGCCTTTTTGATTCACATTCCTGGTATATTGTATAACAGTAGAACAGCTTTATTTGAAGACTTGTGTTAGAATTCATAGAACTGAAACTGAGTTACCAGTTTTTAATGCATAGCAATATTATTAATACACTCTCCATTTTGTGAGCAATGCCAGGGTGATTCTCCTGTGAGTACTTATATAATGTGCAGAAAAAAAATGGAAAGGCAGTGCTGTTTCCTCCACTACAGATGGCAAACCCAACCACAATGAAATGAAATGTCTTACCCCACAGTCACAGAGGAAAACTGAGACTAAACAGTATTCTGAATATAAATTCAACTGGACCTTATTTCTAAGTCACATCATTGCATCTATTGGGAATGCACAGAAATCCCACCAGCCCTCAGGAGGGTGATTACACAGGCACACTCTCATCTCTTTGTAAATGCTCTCAAATGTTCAGACATCTGGGAAGTTCTTGTTTTATACGTGTACTGGATGCCTAGAACACACCAGAACTTTCAGGCAGGAAAGAGACCCTTGCAGTAAGGAAATACAATAAAAATCAGGAGGGCGGGCAGAGAGTGGCAAGGAGGGAGGAAAAGAGGAAATAAAACTATTAAAACTGAACCTAAATCCATACATTTCAGGACTTGGTCAGCTGTGGTTTGTACCTTGCTATTTACAAGTGGTTACATGTTGAAATGCAGTGGAGTGAACAGAAACATGAGAACATTGCTGTTCACAGATAAAGAGCTCTCCGTTTCTGTCAGACAGCCAGATAATTAAAATCTACCTAGAACAGGACAAGACTGACAAGAACTTCAGAAACGTGCAGTGAGATAAAGCACAGATGCTGCTGCTACAAAAGTGTGGATCGTTCGCAGGTAACTGCACAAGTGGAATATCCCCTGCCCACCCCAAAGAATCAATGAACAAATTTGATCTGGGAAATCACAAAATACTTGTAACAACTTCAAAAGATTTTATTAAAAAAAATAAATCTTGAATTGTTTAGTTTTTTAAACAGAAGGCACTGAAAGTTGCAGACTTAGGAAAGCATCGTGACAGAAGTTCTGTATGTAACAGGTCTGAGCTAGTGCTGAGGATGAAAGCACTACGGCTCAGCTCCACGTCGTCCTCTCTTCTGCAGCTCCATGGCTGTCAGCAGATCTAAGAGGCTTCCTCAGACTTACTCACCATTTTCACTACTTTACATTGTCAAATTGTTTTTCATAAGATGGGCAGCACTTCTGAAAACCCATTTTTAGTCCAGATCTCCTGCCACACTTCACACCATTTGAGATTTTAGCACCTAGAGTCAGTAAAAGCTCCATTCCTTTAAAGATTAGGCGAGTCCACACCTACAGCACCAACACAGGGCACTTAGACAGATCCCCTAAAATAATATTTACTAACCTTTTGAACTGAGAAGGAAACAAATGTCTCACAATGCCTACAACCTGAGTCTTCACTACCAGGCATGTTACAGTCATTTTTATCACTTACTGAAGAGGGAGGATCTGCCCCTAGCATGGATTGTAACCAACATGGTTTCTGGTTCTTACACTCTTGACTTTTTTCCAGATGTACCCTCTCAGATTTTTCGCTCCACAAAAATCATGTTACCCAGTATCCTCGTGTGGAGGGACAGGGTCTCAGCAGAACACTGCTCCAGGATACAAACACACAGAAAAAGCAACAGGCACTCCCTTAATCCCCTCTGCAAATTGCACTTCATTTGAAAAGCAGAAAAGGTACCATGGTAGATCCAGTTCTGCAAAGAGGCGGGAGAGGGACCTCCAGTGTTTCTGGGGATTGTTCTTAAAAAGAGCACTTGAAGTCCATGCATATGTTTTCAATTTTTTCAGTTCATCTACCTCTTCATCGGCCATGGCTGGCTGCATTACAGACTCCACTTTCAACTACATTTCAATACCTTTTTCAAAACACTTCTCACTGCAACTCACAGATGCATTTCTTTTGATGGCTCATTTGTAGTACATAGTGTAAAAACTCCTAAAATTTAAGTCACTTAGGAGCTTGTTTTCAAAATTATTTAAGTGCTTAGATGCTTCCAGCCTTTTGAAAAGAATGTCATTTTGGCAGTGGTGTCTTCGATACGAAAATGTGCAAACATGGCAATGACAATTGTTTTCCCTCCAGAAGATCCAGGGCAAAAGGAATACCTGAAAAGGCTACTCAGTTAACACTGGGATTGAATAACATGAATTTGGCAGGGAAACTCCTAAAAGCCTGATGAGGTGTCCCTGTGCTAGTCACTGCAGAAAGTCCTGCAATGTGAAAGGCAAATCACCTGCCCACAGGGGCTGAAGGCATTACAGACCTACCTAGCAAAAGCCCTTCTAGCAACACTCCCTGCAGCAGAAGAGACAGTGATTTCTGAACTGGAACAACCCACACTCTTGTACTTCAGAGCTAGCAAGACTTTCACCGCTGCACTAAAATATTTCACATGTCAGCAGGCTTCCCTGTTTCACCTCCCAGTGGGGTGAAACCAAAATCTGTGAAACTGGGCAAGGGAAAAAAAAAAACCAAACCAAAAAATCACAAAACCACGCACTCCTCAGAAAGCCCAAACCAACCAATCAAACAACAAACCAAACCTTCCCCAGGATGGGAAAGAATTGAAACCTTCTCTCCAGAACAACCACGGGATGACAGTCAAAGGGAGAGGTGTTTCATTGCAGATAACAAAACATGCACCAGGTCACAGAAAATGAGAGCGAATAAAAGGCCTTTGGCAACAGGGCTCAGATAAATGTCTAAGTGAACTCAGAAAATAAAAATACTCATTGCAATGCAGATTTCAAAAGGGGGCAGTGATGGATAGTGGCAGCACCTCAGAAAAAAATAATCTAGTTAGTAGGCTCACAGGCAATCAGAGAAATTTGCTGACATGGACAGAAAGAGATTTCTCAAAGAGCGAGATGATGCAATACACAGAATTATCTGGAAAGACACCACAAACACTGTATAGAAAGGCATGAAAAGAGGCAGAAAGTCTTCTGGGAAGTCAACAGTAATTTCCCCCTTTGTCCAACTATCTTCAAGAAACTTCTTCCTACAAAGAGGTTTGAAATTTTGCAGAGCCCATGAATTAGTTATCCTAACCTCTTAATTATCACGGGACTACTCACATGCAGTTTTTCATGTGACTGTACCCTTTGTGTATTGTGAGTGGATGGTATTTCACTGCCACGAATTCCAATGTCATTTTAGCATCAACCTATACTTCTTCTAAGTCCAGTCAACTCACATATATCCATATACATCCACGTAATAACTCCAACAGAAATGTCTTAGTGTGCACATATACAGTACCTACTTAAACAATCTAAGACCCTCTACTTGTGTGAGATACATCATGTAGAAACATATGCTAATTGGAGCTTTTAGCCTATTTTGCCTTGTTGACTTATATCAACCCAACCCCAATTTCCTTCAATATTTATCTTTCTGGTTAGATTAAGTATCTTGCCAGCTACTGACAATGGCAACTTGAAGTAGCTACAAAACTTGAGCATTGTTTCCAAGTCATGTTTCCACTGATGCAAAAGGATCTTTTTGTAGTATTGGAAGGGGGGGGAAATCATAAATAAAGAATATTTAGAAATGCTTTTAAAAAATATTACACCCTTTAAGCTTACCTTTGAACCTGTTGGTATAGTGTATCTGTTAGTTTAGTTGTTCACATCTACTAAATCATGTTCAGTGCAGGTCCTTTGGATTGCATCCAAAATTCACCACATTCACAAGGCTTTGATAAAGCACTCGCAGTGCGCCAGGTTTATCTGGCTACACGATTTGTGCACACATCCCACAGCTTGAACTGCAGCTGTTGACACCGACCACCAGCGCTTTAATCTCCACAGAAGTTCATTAACTCCATTAAAAAACGCACTTGTCTTGCAAGGGTGCCTAACACAGAAATCTAGCGCTGTGTCTGATGAAAGCCTCCGATGCTCACACGCAGCGAACATTTTGTTTTAAACAAAAATTGCAGGTTACCCCACCTGACCCTGAAGGTGCCTTTCTGTTTCAGCTTTGAACCCTTCCAAGCTCTCCTCCTGGGCGTGCCCAGAACGACTGCGCTCCAAGAAAGCTCACTCCTGTCTCCAGTCCAAGCCTGATGAAGCTCCAGGAGTTTTCATTTCTCTGCCTAAAAGCTCACACACACAGAGTCCGGTGGTTGTACCGCACAGAGCAATGACCAAGCCTCTTCCATTCCCAAACGCCACCTGATTGTCCTCGGAGCGTGGGCTGCTCTGCCTTGGCAGCGCGGCCGGTGAGCCAGCCCCGCGGCACGGCCGTGGCTCAGGGTGGGACAGGCACTGCCCGCGGCCACGCCGCGCCCTGGCCCGTGGGGCACGAGGTGCCAACGGCCCTGCCAAGTCCTGCTCTGGCACAGCAGCGCCGAAGGCCCCCAGGGAACCCGGAGGGTCGGTCAGCCTGCACTGTTGGTCCCGTTTCTAGAGCTCTTCACAGTTCAGCGAAGGTCACACCTCGCAAAGAGCAGCTCGAGCTCGCCGTTTGGGTGGCGGGGGCAAAACTGTGTCACCCAGCCAATTCGGTAACATTAATTGTTCTCTGAAAGTCCAGAAGACAAAGTTGGTGAAACACAACAGTGACAATACACGTGACTTCCCAAAATATCCATTCCCGAAACGCAGATTTTGCCCTGTAAAAATATTGTTATGCTGGAGGGTGCCGCGACTCAACCAACCTTGCTTCGGTCTTTGTTGAAGAACAAACGATTTAACTACGGGTCCAACGAGGGTTGTGACATTAATCTTGTCAGTAAAGGGGAGAAGCAAGAAAGTGCTTCCTTATAGGTCATGAGCTGCAGTCATGCTGTATATGACAAGGAGGATTTGTTTCCTTAACTTTTCTTAATCTTATTCACAACCTGGTCATGTATTTGCTGAATGTGCACTAGTAATAGATATACCATAAAAGTGAAAGTGTTACAATAAGGAGCCTGATCTAACATTTACTAAAGACCTCGCAAACTCAATAATTAGCTTAAATATGGATTTAACACCATAGTAATAGGTCTGATAATCAAGGAAAGTATATTGTTGTGGTATGAATTATGACATATAGTTAGCTAATTGACGTCCAGTTCAATTGCAAAGGTGGCATGCTGGAGTAGCAGTGTTTAATTGGTCAGTAATTCTGATATAATTTACAATTACCAAATCCTGAAAGGGTAGTTTATGTGGAGATCAGACTTATCAAACTTTAAAAAAGTCCAGCAAACACAAAATCAATTTTTTTGTGTGAACTCTGCTACGATTAAACAACTACAGTCTTGCCTCCAAAATGAGCAGTAACAGCACAAATGAAAACTCAGGTAAAACTGTCTGCTGTGACTGGGAGTTAGGATACCCTGGATGGAAATATTTAACTGAGAGAGGGGTTATGTATAAAATGTCAGCCTGTAAGTCTATTTATTTAGTAAAAGTCTTAACGATATTGATATTGCAAAGCATGTAACTGCATTTCAGAACAACTAGGAATAACAGAAGTTAAAAAGCGGTAAAAGAACCTCTTGTAGCCATACTGATTTCTTTATCTGTAAATACCTCAAAGAAAATGAGCTTTTCTGAATGCTCCTTTCATGACGTGGCTCAGGAAAGCTGATTTGGGAACACAAAATCAAACTGAAAATCCAAACTCCCTGAAATCAAACAAAAGCTGTGAGCCTTCCTCAGTCTGTGCCTTCACAGCCCAGGCTCCCAAGAGCATTTCAGTGGAGTTTACATCAAGAGGCACACGGTGCTTCTGAGGACCTGCTGCCTTCTGCGTGAAAACTGAGCACCCACCAGCCTCACTCAGAGTTATAACACACCCTGTTCGAAAAGGTCACCGAAAACAAATATTTCAGCAAAGCTAATTGAAGGCACATGTACAAGGAAAGTAAAACAGCATATTTCAGCAGTATAATCAGCTATTTCTTAGTAACGCAGATGGGAGACACCCCTCTCATTATGTAAAAATCACGTATATTACACAATTATTGTGAAGTTTGGAGATAACTTCCTTTTGCAAAGAGGAAACATTATTTTTCAGCAGGCTGTTTAATGAGAATGTCTGTCTGGGAGAATATAAGTCTCTTTTTTTCATTTTTTCTAACTGCTTACCATGACAATTAGTTTTCATGCTGTTCAATAAACATTGTAAATACATGCTTTAAGCATCAATATCCTCCACATAATAAAAAGAACATGAACAAAACATAGGAGGCTGTGCTTTAGAGAATATTTTTTTTTGGCCTGAGTATTAGGCAACACTCAACAGCATGCACAGGTGAAGATCCAGTGTTCCTGTTGATAACGTGTCCTTTGAAATAAATATTTCATTTACTGGTAAACAGAGGTGTGTGTCATTAGCCTGCTGCATGGCACCAGCACAAACAGAAAAACTCCTGTGAGACTGCCCTTTCTCTAAGTTAGAGCTGACTCACACCAACAGGACACTGCAAAGAGCCAGCAAGTGCTCTGTGAACCCACAGCAACATTTCTGACAACATAAAAACCCCGAACTTCATAGCTCTGAGTTTCTAAGAAATTAAGCAGTAGATGAATGCTTAAATCTAGCACAAAGCTCTCACACAAACAATTTAAAAAATGGTGTCCCTGCCAAGCTACTACCTGAACACATGCAATCTCCAAATATTAGCTTTCACAAGGTTCCTTCTGGCCTGTTTGCCTTGGGGTGCCAGCGCTGGAACACAACAGGGAGCAGAGGACGTGATGGAGACTTGAAATCTTTGCTTGCTTCTTCAGAAACAAAATATTTTCCTTGGAGTAACAGTGGGAATCATCTCCCTGCATAAGTAATACCTCCAAATAACAATGCTTTCTGAGCAGACTGAAGTCATGTCTGTACAGGGACACTCCGAAAGTCAAACCAAACCACTCTTCAAACTTTAACCAACCTCTAGTGGAAGCCTTCTCAGCCCTTGGAGGAGATCACTGTGGATCTTCCAGCTACCAGAAGGAACAGACTTACCAGGATTGACTAAATGTTTCTCTTCTGGGTAGCTATTCATATCCACTATTTTGAGAGATGCTTCATCATTTTCCAAAGTCAAACCCTATGCAGAGGAACAGCTACTACTGAAATATGTATCTATAAATACCACACGGGCATCTATTGAAATTAGCATTAAGATCCTTGGGATGCAATTTCAAACTTCAGCTACAGTGACTCCAAGGGCTTCTGTAGCATTATTCTTTGTGTCCTGAGCCATAAATGGGATAAAACCAATTTCTGGGGAACTTCAGAGTCCGTTCTGTGGCTCTCTGCTTTGGGTTAGGCATTCTAGAGAAAGGCTGGCATTCCCTCGAGACCTGAGTGGGACTGTGACAGAGAAGAACAACTGAGGGAGGGGATAAAAACCCAACTCAACCCAGAATTTGCTAGTACAGGTAAAAGCAAAGCAATTTAGTGTCAGTTTATTAGCCCACATACTTACAAATAAAATACACTTATAAATGAATGTGCCAGGCCACAACCAAACAAGTGTCTCTGTCTCCTCTCTCCTGAGTTCTGCAGCAAAGGCTTGGTAGTCCCAGGTCCATCCCAAGGTGATTCGGTGCAGTGCTGCACTGTACAACACTGGCTCCTGTACTTTCTCTAACAGAGATTATTGTGGGCACACATCCCAAAATAACTCATCAAATCCTTTTCTACACAGGCTGTCAAGGACAAGTGTTTTAACATACATTTCAATCCTGCCACAACTGGAAGGGAAAACACCATGACTCCTCACTGACACCCACTCTGTCCTAACAGATGTCCAAAAAAAGTGACCAGGGCTTTTGTAATAGGCATTAAATACGACGAAAGTCCTCTTCGCTTCAGTCTGCTCCTGCAGGGAGCAAACTTCTTTATTTTGGCAAAAAGAAGAGATTTCTTTTTTCCATCATGCAATTCTCACAAGGATTGGGCTTAACTCAAATCAAAGCTATTGGTGCAACCCAGCTGTCATGAAAGAGCTGGGCAATGACTTCAGGGTGCTCTACTGTCCTGGGGCAGGGAGGGACAGAGGTGTACCACCTTCTTAAGAGTTCAAAGAGTCAAACAACAGCAGAATTTGGGCACTAAAGACTTGCTAAACAAGCGCAGTACATGAGAGCAATGTAAGGCTTCAGCTGGCTAGTGGCCAGACGCCAGGATGTAGAACTTCTCAGGTCCCCCTGTGGGAATATATACTGAGGACCACCAAAAAATAGGTGACATATGTCCAAAAACAAACAGTGCTGAGATACTACAGCATTCAGATAAATCCTGAAAATGCCTTTGCTGAGTAAAACATAACAAATTAACTGGTCACATCTGTTCTGAAGGACACCTAATGGCAAGACTTGGGTGCCTTATTTTTAAGAGATGATGCAGAAAACAACTGCCAGATGACAGACAGAAAGCCAGCTCACCATGTAGCTTAAGCATCTCACACTGTGGATTTCAGAGTCCAGGCTCCTGAAACATCTTGAGATGGACTAGTTGCGAAAGACTTTAAATTACTCCGTTATTAAATAATACTACAAGAATGATGAGATTCTAATTTATTTCTCATTAAAATTCTCTCTGAAGTGAGGCTCCCCACATACTGGTACGGAAATGCAACAACAGAATTTGAGGATTTATTGTTTTCTTTTATGTTCCTCCATAATGATGAACAATAGGCCTAATGAGAGGTCTTGCAAGAGCCTGTGAAATTAAGAACTTTTTTCATCATTTTGAAACAGAGTACCAGGGGTATGAAACATGAAACAATCAACTACCAGTGGATCTCTGGAAGAATGGCAGGAAGTTGTCCCGTACATATTTTGCAAATACTAAATTCTGCATGCAAATAAATACAAGATAACTCAAAGAACATGCCAAAGAACTGTTTCATAGAGTTCTGTTTAGCTTTCGACCACAACAAAATTCAGATGAGGGCTTCAGCACAACAACACAGACATTCAATATGTTTATCCACTGGGCTTGATATATATAGAATCTTACAAATCCTCCAAAACTGGACTGGCAACCAAGATAGTAGCATCAGATGCCAGTTGTGCTGCTAAGCCTTTACCACTTAAAGGGGTACATTTGCAGAGGTGCATCTCTTCTCTGTGGGTAGAAGATGTTGGTGGGATGAAAGGGAAAACGCTGTTACTCGGCTTTATTAGTAAGGACGACAACACCATCACTGTGTCTTTTCAAGAAAGAGAAATTAAGATTCAGCATCATTAGTGACAGCAGAAGAAACGTTAAATCCCTCTGTTCAGAAACAATTTACATTCTCAATTCTACCCCAAGACATCATTTTCCTGAAGTCCTTATTTGGTTCAGGTTCCAGAAACACACTAATGCTTGTATCAATCTTACCTCCATGTGGTGAACCCTTCATCCTCCTGCATTTTCAAACTGAACCATAAGATCCTTTAAGGGTGGGGTGTGGGAGCTGTTTATTCTTATCCTGTCAGCTTGAAAGGGATTTTAGACATCCTACAAATCTTGTCTTGCTGCTACGCCTCGTGTGCTCTGGTGGTCTGGATGACAGTTTGTATTTCAGTCCATTTAATGTAAACTGCATAAACTGCTCCCCTCCTGCAGGAGATACCAGTCCTGGACATAGAAACGTGAAGATAATCATACACTGAAGGAATCTCAGGCTATCAATCACTGAGCAGCAAAGTTGAAACATTTCATCTGCTGCAGATTAAAATCTCCCTATTAGGAAATCCACAGTTTGGCAGATGCCATGCAATGGCCTGTGAAGAATGAGCCTGTGGTTGACAGATAAGAGATACCAACCTTGCAGAATCACCAACAGCCCTTGTCACCCTTGATAACAGCATCATGCAAAAAACTAAACTGACTTTTTGACTTCTACTCATCCCTTCCAGGTTCTAGTGTTGAGTTTTTCTCAGCCTACAAGTAAATTCGCTACTGCTTTCAGCAGAGGTTTGGCTGACAGTAAGAAGAAGACATGACTGTATAATCTGACTTTGAAAGAGCTGAGTCAACTTTGCTACTTAAAAAGTCATTCACTGGAGCTGATGCACACAAGTACCCACTCCCATATCTGCAAAAACCAGAAGGGTTGAAGAGAAAAACCAGTGAGAAATGCCATACTTCTCTATAATTCCTGTATGGGCTTGCAAAGAAAGGTAGGTTAATGGAAACCCCTTTTACCAAACCAGTGGAACAGGAGATGATTGTAGCCTGCCTCCCCATTTAGCCAGACACCACCTTATTCACAATAAGGTAGCCACAACATTCTCGCAACACAGAAGTTTGGGCAAAATTATTATATTTATTATACCTTACACCTCCCAGCCCAACCTGGATCAGAGGATACCAAGAGCAGGAAGGCATGACCACGATGATACAGGTCTACCCACTGACAGCATATAGAGCCTTTTGGCTGTACCTAAAATCACTGACCATTTCAGAGTAAAGTATGATTTTCTGCCTATACATATAACAAATGTTTTAACACATAAGCATCCTTGCTCACTGTCTCTGTTGGTCAGATACAGCTTAGACACTGTACTTAGCAGTGGTAGTTTGGGAGTCGGCAGCCCTGCAAGTCCCCATGAAGTCCACTCTCACCTTTCACTTCTCTTTTCTGACCACAATAAAAGCCCAATCTAATTCGGTTTATCAAAGCCACCTACAATCCAAAAACCTCTGTCACCACCATGGCTGGACTCAGCCTAAGCCACATGAAGGGCCCTTATTGCATCAGGGAACAAGAAATCAAAGGTCATCTCTTGGCAGGAGAGTCTGAACCTATTTGTGCCTGAGGGCAGGTTATTACAGCACACTGACCTTCACGGGACGTCACTTAATGCTCCAGGCAAAATATCCCTGTGTCTACAGCTTGGAAAATGGGGACTTAAAACGTGAACAAGAGACTTCTTGAATTTTCAAGACAACCAGAACAGCCTTTTACAAAATGCTGGCAAAGAAAACCAAGTAGTTGCCCCAACACTGCGGACTTCAGCTGCTGCTTCAAACAGCCCCTGTGCCAAAGGTGAAAGAGGGATCTCTAAATAAAAAATGGGATCAAGTTTTGTATGTCATTTCTGGTTTCAGTTGTTTGGTTGTTTTGTTTGGGTTTTGTTTTTTTTTAAATCAGAGTCTACTGCTGCGGTGCATACTGTGAAAATCAGAAAATGCTTCTATAGGGACTTGTAATCTTCTACTTGAGTCCTCGCTGTAGGAGATAGGTGAAGACCTGCTGAAAGGAATGCAAGTCGAATGTAATCCCTCTTAGGGCACTGCTTCACACTGTGCTTCCTGCTCCGACACAATACGGGATGGTCTGAGGAAACAGGGATTTTGGAAAGCCCTTCTAACACAACTTCAGGAAAACAGCACAACAAGAAACAGAAACAACCCCCACCTTTCTGAACCCTCAAATTCCAGCAAGATACACTTGGAAACAGCTTCTCCCCCTCTTCCATTTCAAGGCAGGAGAAACAATCACCGTTCAATCACAAGCAGTGTGGTTCAAAAGAAATCAGTTCAGAAAATGACAGTTTCTGTCCAATTTTAACAGTATGAAAGCAGCAAAGACATTTTAGCCCTTGTTTGCCCTCATGACTCAAAACTGCATAGGAATTTTTGTCTTCTTTAAAATAACTGTTAATTATTATTATTATTTAAATGTTAAACATGCTCAGAACTATCACTCTGCATTCAGCCCTCATGTGAAGAATTTGGCCAGCAACAAACACAGGCAGAAGCCACAGCTTTATGAAAACTGGTTCGTTACAGCAGCATTGTCAGTGCCTAAGTAACAAATCTGAACCTGATTCTCCAAAACATTCCTATGGGAAGCAGCAAAAGTACTCCAATCACTTTACTGGGAGCAAATCCTGGAACTTGGGGGAAGAAAGAGAGAAAGAAAAAAAATGACAGTTTTTTTAGTGTGCAATATATATTAACAACTACAAGCAATGTCTAAAGAAGTAGAGGAATATAAGAAATTACATTTTTAATGGCTGCTTATCACCACAAAAAGATCAAAACTGACATCCTGCCTTAATTCTTGTGTTTCAACCCACCAACAGTATTTCCTGGGCCATCAAAGCTGAACAATACTAACAGTTAATGGTTAACCCACTCCATTCTTTTAAATCCTTATTCTTAGGTTAGTTAAGTGCTTAAATTACACATACAGACCCTGAAAATCAGCAAGGAATTTCCCCCACTATTCCACACTCATTTCCCCAGCAAATGCAGCTCCATGGAACTACAAGAAAACGAGACAGAGCTTTCATTTCTGGCAGATTAAGTAATTGCATCCATTCCATGTAATTTATCACCCTTTTGGGCAGCTTGTGTCATGGGATGTCATTTTATTGCAATTATGCAGGGTGGGATTGGACAGGCTCTTGCTTCTCTTTGCCAATCTGATAAGCAAAAATATTTCTTCTTTCTACTTTCGTAGAAACTACATGTTTTAGATAAAAATAACCAAATAAAAATACAAGTATACTATACAACCAACTAATAGTCTGATGTTACCAGGTCAGGACTACAGCAGTAATCTTTACTGTGGAAAACAAATCCAGGACATCTGAAAATTTTCCAAGTCAACATTTACTCTCAGATTAGTGTCAATAGTTTTGCTGAATTTGCCATTTAGAGATAGGTTTGTCCTTCCATGCACTTCTCTCTAGCTAATCCAAATGGAGTATCAGGGGAATCCACTTGATTCAGGACTACAGATTTTAGTCATACCATATTCAAGTATCCAAGTGACGTTTTCCTCCTGGGGGAGTAGTATCCATGCTCACATTTATCCAAGTGCTGATCCAGCAAGGCCAAGCACAACAGATGTTTTTCACCAAGAAGGAGGTTTCATGAAGAAGGGCTTTTAAAAAGGGCTTCTTTATCCATCTTCTTCCCGAAACAAGAGCAAAGAAAACACATTCCAGCTTGGATATCGTGACTCACATAGAAGGCAACCAGCAGGAAACCACACGACTCCTATCAGCCTTACAGACAGTGTCCTTAGGCTCACGGCAAACATTTAACTTTGGGCAGGCTTCTCCTGTTCTCTTATCTCACCAGGCCATGGAGGCACAAAGGACAGCCCCTGCCCCACCTCGTGGGCAGGCAAGGTCCAAGGTGTCACATCAGCCCTGCTCCTGCATCCACACACAAATTCAGACCTGCTCACTACCAGGTTCCTCTGCTAAACTTCATTCCAGTCCAAGAAGGGGTCAGTGCAACCCAGACAAAGATAAAGTTCAGAAGCTGAAAGTTCTGTTGTCACCACAGTTATCCCTTAAAGAACAAAAAGGGAGTATTCTTCTATTAACTGTAGTATGTAATGACTTGGGTTTAGGAACAAAGCACAAGCAAAGTGAAATCAACAAAAATACAGTTTAAAACCGGGTAGTTTTCTGAAGAACTGTATTTCTCTCTACACTCAATCGCATATGGCTCTGTGTAACTCATGAGTTTATAGCAGTCTTAAAGGAAGGGGAATAAAGGATCACAGTCATGAACAAGCAGCTCCTCTGCAAAGGGCTGAACTTCATCTACCAAGTCCTGTAATTGAAACATCGTATTTTTGGTACCCAGAGAGTCTTCCAAAGGCTCCAGTTCCAGGAACCAACTCTACAACAAGTATAACTCCTGTTAAAAGAGCAAGTTCCTAATTCTTGCCCTGTCAAAGCAAACACTGTAAACCATGGCTGGAACCAGTGGTGTTGCTTTGCAATGACAAAAGGACATCACATGGGAGTGTCCGGACCCGAAAGACACTGAAGTTACTGATAACCTTCTCCTTGACACCACTGGCTCTTGGATCTGAGCTTTAAATAAAACAGATAATGGCTCTTGCACTTACTGAGAAAAGAATCTACAGAACCGACAGAAAAAAAGTAATATTTTTTAAATAAATTCTTCCATATAAGGAGCATGGAATCTTCCTGTGAAGGGAAATTCCAAAACCAGGACCAAAATAAATACTGGAGTGGGATGCCAAGTAGCAGCAGCATAGGACTGATGTGAAATAGCCAACAAGCAAGACCTAAAGCCGTGATTTGACGAAACACAGTAATAAACCTACAAGGTACGTAATACATAATCTGGGCTCCTTCATGTACAATAAATATTTTTATGCCAATGACTCTTTTTTTTCTTTGTAACATAAAGCTCTTGGCATGCAAATTATCTTCAGGAAATTTAACAGCTGACCAACATCCTGTAATTATCATACCTTGCTCAGAGCTAAAGGAACAAGTTCAGAGATAAAGCAAGATGCCAATAGCCTCGATCAGCAGCACAGCGCAGGCCAATGGGAATGCCGAAAGGAGAAGCCCCACATTGCAGCCACTCACACAAACATCACCAAACCAGCCCAGGGGGCCACTTGCTCTCACAGGGACTGCACTGAGATTGTATCAGCATTGGCATATTTCTGGTGCCAGAACGGTTCCTGGGGAGAAGCCCCACATTAAACATTTGGTACCACCATATAAAAAATATGTACCAGATGTCTGTAGATGGTGCTGATGAGTGCTGAGCACTTAACAGCAACCAAAATTATGAACACTGACCCATCTCTGGGAATGCCATAACCCTGCAGGGAGAAGCTGCACAAATCTGATGTGTGACATGACGCTCCCAAGTCCCCAAGAGAAAAATGGGTGGGGCAGAACATTCCAGGAGGAGATAACAGGGTTGTTTTAAATTATAGAATTTGAATCTGTTATTGTCAACTAACACAAAAGACAAAAATTAACAAAAAAGTAATCAGACAACAGTGAAGCACATGGTTTCAGCTCTGCTCCCTTTACACAGAGTAAGATATGAGGGAGAGTCAGTGCCCATCAGATCACTCTGTTGATCAATCTTTTATTTGTATCTGCTTAACATCCCTCTAATTAATCTGCTAAATGAGCTACCAAACCATGCATTCTCCCTAAAAATCTAATATACATGAACAGAATTATCTAGTGTAATGAATAAAAAAAGAAGTTACTCAAATGCAAAACACTCGTAACCTACTATACATTAACAATGCAATGTGTCCATTGATCACATATTTAAACCACATATATTCATAACTGAATTAGCTTTCCAGTTACCCAAGTCATTTATACCAGGCAAAGCTGCTTTCTGAAAGCTAAAGAACTAATAACTGAACAGTGTATGTGCCTCCTCAAGGGAACAAGACTTGTCATAGAATCCGTTCTCCAGACAGCACTACGGCCACTGGAAGCATTTCACAATTAAAAGCTGCAAAATGCTTTGCCTATCAACAGTGGTAGAAGTGCTACTACCAAGGACCAAACTCTTTTAGAAGCTGGTCTGACACAGTAAGTTTTCTGATTTTACTTTTTTCCTACTTGCAAAGAAGAACAACCTTCTAAACCTGAAGCCTGTTATGATAACACAGCACTACAGGGGACACAGCTAAAATTGCTTATGCATGGTTGACTTTGGAGTTCCCTGGTTTCTTAAGTGCTTAACCATCAAACCTTCCTCTTCTCAAACAGAACAACTCAAACCCCACAGCAGTGTCTACACTGGCTGCCCTTCACTGTAGATGATAAGCCCGAGTTTCAAAGTAAAAAAAAAAAAAATCCAAAGTATCACTCCCGAGGGTCTGAGCAGCACTTCACCTCCCTTTTCAGCACAACTGGCACTGTGAACAGGCTGAATATCACACAGCTGATGTCACATCACAGAGAACTGAGACTGCAAGGTACAAACCCAGCTCTTATGTTGTCACTGTCTGCACAGAATCACACCCTGAGGTCAATCTGAGTCTTCAAGATGATTCTGTTCATTTTTGGTTTGTTTTGAGCCTTCATTTAACAGACATTTACCTAGCATAGTTAGTTTGTTCTACAGCAAAAGCAAAGATTTTGTACTGAGATCATAAAACTCATCATTAACTAGAAACAACCTAGTTCACCTTCTGTAATTGAGTCTGCTGGAGTTCTGAATGAACCTGCTGCATGAAGTGTGAAAAGACAAAAATCCTGCACCATGCAACACCTCCAAGTGTTTCTGAGAGTTAGCTGGGAATCAAGAGTTGCTCCTTCAACTACAATGGAGTTGTTTCAGATTAAAGTTATCATCAGCATGACCTGGGATTAGCCCTGCTCCTAAATAAAACCTGACAAGTTGTGTTCAGGGCACAGTTATGACAAGTAATCCATATTTCCCACCTATACTCACTTTGAAGGAGTCTTTATGACAACCCACACCAGCTGACCTCTTATTTCTAACTTGGCTAGAAGTTCTCATTTTACAGCACTTTCCTCCTTGAAAGGCAGTCTCTCCTCCCAGTCTGCTTAACTCCACTCTCCCACCAGATTCCCTGGAAATGGAATTCCTTGATGATGCAAAAGAAAGTGTCGAGAATTACAGGTGTCTAATGAATTTCAGCAGTATAAAGTTTCATTTTAAACCCCTGATGATACTGAATGGGTGGAGATCACACCAACCAGTAGATTACCACTAATTTTACACCAGAAAGAAGTTTGAGTTGGCAAGCTACAGCTTGAAAGCTCAACTTGGTAAGAGTGAATTGGCAGTTCCACAAACAGCACTAAACTTAGGCAGATTTGGGCTATTTTCAGTTCTTGCTCTTGCCACAGAAGACAGGAAAAACATGCACATCAGATGACAGAATGTTAAGAGCCCCTTAGGCATTATACTATTGTATTGAGCTACTAACAACTAGTGACTCAGACAGTGGTTTCTGATTAAAAAATTAAGCCACAGTGATTCAACAACAGGTGACCACTCAGTGAGTTACAAATACCTCTATTACTTTTGTTGGCCATTCACATCATTGCTGCACCAACTCGTCTGTCCTCTCTGCCAGCACACATCACCCTGCCCTTATTTAACCCATGTTGTACTGAAATCTCGAATACTCAGTTTTGCTGATCCCTTGATTAAAAATATAAATTAATTTAAAAAACCAAAAACTTAGATGACACTGGGAAGAGATGTGGAAGAAATTCCATACAAGAAAAGTGTCTAAAAAGCTAAGAATTCTTTACCTTGAAATAAAGGATACCTGAGGCAGGCAGGTATTAGCCCTGAAACAGCACAAATATAATGAGTACCATAATCCACTTTATAAGGACCAAACAGTATCAGGCAGTAAGAAGAAGCAAAAGGAAACAGTTTCCTCGCATATTAACCTGTGGAACTCAATGCTGACAGACTTTCTAAACTGTTCACGTTTCTAGAATCTGGAAAAAACCCATCTGGATGCAACAGTGGCAAGTGTGTCCAGGGCTACAAAGCACACAGGTGTGGACACACTGACAGCTGCAAACATACAAAGCTATAGCCGGAGCAGAGAAGGTATTCCAATATTCCTCTCTGCTACAGCACATACTACTCGAGCACAGACAGCTCGAGTGCTGCTGGAATTCAGGCGCAGGAGGGACGGCAACAAAACCAGGAAAGCGTGAAGAGGGATACCGAGCGGGAGCCGCGGTCCGTGCTCCGCACGCTGTGCTCACACAGACCGAAAGATCTGGCCCAAAGCAAGAACAATTGCGACACGCGTTCTTCGCCAGGCAAGTTATCCCCCGCTCTCCCTCTCGCACACGCTGCTGGACCCGGCTCAGGCTACGTGCAGCTACGGCTCCTGGAGGGACACGGAGCAGCTCCTCGCCGAGCCCCGGGATGCGGCTGGCGGAGCCGACCGGGACCGGACGGGACGGCTCGGAGATGGCTCCTTGCGCGGCGGGGGCACAGCCGGGGACACGGACACAGCCCCAGATACAGCCCCAGCCCCATCCGCGGCCCCGCTCCCCTCCGCCCACCTGGCGCGGGGCTCGGTGCCCGGCCTCTGCTCACCGCTCCGCGCCGCGGTCCCGCGCGGGCGCCCCGCGACGAGCGCGCTCCGGGGGCCGAGGGCGCATGGGAGGGGCGCGCAGGGCCGGAGTGCCGGACCC
>VWZF01002930.1:590292-658014 GCA_013396755.1 Sclerurus mexicanus
GTGGCCGCGCACCCTCGAGCCCCGCTCGGGAGCGGCCGGGGCAGGTGCTCCTGTGATTTTGTGATTTCTCAGTTCCTCCAGCCCTGCGCTGCTGGGCCGAGGGCAGTAACGTGCCCCGCACTGCGGCCGGCAGACGCTACAAGAAAACACGGAGACAACTGTCGTGTCCCTGCCCACTGGCTGGATGAAGGACCATCTGCTTCCAGCAAAAATACGGACAGCTAGAAGATAATGTGTGTTCCTGACAGTGTTTGCTTTTGTTCTGAGATTTAAAACCAAGCCAATAACAGTGGTACACTAGCACTGTGGAAAGCAAACCACAAACAAGTAACTATCAGGAGGATCTTTTTTTGATAACTTTTGAGTTGGTGTCTCCAAAAAAATGGATTCGTGTCTCTCTGCTTTATATTAAGTGCACTGGACCTAAGATCCCTAAGGGCATTTTATTGAACAGAGCAATAAAATGTCCAGCATGAGCTCTAAACCTTAGAACCAGATAGTTACTGGCAACAGTTCATTGCAACATTTAGTTTTATGCTTTAAAAAATCCACAAAACTATTATTCTTGTGCTGGAATTGGCCCAACCAGGTGAACCCATTTGCTTTAAAGCACAGCAAAACAGGTTGTTTTTTTCTTGGCAGCATTTTGGGCTTGATTACACTCGACCCCAGTCAAAACAGTAAAAGATGATGTGTTGACTGTGCTATTCATTGCACCAGAAAATGTCCATTCCCAAGCCCACATATAGCAACAGGCTTTAAGCAAAAGATCTGCAGAAAACTTACTTTTTCCTTTGTGTTCAGCAGGCAATTGCCACAGCACAGCACTCCCAAACAGCCTCAGACACCTTGTAGGCACCATGGCAGATCTTGGCTGCAAAAAGACAGCTGTATACAGCTGTAGGTTAAAGATTTCTCATAGGCAAAGAAAAGCTGCATTATAACACTCAGAGAGGGGTAGCTATGCTACCTCCAAGAGACTGAGGTCTCACTTGTAGGAAGCAAATGGGTTTGGAAATGACAGATTTAATCTAGAAGGAATTCTGCCAATCCCTCCTGAGTGGTAAGGTGGTTTGGTATCAGGTAAACCTGTACCTGTGCATCAGAAGCTAGACTGAAGCCAGTTTGGCAGTGGTAGCCAATCTATCAGGAAACAAATGCTGCTCTACTCTGACCATGTTCTAATGAAGTACACAAATAAGTGACTAATTGCTAAGCCAGGCAGCATGTGAGCAAGACCAGCTCTGGCAGGTTACAGTATTTTAGTTTTAATCCCTGCTGCAGAGCACATGTTCTACTGCATCTGTTCTGCCAATGACTTGACTACTGTTTGCATCAGGAGACACACAACTGCAGCCAGAGAGACTGCAGGCAAGAGTCTCTTTTCAAGAGCAAAGACACAAGTACTAAGGTATTAATTATTGTACTTAGCTAACATGGTGGGAATGCTCTGCTTGAGAGAGTTCCCAACTCCCAATATTGGAGAAAGATTACTTTAACTATGCCAGTATGAAAATTAGCTACCAAAGTCTATCAGCCCCCAGGGGAGGAGGATTTGCTGAACAGCACCAGCCTCCACCCCGGAGGTCCTGGTTCAGCTGGGCACTAATAGCATTAGAAGAGTTGGAGCTTGGTACATTAGAGACCACAAGGAGGCCTTTTGAAAAGCCAAGGAACATACACTTGTCACTGTTTTTCCTCCCTGTCTCTTTTGTTACTTTTAATTTCCCTAATTAAAGGGAATTTCTCTTGCTTTCTGTTTGACTTTTGGAGTGATTGCTCCCTCCCAAGAGCTAATGCAGAGTCCTGTCTGTCATCCCTGCGCCTCCTGCTCCCCTGGCTGCTCGAACAGCATGCACTGGGTGTTCCCGGCAGGGCGAGAGGAAGTTGTCACGCTGCTGAGGGGGCGAGGAGCAGCCCTTCCCACACCTTATCTGTGCATCAGAGCAGCTGGCACTCAATTTGTTCTGAACAACTGCAGAGCCAAGAGTCTCCTCATTATACTGCAATGTTATCCGAGGTTTTTCATGGTCTCACGTAACAAATGTGGCTTTCTGGGGAAAAAACCCAATATGCTCAGGCTGCTTTTAAAAAGAGATGGACATGTGGGAGAATGTGAAATATCATCAATCTTTTAAATAGCAAGCAAAACATAAATGCTTGAAAGAAAACAGCATTCAGCAGATTAAATGTAATTGCAGTAACGCACAAAGGAAATGCCTGCTTAAAGTTTTAATTCACTAGAAGATGATGCTGAAGAAAATAATGTGTTTGAGGGAGGAATCAACTCACCAAGAAAAGAAAGATCTGAGTAGGACAGGAATCACAGAATCATAAAATCATGTAGGTTGGAAAATACCTCTAAGATCATCAAATCCCACCACAAATCCAGCACTGCCACGCCCACCACTGACCTGTGCATCAAAGTGCCACATCTACACGTAACCACACCAATCAACTACTCAGCTCACGATCTAGCCACATCTTGTCTCCTCGAGTGAGGGCTGGGACAGCCACCAGGGCCACTCACACAGCAAACTGCAAAGATTCTGGTTTCACACACAAGAGGCATTGGGGTATTTTTACTTCCAAAGCTGAAAGACTTCCCTGCTTGTGAGCCAGTTCTTTGGCCAGCTGCCTTAGTGAAAGCAGAGGAATCTACTTTGGTTGGTTTCATTAAAATTCTTTGGGAACAAGACATTAGTGCTACTTCAAAAATTCGGACTAGAGCACAGCATAAAATGATAAGACTGGCAGACATGAAAGGGTAGAACAGGGAACTGCCCTGCAGGACTGAACTGCTGCTCACTAGTCACAAAGAATCATCTCACACTAACAGTGGGAATGAAAGTGTGCGAAAATCCCCATTGGGATAAGGAAAGAGAGAATCTGAGAAAGAAGATTAGATTGTGGTAGAGTAGGAAGCTAGAGTTTCCCTCCCTTGAATTGTTTCAGCCACTTATTTGTTTCAATACTTCTCTGTGAGCCACTAATTGTCGCAGTGGGATCTTTCTGCTTCATTTCCCTGTCTTTGTGAGAGCAGGCGTCAACACTGCAAAGAGTTAGAAATCTGCAGCCTAGTATACAGAGGACAATGTCCAATTTGCAACATGTCCAGCACAGGTCAGTGGCATGGTTAAGCCTTGGAAAATGCCTTTTATACAAGCATTAGATTTCAAGATCCTGGGGGGGAAAACACCCACTACTGAAACCCCAAAAACGAACAGTAAAAAGAAAAGTTAAATAGAGGCAATGACTGAGCTTGCTGGCCTGGAAGAAAGACACGGTAGTTTTACAAGTTTTCTCTTCACCCCTTGATCTGTTACTCTTGAAGCAGGAGTACTTAGTAGAAAGAGTACATGGTACCAAAGAAAAAGAACAGTAGCTAGTTCAGTTGCAGCTCAGCTATCCTGAACAGCAGCAGTGGTTTGTGGTTCACGCTCAGGAACTGTGCTCAGAAAAGCCTCTGTTGTATGACTCCATCTGTGCCTTTCCCCAGTGCTGGATCAGTCATACCTGTCAGATCCTTATCAGGCAACAGCAGAGATGAATAAAAGATGGAAAGCTTTTCAGTTAATAAGTCACGTTACAGGAATGGGAGAACATGCCTGTTTAATACTTACTGTACTTTGCATGTGAGGGCACGTTCCAGGGATGGCACATTTCCCTGGGACCCACAGCCCCTCTGGTCTGTGCTACCAATGCCTCACTCCTACGGAAAACTTCACAGCAGGGCAAGTTTTCCCTCTAGCCAAAGAAAAAGAAGGACTTCCCCCTTCCTCCTCCATACTAAATATTTCCCTCTGGCCACACTGGAGGACTTCTCCATGTTCCAGATAAGCACCAGCCAGGTCATGTACAACTACATTGACCACAAACCTCGCTCCTACTACTGTGCTACATAAAAAGACCTCAGTAGTTTCCTTTATGTGGACATACTCATTACTTTTTTGCCATTGCCTTTTGCTAATCACCGTCTTTCGTAATTTAGAGCTAGTATTACAAAGTTTATGTCACATAACCTGTCTACACATGTTTCCTGGTTAAGCCTTCCTTTTAGAACCTGTTCACAGAAGAAAATACAAGTGAAAGACATGCAGAAGGTCACACAGATTTAGGTGAAGCAAAAATATGCATTTAGGAAATAAAGTCATTCAACTGAGTGACATTTTTAGCTTGTGTTTCTTACCTTTACTATCTAAAAGCAAGACCAAAGACCTACAGCACACACACCATGTGCTGGTTTACATTTATTTTCCTTTGTTGTTTCTCAGCTGTATAATTTAAACCTTCTTTCTTTTACTATATCTGTAACTACAACACATTCTAATATTTACAAATGGAGAGTGACTTGGCACAATCTTGGGTGCAGTCTGTCTGCCGTCAGAGAGGCATTCTTCAAATGGACCTGCCCGCTGCAAGAGCTGGGAGATCTGAACTGTTTGTTTAAAACCTAACTTCCTCCAAAAATAGCCATGCACAGCTGTAGGTCTACTGAAAACTGTTAAACAACTTGAGATTTAGACCAAAACATTAGTTAAAAACCTTTTAGTGACCAACTAGATATCCCATGATAAGTGGGAGCAAAGGGTGCCCAAGCTGTTCAGAAACAAGCAGCCAGAAGGCAAGACATTGTGCTAGGCAGTAAGGCTATTAATGCTTCATATTGCCATGGCAAAGGGGTAAGAACTCAACTCTTGGACCTTAGAAATAATCATCAACTGTAGCATCTTTCACAGGTTAGGAACTGCAGATGCCCAGTCACCAACAAGCTTTGCCTGGGACATCTGTATTTCCTCTGGATGCAAAGGGAGAATTACAAAGATCTATGATTAAGAGTCAAAACATCCCATATTCTCACTGAAAAGCTGCTGTGAGACAAAGAACAGGATACGCTGATGAGAGGAGTAGTTATAAACACCCAACTCCCTCAGGATGCTTCTACATCAGGGATTTATCAATGGGAAGGCACAAGTAGCAGAGCTTGCAGTACAAACACGTAGTGCTGCTTGACACAACAGGCAGAAGCTTCCAGTAAGAAGCTCTACAGCCAAGACAAGCCCCTCCTTCAAGCCCCACAAAGAAGGTGGGGGAGAACCCACACACTGGTTTCTCCTTGCTCGGCACCTCCTCTCTCATCACAAATTTGTGCATTTCTGTCCATCTGGAGCTCTACAGCTGAGCCTCCTGCGTGGGAGAGTACCAGGATGATGCTGAGAAGGTTGTTGAACATGAGCTTTGACCCTCCTGGGCAGGTAATATGAGCCACAGGGTCTGGACAAGTCCCTGGCACACGAGCTGCCTTTGTGAAGTTATTTGCTGATTCAGAGGTGTGAAACTCTAAAAAACACTGTGGAAGCAATGGCACTGCTTGTGGTACTGAAACAGCATGGATTCCTCCCGGGCTGTTACGACTTCATAAATATTGACTTTGGATAAATCTTCTGACAGAATCCTGGTTGTTATTTTTTTTTATTTTTTTCCTTTTTCCTCCCAAGTGGGTTCCCAGAGCTAATTTGCTTAAGGCAGCATACATGACACAAGAATAAGCCCTTTGAATAGTGATGGAATTGCTTGGTCATGAAAGGAAAAAAATCTGGATTTTGATTGATAGTTGGAGTTCATGCTGTTTATTTGATTTACTCTGTGTTCTTTGTCACCTCAGTGCTATTCCTGCCAACACATGTCAGAACACTACTGATTATGAGCTGAAATAGTGTTTCAAAGTATTTTTTTTAATTCTAGGCTTATCTGTTTTCCTTCCCCTCCCAACAGAAGTAATGCAAACTTAGCCACAAATCTTTTTCCTTCAAGAAATCTCAGCAACAACTAGCCACAAGCTAGGGCTCATTCTTTTCTCATCTGCAGCAGCATGAAAATTAAAACAATCTAATTTATTAGAGTGAAACGATTCCTATGCAGTATGTTAGAATTAGATCCAACATGCTTTAAAAAAGCATTATTATTTTTCACTGTGACATGATTTTAATTGTTTTAGTGCCCTGCTATCCTAGTTGGCAGTCACAACTGTAATGAACACCAAGTGAACACCAGCACATGCCCCTCCCAGTGTTATGCACAGGAAAGCCCTGATCCAGTACGGGAGTGCCAGGATGTTACAGTGAAGAGAAGTACATGGAGGAACTGACTCTTTCCCTGCTTTGGAGGGAAAATTGGGTATTTCTTCCCCAGAAAAGCACTTCAGTGTTAAAGGTTCTTATGTGTTTTGCTGAATTGGACCCAAATTTCTAGTCTTTTATTCTCAACAGAACAGGCTGAGAGAAGAACCAAGAGAAGAACTAAGAAAATAATGAAGGCAGATTATAACTACACCTGAAAAGATAGGAGATGAAATATGCTATAAAGCACTTAGCACTGCACTTCCTTGCAATGGCAAAGGGATCTTGGTAAACTCCAGCAGTGTTTCCAGGAATGCAAGAGTCGAGAATTAGTATTTAATTTGTACTCATTATTTCTTGCCCCTGCACTCCAGTGTGCACCACTGCCCCTGTTTCACACACACATAGACTGAACTCACACGTGTAGCTTGGAAGAGAGGCTGTTTTCAGACAGTTTTTAACATTACCCACATTCATCCCATTGTTGGCTGAACTTAAAATTAGCTGAAAACCATTGCCACTGAGAAAAACTTCACTGTGTGTACTCACTGAATGTCTAAGCTGAGGAACAACATCCAGAGACCCAGATCCTCTGCTGTGGCTCTGATCAGGTGCTTGAGTCCAAGTCACTGGCAGGAGCGTTCCTATCAGTTTCTTGTCATGCTGTCTTCTGGCAACTTGATGCTAAATAGTTTAACATTTGTATCAGCAACTCAATCAGGATATTAATTTGAAGCAGAAGAGAGCTGTTTACCAAAAATAAATAAAAGGCCCGTGGATTATATGAGTACTGAGCTATGGGGCCTGCCTCCCCATTACAGTGGACATGCCTAGATGCTTTTCCCCTGATTCATGAAAACAGTTGGATCACAGGCAACCTGCGTGCTGATCTGCAGGCAAATCTTATGTCAAAACATTGGTCTATCCTCAAAACATTTCCAATGCATAAGGAACAGCATGAAAGAAAACACTGTGGTGGCCCCCTCCCCTGTGCCCCCTGTACATTATTAGATCTGCATCATCTTTTACTCTCACTGGGGACTGTGAGCCCTCATGCAGTAAAGATTTCCATTCTACACTGAGAAGAATAAATTGAACATGGTGTACTGACTGAACTGTTAGTTTATTAAAGAGAGAAAAAGACAGGACAGTGGAAAATGGATGCATGCTCAATTTCCCTTTTGGAAAAGAAGGTTCTTTTAGGATGAGACATATGCATGCAGCATCAGGGAGGGTATGGAAGAGTTAGCTTTTCATATAAATGGTCATGGCTAAGACTATCCAGCTGCTTTGCAACACACTTTCTACACTGTGGAAAGTCATCTTTGCAGCCAAATCTCCACGAGCAGAATGTGAACAGGATTTTCCCTGTCTTTTGTAGAAATGGAGTCATTCTGGGGCAAGAAACCAAGACATGTTCCATATAAGTCACGAACAACAATTCCCTCATCTAATAAGCCCACCCTAGGGTTTATTCCTGAAAAGTTTACCAGCAGAGCAACTAGAAGCCCTAACAGTCTTGAATATATTTTCTTTGATAGAGATTCAGACCATAAATTCAGCAATACATAATCTAGCAACTACAGGATGCACAATTTCTAACTACCTAATATTCAACAGTTTAATTGGATCTGGTTAACCACAAGTGCCAAACACATTTATTTCAGATTGGGCTCTTAAGAAGCATTAAGCTGTAGTGAATAGTTAAAATCCTGCCCCTTTTTTTTATCCCCACATATGGTTATAAAATAGACTGTCAGTATAGTCCTCTGCCTGCCTTCCTCCAAACACCTGACACAAATAACAGGTCATGCCTAGCAGGAAGGACCTTTTCCCCGGGCTGATACAGCACTGAGCATTGTGGAGCCCCCCGGGAATCTCGGCCTTCCTGTGTTTCTCTCCCCCAGCTGTGCAGAGCCAGCGATCCCAGCTTGCTCCCTGGCCAGGCCCAGCACAAGAATGAGCTGTGAACATAAAGCCTGGCCCAAGCAGAGCTGGACTCCCCACAGCCAAAGGCTGAGCCCTGATGATAATCCCTCCCAACTTGTGAGCTGCCTGTTCCCTGCCTGCCCTCTGCAGAGACACACACAGTGTAGCCCCTCAAAGAACTGTTGATAAAACTCAAATCAAATTTATTTGCTACAGTGAAATAAAAGGGGGAAACAAAGCGGATGGAGAGGAGAGGGAAGATACTCTATTTAAAGATTAGTATGACAATAATTTAGTAAACAAGACTTCATATATTGCCTTTCTTTGTGCTTAATATAAACAGACCTCAGTTCACTTCAAGCATATGGTCCACAGACCCCGAGCACTTGAAAGAAGGGACAAGCACAGTCAAGCACCAAAGGACGAGGAGGACCAGGGTTCTTGGAACACCCCACTGCAGACATACTCTGTGGGCTCCTATGCACTATGAACACATGGCAAGACACCCAAACTCTGCTTCAATCTACCTTCCCATAAAACCTAATCTACATAATATCAACATCTGTCCAGCAGGACAATTAGACGTGTAAATGTATTTTATACATATAGGCACACACAGAGCCTCAGATTAGAGAGTTTATCACATTTTATAAAGTAGTAAGTAGAAGTATTATCACAGGAGGCACTTTTCTCATGTTGGAAAAGCAACTTAGAGATGTTCAGAGAGTGAGTGCAATACTCCTCACTATGTAAATATCTCTAATTCCCAATTTCTTTGAAGTAGGCATTGCTAATTCTTTTCATGAAAAATACTCCCTTATGCCTTTCAGCTGCATGGAGAGGAGAAGAAGTTCATCTATTCCCTTCTAAAACAGAGAAGACTTCAGATGTGTCCACTCTATTACAGACATCCACACCTGCCTGCACCTCTTGGCTTGGCTCCTGGCATAAATCAGTGTGTCCTGGGAAAGCAGAGCACTTCCAAAGGCCAGCTGTGACACAACAAGGTGAGTCACAGTCCAGATACGGATCACTGATAATCACACAGAGAGAGAGAGGCCAGAGCACCAAGAAGCAGATGGGGACTGAAGTCCCCAGGTGCTGAAGGAGGAGTTAAACACTAAGTCAATCAAAAGTGACAGAAGAAATCTGTATCAGCTTCCTCTCTACTTGATTTCCCAAGGACAGATTTTCATCTAAGGTCTGATGCTGCCTATAAAGCTTCTCCCAGCTCAGCTTGAACAGCCACCACCCTGCCTGAAATAGAAAAATAAAAACTAAAAGGTCATAGTTGTTGAAAAATTTCCAGGGTACCAACATCAAGTGCCAAGTTAAGTAGTCCCCACTACTTACTCCTATGCTGCTTTAGCCCTTTTTTACCATCTACTCTCTCAAAGTGTAAATGCTCAAAGACAAATAAAATAGATGCATACATACACATAATATACACACAGACAGAGAGTCTATCCCTAATCTTGCTGTTGCTGCAACCCTTGTAGTTTTGGAAAAAGAGGCCTAGACATATTTTAATCACCAAGAGCTGATTAGATAAATCTGGCCTGATTTGCTGTTTATATGATAAAGTGTTGCAGCAGTTTCACCTACTGTGGCCCCTTGCCAGCGCTGGCCCGCGAGGAGGGTGTGAGTATCAGCTCTGGCTCCCCCACGCTCCCTCCTCAGCGTTTGCTCCAACACTCACTCCTTTACACCCCCTGTTCTTCCATGACTGTGGGTACTCACTGCCATAGAACCACAAACACGTAGACTCTCGAGGCTCTAATTTTTGTTCTTTCACACCTTTGTTGTTGATTTTTTTGTTTCCAGCCTCACTGCTGTTGTCAGTACACACATTTCAGCAGGTTTGTTTCCAGCTCCCACACACTGGTTGGATGCCAGTGCTCTGCTTTGCCAGTGAGTAATGCGCTCGCTCACCCCTAGGGAAGGGTCACAGAAACGCTCAGCAGTCCAGGGGCAAACAGCATCTCTTCTCCTCTCCTCACCACTGCCAGGCCATGGGAGATGTGGAGCTGCTTGTCAAGTCACACTGTTCTCATAAGGCTTCCAAAAAAGACCAAACCTCTGCTCAGCAGTGGCCAAGTACCCAGCTTACCTATTTTTCTTGTACTCTGACTGGTTATCAAAGTTACGATGTGTGAAGATAAAGCAAATCAAAAATAGCAAGGACTTTATGTTCAAGCCAGAAATTATTTCCCAAGCTCTGCAGTACAAAAATAATCCTAAATATCGGTTGAAGATTATCGTATAATAAACCATAGTCTGAAATGTTTGATGTATATTTTGCAACATCCCTGAAGAACAACACATTACAGAAGCTTCAGTTCTCAAGTCAGCCCCTCAGTACCACTGCAAATTGTGCAGCATTATGCCCTACTCAGACACATAATAAAAGTCACTGACAGAACACTGATGGAGGTAGGTCATTCCTCTGCCCACACAAACTATTCTTGTACTGCCAGTCCATTATAGTTTTTAATTCTCAAGCAACAGGAGCAACAGTTTAATTTTGCCTGTAAAACTACCCTGAATTTTAAGCTGACTAACTCTTTCCCTTGTCTTCAACAGATACTAAATTCACTTTCAAATTATCCTCCTTCCTGGAACTGGCCTAGATGTCATTAATCTAAGGAGAGAGTTTTGTCACAGCTGGAGTTAGTAAGCATCAGCTATGGAGAGCAAAAAGAAGGAATTCCCAAGAGCTGATGTGCAGACATTCTGGCACCCAAATGCAGACTAAACTATTTCTATACTGTCCTTGCAATCTCCCTGTATTTCTTATATTCCATCAAAATAGCTATAATTTTCTTGATATGTAGGACTACATGCCTCTCTAATGCCTTCACTTGTGCCGATGTTACTAACTTGCCCAAGAATTCTGCTTCAAAGAATAACCAAACCCACAGGGTCTATGATTCCTGCAGTCACGGAATCACAGAAGGTGCTCATGCCAGGGACTCCAGGGACTTCTGTCCCACGGCAGGATCAGAGCTACCTGGCACTGCCTGCTGGAGCTGTTTTTAAAAGCCCAAGTAACAGAGATTTTACAGTCTTCCAAAGAAACAGTCCATTATCCCTAACTAAGCACTAACCAAAACTAAGCAGAATTTATCTTACTGCAATTCAAGTCCTTTATATCTTTTCCTATAAAAACTTGAAAACACATCATTTTTCTACTTTGCAGTAGTTTTTCAGATATTAAGGAGGGAAATTTTGTTCTCTCAGAGAATTTAGCTTTTTGAGAGAGCATTGTCATTACTGGAAGATGAAAGAAACATATTTAGACCTTCTGGAAGCTCCAAACTACTGGTTTATTTCCAAGCACATTAGACACAGCTGTTTCTACACCAACTATTGTGTAGTGACCAAGTACAAATGACGTAATGGACCTTGACCACGCCAGAATTTCAAAGTGACTCACTGGCCCTTTTCCTTCTGTGCAACTTAGAAATGAATAACTCGTAGTGTAGTGTGTTCTTACTTCGGGTTACTTGTGTACTGGTCCTTTGGCACAAGTCAGAAAAGCATATTGTGTGATGACACTGCAGGGCCTCTGGGGAGCAGCTGGAACATCCACGAGCTGCAATTATGTCTTCTTTCATTTAACTCCTATCCTTTTTTCATTCTGGCTAATATAAGGACTGGGACAGAGATAGTGGATGTCAGAGAACTTTGTGCTGGCCATCAGAGCACAAAAAACCAGCTGTCTGGGGAGAACATAAGGACATCATTGTGCTTGCACACCTTGCAACTGAAATTTCATGTACATGAGTGAATACTTCCAATTTCCTACACTATGATTTATGATCCATGTCATTCTAAGAATGTTAATGATGTCCAGCCTTTCAAGAACGCAATCAATAATCATTACCCTGACTGTTTTCCATCCATCCCATCACATGACAACTTTCTGACAATTAAATGCTCTCACTGTAGCTGTGAATATGTAAAACAGACAGGGAGAAAAACTGTTCTCAGACTCTTTCCAGTGTTGAAATAAGCCAAAGTCAGAGACTTTTATTCGCAGAGCTTCTTCAGAATGTGTAATGGTGTCTGCAGACTTCCAGAAAGCTGCTGTGAGGGCAGCCCCTCCCTCTCAGCAACTGCTTCCCCGGTTTGCTCTGAAGCAACTGCACTCTGCATCAACAGTTCTCCTGCTTTACTCCCATAACTTCAGATAATTTTCTTCTCTTTATCCTTGTTTACATTACAGAAATGACTTATTGCTGGTTCTGATGGATGCGACTGCAAGCAAAGTGCAGAACGCGCCAGATCAATGCCAGTTCCCCAAATGGCTCTGAACACTCTGTCCTTGTGTGTGCTGGCAGCAAACCCACATTCATCTGTGATTCTGCTGCAATACTGCCGACATTTAGTATCAGCAAGAGATAATTTTCCTAGGACAAATATGTATTTTAATCTTGCCAAATATTAAACTTGTGTCATTCATAATACCAGGCAAAGCCCCTTTGCCACAAAACCCATGGGAGCAATTTCAACTTGAACTCATTTTGTCTCTCATTGTTTAAAGGCTTGAAAAGAAGTCAATGAAATAGAAGGCCAGATTTCTCAATGGTTTAAATCTATGCATTTCTGTTGATGGTGCCAAGAAGGCCCATACAAGAGCATGGAGCATATTTTAAACTCACATTTCTCCTTTCCTTTTATTAATGTAACATGCTATGTTCATCTTAACCCTAAAAGCATACCAAAAAATCCTTTGGATTAAAAGTCAAAGCCTTATGAGCACGCAAAACTCCTGAAAACACATACCTGGGTGCAAGAGCCACTCCATGTTCACAATCAGAGGCTGCTGTAAATTGCTCACTAACTTTGCAAACCCAGCCTGATGGAGGTTTCTACTTGCTCTGCACGTCCTCAAGGGCACGAACCACAGACAGTGCAAGGCAGGGGTGGTTTTTGCACTGAGCACTCAGGACTGCTTTCTGACCGTTGCTCACAGCAAATATTAAATGGCAATGAAGTAACCAGACTCTCCTCCTAAAGTGACCTGTGCTAGTTGTTGTGTGCACCCACGTCCTGTGGGCCAGCAAGCAATGACACAAGGATGGTGGAGGGCAAAGCCAGCACGATATGCTGCAATGAAGCCAACTGCCTCCACAGCTCCATTTCCTGGGCAAGGGGGCCAAGGGAAGGTGGAAAGGACACAGCTGTCCTAGTCAAGAAATGCTCTGCCTCAGAGGATGTTGGTTACTGCACCCATTGTCTGGACTAAGCAACATCATCTAAAGGAGCATTTGCAGCTTTATTCTTCTCTGAATTTCATCAAGACTCACCCGATCTCTTCGTTAAGGTCTAGGGTATTAAGAAAATTATTTCAGATTACTAGCCTGACAAAAAACCTTCTTATGAAACATACTGGAGTTAGAAACCTAATCTACCCTCAAGTCATGATTTTCAACTTTTACAACTTGGATAAGGTGTTTCTCCTCCCGTGTAGTTTTATAGTGGAGGATTTGCAGAACTGTTCACACCACAGTTCCTTAGAGCCTTACATTTCCTGTTAGCGCACTCTGAGTCTCTGCCACATGATTAGAACCCTCTCCATAAGAAAACCGCTCCACTTCTAAGACTGGTACTGGGACTCTATAAGGAAAACTGAAATCACCACTGTAGACAAGAACTCTACAACGAGAGTACTTACTAATTCCATATCTCTTCCCCAACAGATTCTGAACAGGTATAAATGACACTTGGAAAACAGGTCCTGAAATAAAAGCCTTGCTTCTCATGTTCACAGCACTGCAGTGACCATTGTTTCAGCAGGCTCAGGTGATCTCATGTGAAGATAAGGTGGTGGTTTGTGCCTGAAATGAATGTGCTGCTGTGCCCCAAACCTCCCACAGTCAGGCTTGTCCTCCTCTTTGATATTTTAGCTCAACGAAAGCACTGGCTGGCACTTCTCAAGAAATCATTGCTTTGCACCAATCAATCCTACAAACAATCCTAAGTTATCAGAGGAAGGCCTGTAGGTAGCAGCCAGAAAACCTGAAGCCTGTCCAGCTCTGAATTCGATCTGGGAGCTCTCATAAACCTTTCTTTTCAATACAATGCTGTGTACTGAAGAAAAACAATGTAAGATCAAAATAAATAAGTAAAAAACCCTCTCACAGTTACAATACACATGGAAAAGGAAGGAACATCAAATTCATTTCTTTACCCAAATTTGCCACAGTTGTTCAGCTATTTTCAACTACAAATAAAAATAATAAAAGATCGAGGTTGAAATTAATGAATCTGAGTTAGTGATTATTCACACATTTTCAGAATCCGCTATTAATAGATAATAAATGTTATTTCAGGGGAACACAGACAAAAAGAATGTTTGTTTCAAGATAAAAAAATTAGCTTGTAATTGCTTAACCATGTTTTTAGCATGAGTTTAGATACTGATTTTTTGTTGAAGAGGACTAATGAGAGTCCTAAGACAGGACAACACAATTGGAAATTAATTCTGTTCCTATTAACAACAGAGAAGAGCAGAGCTCTCTGGACCTCATCTGGTGCAACACTTGTTCGAAGCACAGCTGACTGACCCTGGGCCAGGCTGCTCAGAGACCTGTTCCCAGGGCAACAGGAAAACAACCAGTATCTACCAGTAAAAATATATTAATTCAAGTGAGTCCTGGGAATGAGCCGAGGTGAAGGAAGTTCTTTCCAGTTTTGCTGTCACACATGAACTACTGTTTCCACTGAATGGAAGAACTAACATTATCTAGCTGATCCAGAATAGAAATACGAGGAAATATTTTTTTCAGATATTAATCTAAAGTTATTATCTTCTTTCAACAAAGTATCACTACAACCTTAGGAATTACACTAGCAGTACCAAATATTGGTATCTCTATAAAAGTAAGATTTTACTTGAAGAACAGCCTGCTTTGATAAAGACGTAGATTTGGTAATTATTAATAGAAGTGACAAGTACAGTGTAAAGACTAGTGTGGTTTAATGAGCCAGAATACTTGCCTCACCTCCCACCTTGGTCATGTAATGAGTGTGTGATCTTAACCAAGGTATTAGAGCACTTTAGACCAATTCACTGATTTTGGAATTGAAATTCTAAACACTGTGAAACCTCAGGTGTGGAACAACTGGCACTGGAGGAGAAGGAAGCACAGCTGACACTGCCTCATAGTGAAGCCACAAATACTTCAAAGAACACAGCTCCTGGAATGCCTCCTACCAACACCTGCAACGTTCAAGAATGCTGGTATGTTTATAACATTTCACTCCTGACTTACAGTCTTCATATGTTATTCCTTTAAAACTTCCAGGAGACCATCAAGAGTATTGCAGATATTTGAAGAACAAATTCCACCATTACACGACTGGGTTGGGCTCTTAATCGCTAGGATACTTGAAATAGAAGAAAAAAATTATTTACCTTCTTGTGTATCACTTTAGAGGAATGCCAGACAGAATTAAAGAATTCTTTTTGTCTCTCTCCCTTTCTCTCCTAATGCTTGTCCAATCTCCTCCTGTCTCAACCAACAAAAGCAGTAGTTAAAAAAGGACTCTTGGTGTTATGAACAAGTGTCACTGTGCTAGAGAATAATAAAAACATACTAGGAGTGCCAAGAAAAATGCTCTGCAAACCTTTAGCAGTTACCTGCACTATTGCTTGGCCCTGAGAACAACGTGTTGTTGAAAGAAAGAAAAATTCCCACCACAATTTTAATTACACATTAGTCTCCCACATAATTTACTTTCCATTTCCCTGATTCTTACCCAGATCAATGCTCTGAGTCATATTTCATCCACAAGTCAAGCATTTGGAGCATGCCAGCCCTTCCAAGGGAGCGTTCCGAAAGCTTTCTGATGCTTTGGTGCTACATGCTGTGCTCGTGGGCTGCCTTTAGCCCCGCTCCCAGTGCTCTTGGACAGCTTCCTGCTGAACAGCACCAGGGTTTTCAGGGAACCTGCCATTGCCCAGGCAGGGATATCACACAGACGTGCCTCATCTCGGACACAACGTTCCAAGTGGAACAAAAAAAAAAAAAAAGCTATTATCTAGCATGCTTTTTACTCAATTTCTTACTCCCTCCACCCTGTAAAATATCCCAAGTTTTATAAGATAGCAGAACTTATGGAAAGACATGGAAAAGACATTACTATTACAGTATTAAACACACCAGAGTGTCTGTGCACACGGATTTATGCTTTTAAAGAGAAAAGCTAAAAGAATGCTTTAGGAGTCAAGGGGAAAACATTTCTAACTTTTTAGAACCAATCAAATTCCACTCCTTACAAGATCCCTTTACACCCCACTTTTCTCCTTTCACACTTTTTCTTTCTTTTTCACCTAACAGAAAAAAGCCAAACCAAACAACAACCAAACAAGAAAACCCAACCAACAACCACAAAACCCAAAGAACCTTCTGAAAGTTCCCTGAGGCATGAAGTGAGCAAATAGAACACACTTTTCCTCCAAATCCTGCAAGGTAGGAGGAGTGAATCCTTGCTCTTTGTGAGTTACAGCAATCACATGAGCAATTTTTGAAAGGGGAGGGATAATCAAATAAATAGGTTTATCAAGTATAAATAATACGTAGTGGATCTCATGTCCTGTAAAGGGAAAAATATAACAGGGTGTACCTGAAACTTTCTGTTGCAGGGAAGAAGCAAACTAATAGATTTATTTTAAAATCTACGGAACTGACCTCAGAATTCCAAGACTGGCTCTGCCCTTTTTTTCCTTCTCACTTCCAATATCCAGTCTTACAGACTTTGCAAAGATAAACTTAGTATTTTACTTTTGGGACAAGCCCCTCACAAATCTATATAAACATAGAGATAAAAGTTTTAAAGTTACTGTGATGCTGCTTTACCTTCTGCTGAACTGCTGGAACTGGCACAATTCACTCATTTACCAGTTGTCCAAATGGGAGAATAAATCAATCTCATTCGTTTCTTGAAGGCTCCTGGAAAATTATGCACACATATTTAACAGTTCTTGAAACATTACTTGGAGCTTTTCGGGTGGAAGCTCTGGAATGAAGAATTTGGAAAGAGTTGAAAACCAACAATGAACTGAGGGAAACCCTGCTGAGCAAATCATCCTCAAGACATAAAGTGCAAGTCCTGCCTATTCCACCCAGTTGCTCAAACACCTGCAGCATTCAGGTGCATAGACTGAAGCGTTTTTGGCTGTCCTTATTACTCGTTTCACTGAAGATGATGTTTCAAATTTGGTTCTCAATCTTCAAAAAAAGATTTATAAATCACACCGAGGTAAAAAAGGATGGCAAACAGAAGTATTTATAATTCAATCAAAGAAAGAACCATAGAATGGTGGAAGTCTACACATTAGAGTCCTCATGCTTGCCTGAAAGAAAACTGCAATGCCTTCCAAATGGCATGTCAGCATCCTCCTCCTATTGTGTGGTCTCATGTCCCATGGCAAAACTAGTTTTCCTCTCTCTTTCACCGGGTTTTCTGAGTTTGTTCCAATGTTCTAAGTGACCTATATGCTGGTTTAATAACCCTGTCTTGGGTTATTAAACTCTGCAACTCCTTGGCCCCTGGGTCTAAACAAAACCAAACAAAACATTTCTCAAGCACTGTCAGTAAACTAAAGGAAATGAACTGCCCTCCACCACCACCAAAGCAGAGAATGTTCTCACTCTTGTGGTGTCAAATCTAAAAAGGAGTAGAAGGAATCTATATCATCTGTGTCTACCATGCATGTCAAAAAGTCGGCCTGCATTTGCATTTTTTGGTTTATTCTTATTCTTACCAAGACAATCTGAATGTAGGAGTGGTTTTTGAGTTTTGAGAAAATACTTAACATCCATTCTACAGTTAAAATCTCTTTGCTGCCCTTCAAACTCTGCTTTGGATAAGCAGGTTTATGCTGAAAGCATGTACCTGATGTGTGCATACAATGGAGTAATGCCCTAACCTGCTAAATGCCTTTTTTTTTAAAAGAAACAATAGAGGAAAAAACCTTTCCAGTGTAGAAAAACTGCATACTGTAAAAAAATAAAGAGTAATTGCAGTGAGTCATCCAGTCAGTCATCAACTTAATTAAGTTAAAGAATCAACTGCAGCACAGGACCCCAAAAAGGTGAAGTGGATGTAATTCTTTCCTTTATAAAGAAGCTTATTTTCTCCTTCCTCACCTTTCATATCCACAGATTGATATGATACATAGATATAGTCCTGTTTGATCAGGTTAAAGCAAAAAGGATTGAAAGCTAAAGGCACCTGGGTGAAAAAAAAAAACCCAGCTCAACCAACCAGTCCAGCATTCAGGACTCCAGGAAGAAGTGTCCCATTTCAGACTTGGAAGTGTTTTAATGCTTTCCTGTTTAATGATAGTGAGAGTAGGAATGTGGATGGAGATTGACACATTTGCTGTCTACAGGACAAACTACACCTCAGAGAGGCTAAAACGCTCAAATCCCTGCTCTTTGGCTCCTATCCCAACGAAATTTAATATTTATATAACACCAACAACCAGAAGGAAGTCCCAAATGCCACTAGCTTGAGCCATCAAAACGGCATGCCTCCCACCACACATCCAGAAGCTCTGCTGTCTCCAGTATTTTCACTCTTTTTAAGGAATTACATACTTTAAATACACAATTAGACACCTCTGCTGAATATCTGAGCTAACACTCAACAGAGGTAAAGGCAGCAGTTCACACCTCCCACTATTGTTACAAGCTCTGTGCAAACTTCTCTCTGCATCCCCTACATCCAACTTCACATACTTGAGGTTTTCTTTGATACTAAAACAGCTAAGGCCTAACTTTCTTTAAAGAAAGAATATCAAAGCTGAGACTGAGGGGAACATCATGGAAATCTCAAAGATCTCAAAGATTTATTTACGTGGAAACCTTCTGGCCGCTTCCAATTCCAGATATAGATCAAGCAAACGAGACCCAGACAGAAAGGAGCTCTCTGCAGCATTGTCTGTGCTTAAATCCTTGTGAAAGCAAGACGTATTTTTAGCACTTGCACCTTCCCTAATAATAAAATCAGAGCACTAGCAGTGCTGTAATTTTATCACAAGGCATCCAAAAAGATGTTGCTGCAGAGTCAGCCAAATCTCAGCAATGCAAAAACCAGCTGCATTTCCCAACCCTACAGTTGTAAAGACAAAGTTTTGAAGCATCAAAACCAGCTGCAATGTGCTTGAAGGAACTGCATGTCATCCTAATTCCATTCCCTGTTGTATACAGGGACATTAGAAGAATGAGGATTAATATTGCTACATGTTGGTCCTTGACTTTAGTTGCAGCTACAGAAAAGAAGAGCTCAAACAGAGCTCGGTGACAATGAAGTAGCATTTAAATACTTATTTAGTGTTGGAAATTTCTGAAAATCTCGAGAGAAAACTCCTGTAATATATTGCAAGGACAGCCCACATTTCAGGATGAAAACAGAACTCTTAACAGCTTGGTTAAATAAGACTAAAGATTTTTGTCTCTGTATCAAGACTGTTGGCCAGACCACTCTGAAATATGAGTAGATGTTGATGGGAATATAAAGAAATCAATCAAAAAATAAAATTTAAAAAAAAGAGGCCAGAAAAATGTATGAACCTGTTTGATCTATAGCCTAAAGCTCAAGTCCTGCCAGAGAAAATACCTTTTTATTTTTTTTTAAATATTTGGGAGAGGCACAATGAAGTAACAGCAACATTTTCTGTAAAGAAACTGTTCCATTTAAGAAACATTTTAGGCCAGTTTGAAGATTCTCTGCACGTTTGTCTCTGATTTCCCAAGTCACCACATCATTCAGGAATCTTTTCAGGTCAGAGGTCTTTGAGTTGCACAGGTTCTGCAGCACGTCTTGCTTCAGGTCAGCAGTGTAGCGGCCTCAGTGGATCCTGAGCTAGCAGACCATCCTCTTAAATGCCACATATGAGGAAGACCCTGAGCCCTGGACTGCTGGCAGATTAGGAAATGATCTCCCAGAGAGCATTAAAAGATGAGTGGTCCTATTCTGTCCTTAGACACCAACATAAGCCAGCTCAAACCATAAACTTCTCCCCACCAAAGGGGAACATGTGTCTGGGCTGGGCCCTTCCCTGCTACATATCTGGAAAGGGAACTGAAGAGCAAATTTACATGTGCATGACATTTGCCAATACAATGTTTTCTGCTCAGATCTGAGGAGCACCAAGGAAAGGTGTCTGTCCACAGCCAGCTGCAGTCACCCACAGCTTCTCATCCACCTGCACTGCTTTTCACATTAGGACTGGGGCACTTTATCCTGGATGTCATCTTTTATCCCTGCAGAAAAGACCTGCCAGCTTCTTGGCAAAGGCAGCAGATGGAAACAAGCTGCTGCCCCAACAGAACAGTTCATTTAGCTTGAATTTCTTTTGAGTTTATCTGCTCTAACACAGAACAGAACCACGAAAGTGCTTTTCAAGAAACATATTAAACCTTTCATAGGAGCGAGCAAGTAACTGCTCCCTGCAGAAAACACAAAGCTGATGGGTGCCACAGCCTTGCATGAAAGTTTGCACAGTTACTGGTTTTCATAAGGTGCAATGCTGCCTGGGAATGTCTCTGGTGGAGTGCCAGGAAAGAGGTATAACGTAGCAAGGATTACCCACACTGCTGGTAAGGCATCTGTAAAGAGCCTACCCTTTCTAAACTGAGATAGGTATTTGTATGATAGAGCTATTCTTTGTCATTTTATGAAGCGATCACCAGGCATTCCCAAAGTAAATGAAGTAGCAGCAAATACTCAGCAGTGATGTAAACCCTTGCTCTGACACAGGCCAGAGGCGTCCTGTTTTAGCACAGCCTGCAGAAAGCTGCCTTCTGGAACGAGCTGGGAGAGCAACCAAAGAGAACACGAAAGAATGTTATGAGAAAAAGACAAATGTTCACTGAGGTTGGGGTGCACATATTTCTTACTCAAAATTACAGTGACCTGCCAAACTCTACAGGCTTGAAATCAAAGTTGCAATGCTGGCTCCCAGCTCCCTCTTCCTTGTGTCTAGCTCTCCACTCCAGCCCTGCAGGCTTTCCTCTGCTCCACAGCACTGCACTACAGCCACCGGGTTTGCCCAGTTCCCCAGGTTCAAGAAGGAGCCCTTCCAATGAGCATAGTTCAGATTACCATCACAGCCCCTCCCTACCTCGTAGCCCACACTCTTGCCACCCTTCTTCCCCTTCTCAAAAGTCTCAGAGAGGTGAAAATAGGAAGACCAAAATTACAAATTTTGTGCTAGTTTGCTCCTTATCTCCATTCCAGCCACAAAAGAACCAGTTCCTTCACATCTATGATAAGAAGCGAGCCAAGATTTCTAGATGCAGCTGCAAGAATCCTTTCCAAGCTCCTCCTAGAAAAGGGGTGATATGATTTGCTACCAATGCAGGCAATTATTTCTCAGATCTGAAAGTAGAGGCAAATTTTCCAAGAATCCCAGCAACATTAAAAAAAAAGAACAAAACCCTTTATTGGCCCACAATAAACAAGCTACATGTAACTGCTTGGTTTCAGTGTAGAAGTAATTGTTCTTCATTTCCAGGAGATCACCCTGGAGTCTGCCCTAGCCAAAATGCTGATCCCAGTATCACAACTCCTGCCAAGAATATGTTGTAGCTTCAAGCTCTAATCCTCTCTGATGCGAAGACTGATGTCATCACACAATGCTAGAAAGAAGTCAAACAGCATCTGACACCATATTGCTTTAGTCCAGAATTAGAACAAGATAAACAATTATACTCACCAAGTTAATCTCTAAAAGATTCTGTAAATCTTTCTGAAAAAACAGACTTTATGAAAGAAGTCTTGAGCACATCACAGAACTGTCCTTTGGATAGTTAAAGAAACAAGCCTTTGAAAACTTTGCCTGAAATAGCTGAAAAAATTTCATCCAAAATTTTGAAATAACTTTTATTTGAGCTGCTAAAGACAATTTCCAAGAACCTGTTTAAAGTTTTACAAGATCTTTTAGCTGTATCATAAATTGTCATTAAAAAATCCAAAATACTACAAGACCAAAAGCAAGACTTGGCAATCCTGTCCTAGATTTCCAAATGCTTCAGATTAGGAATCACTGAATCCATAGCATTCTGAAACAAACATGTGTGAAAGAACCAAGAGCAAAAGGCTTCTCTAAATCAACAAATACTTCAAAGAGATATTAAATGTTTAGCACATGAGCTCACACAATACCTACTTCCAGTGCATTTTATTTATGACAAAATTCACACATGCTATAGGTGTAAGAAGCCAAAGGAAAAAAAAACAAAAACAACCCAACCAAAACCCCAACGAGTGGCATGATTTCTCCCTAGAACATAAGGCAAACTAGTCTAAAAAATAAAAGTAAAAAAACCCAGGCCATACCTGACCTGGGACTGTTACAGGTGCAAGCCCTGGCTACTGAAGTCTGTGTTAGTGGCAGACAAGTTATGGATTCTCTCATCTGCTGATGCAATTGAAATGAGAGCAATAAAAACCTCTTTTAAAAGAGCCAGGAAAAAGAAAAATCCCACTGAATCCAGCATTCCATGTGCTAGAACTATTTTGCTCCACACTGACAGGTGCCTGTGCCCCTTGCACTCTTCCTCCCAGGCTCTCCATGTAACACAGCGATGCCGCTTCAGCTTTACATCAGGAACTACTGCTAATTAAGCAACAGCCTTTCTGTAGCTCTTCCCCACTGCAGAGACAGGAAAAAGGAAAAAGTTGCCTGTGCTTGCCTTGTGTGGACCAACCAGTGAAGCCACAAGAGATGCTGACGGATATTTTCCTTAAATAACAACAGAATACACTGCAGCTTGGAAACAAAGGGGGGGAAAAGTGAGTCTCCTAAGTGGAGTAGGGGAGGGGAAATTAGGAAGGATTTGGCTTCCCATACCAGTTCTCACACCTCTAAAAATACACAAGACTGCCTCACTCTCTGTAGCTGCCCCACACTTAATATACAGCACAGATGAGATAAACAGCACCTGGATACCTTAACACCTTTGGCAGCTCACTGCCAGAGAAGTAATGCAACTAAGTGTTTTTCTTTCACTTGTGCTGCTGTTAAAATGTAGGCCATGAGGGGATGATCCTCTCCAAGGCACGGGTTTTTAACCTGTGGTCTCCTCTGAATACCATTTTGGAGGAGTTTGTCAAGTGTATTTTATAATAATAATGGAATAAAAACCGAGAGCTGTCAGCAGTAAGGCTGCACAGATACCTTACACTAAATACTCTGAGAATCCTTACAATTGGCACTCGTGTTACACCGAAAGACCTCAAACACATTCACAGGTCACATGCTGAGATGCACATTATCAAAAGGGTAGTTTGGCCCTGCAAGGTGACAAAGCTCGTTGAAGTAAGGTGTTGATGGAAGGTGTAAAAATAAGTGATTAATCTTAGATGGCAACATATGTTGATCGAATTTGTAAACGGCCCTGAGCACACCTAGTTCTATTAAAACAGTTTCCTGACACAGCCTCTAGTTAACCCCTGAGGGTGAGTGAGCTACAGCTACGAGCATCATCGAGCAAGGGCAAAAGTTCAGCACCAACAAAGAAGGAAGAGCAAATAATACAACTTTCTCAGACCACCTGTGGTTCCTTTTTGGTTTTGGATACAAGCAGCAATGAGACACAGATTTGCGCAATTTGAAATAAAGAATAAATCTTAACAGCAAAGCTAAAGGGTCCTTCACGTCTCTGAAACAATTCTTCCTTTAAATAAATCTGAACACTGAGAATGATACTCTGCAGAATACATGAAGGATCTGTTCAACAATCTGAACACCCACACTATCTGCAAATGACCTACTTTCTTTGCAGTTGCCCAGCACAACAATCACGGTACAAGAGACAGCAGCTGCCTGGCAGCCACTCAGTCACCAGCACAGAAAGGGCTGTGCCTGACAACCCACATACGCTGCTTATTTTGACATGTTTAACACATGTATTTCTGGCTTGTTGCCAAGCGCATTTAACATATTTTGCGACACTCTTTACTACTCACAGAAGTATGCTATTGCCATGACCTGAGTGAAAAAGCAGTTATCTACTGCCTAACAATGTCTACTCCAATCAGTCTCTATCCACTGTCACCATGTCACCCTCCCCCTTTGGCAACATACGCATTCAAAACGGCAAAGGAGAGAACCTGTGTTCTGAGAACCTTGTCATCTCTGTGCCAGACCTCAAGGCCTCTTCAAATGTGACAAGGTTCTAGGTTTCACTGAAGTCTAGCATGACTTGGGGCACGCAGCTCTCATTTTTAAAGTCTAGGACACAGAATTTACCCCAAAAGCAAGCAGAGCACATGCCTGTTCATCACAAAAAGGGCTAATTCTGTGGGCTCTGACTGGCATGGAGGGAAACACTGGTTTTAATCACATGAAAGGGAAGCAGGCAACGGGTGGGAAGGATGGAACTTGTCTATACAAATTCAAACTCTTGCAGACATCAGCATCTGTATGACTGCTTAGACTACCTTAACAGGGGAAGGAAAAAAAGGCAACTCCACTCCACTGAAAAGATGGACATTAAAACAAATCAGATGTTTCACACTGTAGAAGTGTCTGTTTTCCTCTAGCCAGCACAGAATCTAGATGACTGAGACACAGATGTCATAATCATGGATATAAATAGTCACTCAAATTGCTGGAAATCTTGCAACAAACCTCAACAGCAGCAAGGTTTTACCTCACATAGGCTTCCTAGTTCAGATCTTCCTGTTTTGATTTTGCATCCTAATAAAGAGCATAAATCAATGCACATACCTTTTAGAATCCTCAGCAACATGTTGACTTGCATTTAAATCCTGCATTAGTACACCTGCACAGGAGACTTTCACAACAGCCTCATAGTCAAGTGACTCTGAGAACTCCAACACGTGTACTTTACCCAGGATACAACAGTTGTATAAAGCTTAATATACTCTATTAATAGTCAGTGCAGAGTTAGAAACTGAAGGAAGCTGCACCCTGTGCTTCTTTCATCACCCTTCAGAAGTATTTCCTTACTTTATTAGAAAACATAGATCACTGCAGCCTAATATAAACAGGCAGCAAATGTGCTACATATCCAGATAGAACACAAACCACAGCACACAGTGTCACAATATGATTTCTAAGTGTAATACAATAGCTAATCAACGAACCCAGCGTTTTTTATCTGTGTAAAGTCACAGCTTCTCTACACATAGCTATGATTTTTCATTTGAGTGTAACTTACATGAATATCACTGTTGCTTGCATGACCAAGATGTCTAGACTATGTGAGCATGTAGGACAAACATCACATTCACAGGCACAATCTTCTCACCACTGTAACCTGAATTAACTTTTCAATCTCTTGTCTAATGATATATTATAAATAGATGGAAGCCATTATCAGTCCAGACTATCTTTTCCTGTGCTAAAGTGTTAAGTGCTCAGTACACACAGAAAGGCCTTTCATTACCTTTACTCTAGAAAGGTCTCATTCTCACTGTTTTAAAAGGCTAGTGCTGTTTATGTTATCCTTGTCTAGTATTCCAGGAAGAGTGAACTTGTTAATGATCTGCCCATTGTTCACAAAAAGTTCCAGTTTTGTTAGATGTAAAATTTAACCTCTGGGATACCCACATTAGTCAAAAAAAAGTGAAAAGAATAGTTTGTCTGGACCTGGAAAGTGTCCCAGTTATGGATGCAGCAATACACCAGATACTGTGCACTATACAGGAATGAAGGCTGCACACAAGATTTTCCTTAATGTGGAAGTATCTGCCTATATTGGGAAGATTGCAGCAAAAGGTGGGATTAAGCACTGTAATCCCATGAACCAAGAGAACACATGGCCAAGAAATCTGCCCCTGCTGTCTTGATTACATTATTAGTCAAACATATTTCTGCTTGCAATACATCTGTCTATAACTGAAAAAATCCCAAACACCAAAACCATACAACTTAAGAGTTTGAGAAGAGTCACTTTTTCCCTCATTAAGACTTCTCAGTTCTTCATCAGTTTCCTGACATTTGAAACAATCAGCAGAATCATTTGTGCTCTCCATCTGTACGCAAGTATGGCTCATAAGGCCCAATACACAGCTTGTAAAGAAAAGCTGTTTTCACCACAGCAAACAGAGACAAGAGCTCCTCCAGATGAGCTTTTCCTTCTTCCCCCGAGAGCAGAAGCCTAGCAAATCTAGCCAACAAAATTAATACTTGGATTGTATAAACAGTCCCTTAGATTCAATTTCTTTTAGCTCATGCTCAAGGAAATCCAGCTCTGAGGTGATGTGTGTAAGCAGGTACCTATCAGGTTTTTCTAAGATTGTCTAATGTCTGTGTAGCCTACACTGTCTCCTTTTTCACATGAAAAAAACCAAACAGTTTATGTTCACTTTTGAGTAAAAGCCACCTTATAACAGAGCAAAGTGACAGTCTCCTCTTTCTTGCTCCTTGTTCTACACACGTGTAACAGAACAGGTCTCACAAATGCCCAAAAATCTGATGCCTCCAACTTAAAAATACTTTCGCTGAAACTGGGCTTCAAGATGTAGCAGAGTTTGAGTGATGTGGAAACAGAAACACATCCAAGGAGCCTGTTTTCCCAATCAAAACAAATTGCTGCTATTTTGATTCTGAATATGCACACAGACCTCCCAATCTAAATCTCCTTTTTATCGATATTGCTAAATAATATGAAATAGCAAGTATTTGCCTTAACGTCTTTAAATAAACTGGCTAACAAAAAGCAAATTATCCTGATGTGTTGCTATGATAAAAACTAGCAACTGAAAGTATCGCTGTTTGTCACTTTTCCAGCCCTACAGTTGTTAAAAAAACAAAAAAAGAAGAAGGAAAAAAAAAAGAGTAGCTGCTTGTCCTGAATTTATAGAATGTATACATAGATTGTGGACTCACTACTGTTTCCACAGCAGCCTAACTTACTCTGCAGAGGGCCAGTTTTTTACTAGGTTAACATTTTTATTACTGGCATTATTTTAAGTAATTTTGCATGATAAAAGTATGACATTTGTAGCAGTGGAACAAGATAATGAACATTTCTATCACAGAAAACAGTTTTCAGCTGTTTCTGGATTCAGATCCATCACCTGATCCCAGGCAGGGGGACAGTTTTACTTCTGTGCTCAGTTAAACCTCTTCCCAGTACCTTTTTCCCCTCACAACTGACAGCGTCAGCTTTTGGTTTGCATCTCAGTTCTCCCTTTGCTCCACTGTGGCAGCATATTTGTAGCTCTACTGCTTTTTCAGATCCTGTATCAAAAGGAGTGCATGAAATACAGCTCTTCATCAGCCTCCTCCTTGCACGGCAAACAGTGACTCTGCATCACAAAACGAGGCCTTTGTGCGTGATGCAGCTAAACTGAAAAGAAAATGACATACATCGTTATCTGCCCTTGCCTGGACAGAGAAGAAATTTGTCTCAGAAAATAAGGAAATCCAAAAATCAGTGTGGGGGAGGAAGCTTTCAAAAGTCAACACAATATAATTTGAACCCTTAAGATGATTTCCAGTTAACATACATATATTTCACAGTCAACATTCCTCTCCTGTGCAGAAAATCAAGCTACATGAGGGGATCACAACAGTCCATTCTGGATGGGATATCAGTGAAATATTAACAGTATCAAAATTCAGTTTTAAGCAGCATTTAAAGGCTTTTTCAAAGAAAAAAAAAACAAAAACCTGCTTTCAGTCTGGAAGGTTTTATTAAGAGATCCCCAGCTTCAATACAATGGCTATTTTAACTCCTCAAATTATACCTGCAACCACAGAAAGTTCATGGATGTAGCACTTCAGTTTCAGAACATCTAAGAATTTTATTCTAATATGACCTTCAGCTTTTTAGCTACTTGGGAACTCCTTAAAAAGCAACTACAGGAACCTACCCCATGAGTCTGTATGAATTAGCAAAATAATTTGGGTAAACACATCAACAACACAGAGCAGGCACACAATTTTAAGATCCTCTGGCTGCTGAAAATTCTATGCACTCTTCGGTCTAACATCACTTTAATCTATCATTCACTTGTTTCCTAAAAAGAATTAGCAACAATTTTCCTCCTGGTTTTATATGTGCAAAGAACATAAGCAGCCCGACATTAATCTTTTCTTCACTTATAATAGCTGCCCAGCTACCCTCACTTCAGCCATTTAGCAATCCTGTTATGAAACAGCTGCTATTAGTGAAACAAGTCCAAACTGGCAGCATTCACAGACCACTGGGAGTACAGACCATTTTAAGGAGATGTTTCTGTAACTCACCATCAATACCTTCTGATTTATCTTAGGTTTTTTCCTAGGCCCTACCTTAAAGGCTCCAATCAGGATTACGCTTCTAAAGCCTCAATATCAGAAAGTCTGTCTTCTCTCTGGCATTTCTCAAGAACTTCCTGTTCCTAGACCAAAACACCCTTCTTAAAACATTTTTTTCCACTCTTATTGCTGCTGACTCTGATTCAAAAGGGGCCCATCTGCTCCAGCTACATCACCAGGAGAGCTCTACACTTCCACGCAGCTGCCAAGGCCCCTGTCCCCCAGCAGAAGCTGCGATGGCTCCACCCATCCCCTTCACCCAGAACTGATGGGAACTAACTGCTGGATCCCAAAACCTTCTACATGATCATTTCTGTACTGGCTATTTCTTTAATGCAAACTCGCCTTTTCTCTCATTTTGCAGGCTCTTAATTTGTTCCTTTAACAAAATGCACCATGAAACTTGAGGGTGCAATTTTCCAATGGAAAGGAAACAGATCCTATCAAATACACTAATCTTACTATAAATTCCATGAACCAGTTCAAAAAGCCTGGAGGGGTGATTGTTTTTCTTAAATCCTATCAACTGCTGGAGCAGATTCTTCAGGAGATCTAACACTTCCTTAAAATTTAAGTGAGTTAACCTCCACTACATTCTGTAAAGACTGAAAAGCCATACCTGCAAGAATGGTCTAGAACATCACATACAACATAAACCAGATGGAAAATGGTATTAGCACTATGGATGTCACTGTTAGCCTGTGACATGCTCGGGAAAGGGATTCTCTCTGACAACTCAGATGCCCCAGCTTGACCAGAGGGCAAACAGACTGTAGGTCCCAAAATACCTACAACCACCTGATTCCTGCTACTTACTCAAGGCCGAGAACAATCTGAATTAAGTAAAAGAACACACTAACATATTCTGGATACAATGGAACTAAAAAAAATGAAGTTTAAACGGCACAACTTTCTACCTGCACGTGATTGCCAGCCATGGGAAGCAACTGGAGCTGCTAACAGTTCCTAAGCTGAACTTCCGGACAGAAGCTGGCAAGGTGTTTATGGTACTGTGGAATGTGGGTTTTTTTCTACCCATTCACAGTTGATTTTAGGGAGCAAGCTGTGTCTCATCTCTTCATGCAGCATTAAAGAGAAGTCTTTTCTTTGCACACAGTATTTCTTTACAGTATCTGTGAAAGGTAAAAGTGAAGAATTTATTGATAATATGAAATTTTCACACAGTCACAGAAATTAAATACAACTCAGTGGTAGTGATCAGCCTCCTTACCAAATGTAATGCATGCATTTTAGCTCATTTGATCTTGGCAAACCTCAGAAGTAAATAATTTAGTAACCAAGAAACAAAATAAATTAACATATTTTAAGAGAACAAAAATAAACCTTAAGTATACCTTGAATTCATATTTTACCTATAATAATTCACACAAACTTACTAGTGAAATTAATGAAAAATATTTGAAATTAAATTCAGGCAATTTGTTCAGTTGAGAATTAGGCTCATTAAATGTCAACATGCTGAGCACTTTCATGACATTGATGTGAAAAAGTGTCCTATAATCTCACAAATTAAACAACAATAATAAGTCTTCCTCAAGTTCAGGGTGTAAAAATAATTTATTAGCTTTTGGTCATAAAAAAATCAGCTACTATTCTTGATTTTTTTTTTTTCCAAACAGCAGCAGTCCAAAAGGTGACAATTGAAAAGTGTTCAATAAAAAAAAAAATAAGGCAGGCATTGAAAATTTGTTCCTCAAACATCAATGCTGTAGCACTACAGAATCAAGGGCAGCAGGAAAAAATTAACAATAACTTAGTAAAACATGACAATCACCAAGTCATCTCATTGCTTTAGTTAGCCAAGAAAGCATTGTTAAAGCAGCACGAAAGTAAACTTTCGTTTCAAACCTATTAAGAGTTAATTAAGATTTCAAGGCATCCCTTTGGGCCGGGAGATGGAGTGTGCCATAGTGATGCAAGTTTATATTCTACTGGGGTAAGTTTGTAAAACATGATAGAATACTGAACCCTGCAAGACAACAGCCTTGGCTCTAGTGTTTCTGATCAGCGATCCTCTGCAAGCAGAGCTTCATGTAGGAATTTTTATTGCGTATTTCCATCACTGCATCTCGGACAAGCTCGATGAACATCTGAGGCCAGAGCTTCTGCAAGGACTCGTTCTTCAGATTGATGTCAGCTGCCTCCTTCACTAAGCTCTCCACGTATGCCTGGCAAAATGTTTTTCTTTCCTTGATTTCCTGCAGGAGAGAACCATTACACATTGAATAAGAAAGAGGGGGGAAAAGGTTAAATAAGAGCAAATTTAAAAAAAACAAACAAAAGCGCACAAAAATTTAACGAATTAAAGGACACAACAATTAGCAGGCAAAGAGGCTGTTGTGCACTTTCTCCTCTCGGTTTTAAGTCTCATGGCCCAGGGTCTATGTTGAGCTTTTATGAGTGTGGCTGCAGAATCACTGTATTCACAATATCCATATTATATTAATTTATTAATTTGTCTGAAATAAACTTTTAAGTGGTCACAAATATCTTGTAACACCATAACTATTTCTGTTGCCTTCTGGCACAGCAGTGAAAATTTACAGAAACCATTACACACCAAACTACTTCTCTTCCTTTCTTCCTTCTCTCTCTTCCCAGCATTTCATCATCACGGTACAACCTTTGCAAATACGTTTACCCACCTGCTCTAACAAGCACGTTGCCACAGAAAAAAACATGCCAGTACACATCCTTTTCCACAGGCACTCTGGCAAGTGCATGGTTCCTAATGAATGTTACATTGGATACTGAAATAAGCTGAACCTTTAAAAATTAATAACAAGATACTGTGCTTTGTGCAGCTACTAGCTCTGCCTTTTAGTAACTCAAACTGTATTAATTCCTATTTCTGCAGAGTTTCTGTAAAATGCCATAATAAGCTTTGAACAATAAGTTTATTGGTGCTAAATATCTAACTAGTTTGATTTATGGCATTGTTTAAAATGCTAGATTATGCTTCACACCAAAACAGAAGCGCTCTTTAGTGAGTGATAAAGCAGAGAAAATACTTTCCAGTGGTTTCGGCTAAAAACCCAAATTAATAAACAGTGACTCAAGACTGTCATCTTTAGCAATACACTTATTCAGCCACGTTTATCATGTTAGTTCACTGCTGATGGGGCACTGGAAGCAGCTGGTTTTGCCAGTCTTACATCCTGCCATATCTGCTGCTGCACACGTAGTGCTATAGCCAAGGAGAAGGTGGGAATTGCTGCATTGGGAAGAGAAAACAATGCAGAGATTTAAAGCTTGGTATTTGTGCAGTACATAGTTTATTTTATCTTACTACAGTGTTTGTTCCCTGGTAAAGGACAAGAGGAATATGTCACTGTCTTACTCTATGCTATTTGAAGTTTTAAGAGCTACTACCACAGCTTTTGAAACAAAAGTGTTTTCTTAATTAAATCCCTCCACACATGCAGTCACTGTCTCTGTTTCACGCTGTGGATCTGAGATAAGAAAGCCACAATGCAGTAACTGAATTCAGTGATTACTGAACTTGATTAAATTTCTTGCACTAGTTGATTTCTCTATTTCCACATAATCAAAAATAATAATGGGACAAATGTGGCAATCAGGGTGTATACAGCTAGAACTCTGGATGATTGCTCAGAAAGCAGACTGTGGCTGAGAGAATCATGTTCCCCCTGGGAACAATTTCCCTCTGCCTGAGCAAAAGAGCGAGCAGATCAGAAACACAAACTAAAACAAGCGTGACTGATGCACTTGTCTGAAACAAGCCAGCTTGCAATTTTATTAATACGTAAACCTAATACATTTCATATATATTTATTTTTCTGCATCTCACTGAAAAGCAAGGAAACAGCTCATTACTGCAGCTTGCACTAAAGTGTTGTCTCAAGGTATGCCTTCACCAATTCATTTGGGGAAAATCTAACGTGAAATACACATTTTTCTTTGTAAAAAGGTGTGCTGCTCACTTCTTGTATTTGAACAATACAGGTACATTTTGTCATAAACATAAGGCTTGTAGGTGAGTGTGTTTCTGAGATGGTGGCACTGTTCAGGAACTACTTCAGTAAAGACAGACACTGAGCATTTTCCAACATTCTAGCAAAGCTCAGTTAGATGAAATGTTTGATCAGGGTTGTAAATATGTTAAGCAGTGATATTTTAAAACCATCATCCTCAATAGCACAACTGAAACTTGATACATAGACAAATTCTATGAGTAGTAGCCTAAGGTTACCTCACAGAGAATGAAAGTATTTTCTAATGATATACTTACCTCAAGCTTTTCCATATGAAAGTCCTTTGTCATGTAACTCAACGTTGCTCGAGTTGTGCTTTCCCCTCCATTTCTTCTGTTATCACTACTTTCCTCAATCCCAATCCCAGATTTCTTTCCCTTTCCCTCCAACAGATAATGGAATTGCTTCCTCCTGTGAAAACATAGGATTCACAGTCCTAATTATTGGAAATTGTTTAAGTGCAGATGTTTCTAGTGATTGTGAGGTGTTTTTTTCCCTTCTTTTGAACACATACTTTTGAGCTTTCAAGCATATCCAAAATACATATGATTCTAGATATTCCTTTATTAATTTGCTCCTATACAATTGACTTTGACATATATTACACAGCATCTCCTAAATAGGAAATCTTGCAGCTTAAATTTTTATTAAGTACTTATTTATAGAAGACTAAGAACAGAGGGTTTTAAGCACCTTTTTCTTACAGTACAGCTCCTAAATCTGTTGCTGTTAGCCACCCACGAAAAATAGCCAGTTTTCACTGTGAAAGGCCACAAGTCTTCACCCACATTAATACAGCTGAAGAACTGAACAAGCAGTCCATTTGTGTGCATGTGCCTTTCACCTTCTCCTCAGACTTCAAATTCTGTGAAAACCTCTCGCTGCACGGACCAGGAGATGGTAACATTTGTGCAATATGCAGAGGACTTGTCTTCTCTAAGATGGTATTTGTGAAATTATCTTTTTCCCTACAGAGAATTTATCACAACAGTGTGCAAGAAAATTAAACAACATGTTCTGGACAAACTGCAGTTAATTGTATTTTACCTGGATTCTCCAAACAATGAAAGCACACGATAATGTGGCAGCTCAGAAGATGCTACATATGCCAGGAGGCCAAAGAGCCTTTCTGCCTTTATGACATCATTTTCAGTGACCTGTGAGACAGGGGGAAGGGAACAAACAGGAAAAAAGTTACATTTTAAAACCAGCACATTCATATTTCAGTGCACATGCATATTGAGAATTAACTCAAACTTGTTACACAGGACACTGTACACAGATCTGTTCCAGGCACATCTTCAAAACTGATTTGCTTTTACTGGCACTTTAAATGTACTTTAGAAGAAACTGGTGCTTTAATTCCTGTAAGTCTAGAAATTTCAATGTATGTATGTGCTGCACTGTCCTTCATGATAGTCTTCACAAAATGAGGAATTTTATAACAGTTTCTTACACTGATTTTCTGAAGGCCAGACATATTCATTCTGCTCCATATTGCATGCACTTACAGAAGGTCTGCTGGAAAGTTTCTGATTAAGTTATGCTGGAGAAACAGAAAGATTCTGGGCACGCACAAGTGAAAAGATAAGTTATAGACTCTCCTATTCTGGCAGCATTATGGAGAAGTCTTTATAGAAAGGGAGGCTTTAGAGGGGGGAAAAGAAATATTTTCTCTGCATTTTTCAACTCCTGAAAATAAGTATTCCTCCATTATGCTTCTCTAAATATCAACCATGCTGTTGTGCCAACGTTAAGTTACAGATCTCCCTTCAAACTGATTTTCAGTGGTTGAAAAGTTTTCAAGATTCCTCTTATACAAAACTGAAAAGTGTAAAGAAGGTGGAAGGGGTTCATTTTTGGGTGGTGGTTGTTACTGGTTTTCGTTTGTCTTGGCTCGTAACCTCTGGAGACCACGGCCTGTGCTTCTCCTGCCCTGATGGCCAGACCATGAACTGCCTTCAACTGCCAAAAGTTTGCTGGCACAGTTTCTGGACTCCTGGCTTTCCACTGAGAGCAGGAGCAATCTTTATGATCATCTAAATTTGACCTGGATAACACTGGATGACGAAACTTACTCACTGACTTCTTAACTTCTGGATCAAATTTAATTTCCGTTCATCCTGTAACACATTTTGGGAGAGCAACCCATTATTAAATGAACTTCAATGCTCACAATATTTACTAAGCAATTCCAGACAAACTTTGTGTTCTGTATTATTCAAATGTGTAAAGTGGAAGTGGAATTTTGATCCACATTTACAGACTTTTATTATATTCTTGTTTAATATTTATGAACTATGCAATCTACCCTTGCCTAATGCAACAGCATAAAAAAAGGGATAAATTCACCAGAGAAAACAGACCAGGAAATTAGAAATGTAAAGTCAATTCCATTTTCAGTGTTTAGATTTGTTCATTTTCACTTAAAATGAATAAGTCTTATTTAGTAGCCTAGGAGTGGATGGCCACGCTGAACAGTCTGTAACAGAAGCAAGGTCTAAAACAAAGAGCTCAGAAGGCAGCTAGGGAAACAAAGCCCGTTGCAGGCAGAAATGCCTGCTGGAGAAATAAGTGATTTTAATGTATTTATTTATGCTAAGAGAAGCATAAGGACCAGGTCAACAGAGACAGCAATGCTGAATACACTCTCCAGTTCACAAAACCTCATGTTCTCTATCTTCCTGCAGTGCATTGTTTGCTCCATTAATCACAAAAAGCTTATAACGGTAGTATCACATAAATGTAAAGCTTTACGCCTGGTTCTTGCCAAGTGCAGGGTACAGGCACCAACTGTGCCAACAGGCCCAGCTCAGGGAACGTGGGTGCACAGCTTTCTGTGGGGTTTAGTGGCTGCAAACCTTGACAACTTTGAATTAATCTGAAATTACTGTCACTGGGAAAAACTTCAAACAGTACATCTAGAGGAGTAAAGAGAATTCGCTTCTTCACAGTTAGTAAATGCAACAATTGGGCAAGGGAACAGAGTCACTGTTGGGGGAGAGGAACACTCAGCTTCTAACTGGAATGGAAGGGGGAGGCTGGGTAGAAAACAAGAGCTTTGCTGTCCAGGTTTTCTTACAGTTTAAAACATGCCAGAGTTACACAATTTATTTAGTTAGTTCACTTAGTAAATACCGTTTTTACTTCGCACCTCTGTGTGCCTCAGAGCTGGGAACACAACAGTGTCCACCACCACTGCACACAAATGGGGATCAGAATAGCAGAATATGCACATTTCCCTTTCTGTCCCCTGAAACTATTTTTTAGGGCTGATCTAAGCTCTGAGAACACACTTCAGGGCTTGTGTTCCTTACACTGAAGCAGCATTTTCTATTACTGGTGTTAGTCAGAGAGGTACTCTACATCTGCAAAGCTGGATGCCACGACTCTGCTGTAGGCTAATGAGAAACAGCAATCAGAGCTCATCTCTTTCCCCAGCTTGGCTGTGACACTTTTCAAATGATTAATGATACCAGGAAAAAATTTGTGTGCACATCTTCATATTGCATGCTCTGGCTGAAAAAGCTTGGTGAGGACAAAAACGTTCTTGTCATACATATTTAAGATCTGATACATGTCCTACATAAAGCCATGCTGTGCTACATGCCCTCTATTTACCAAATTCTCCCCAAGAACTATTAAACTCAAAGTTTTCCTTTCCAAATTTTTCGTGGAATTACTGACTAGCACTATTTTGCCCTTTTCAATATACTGTGTTGTTGGAGTGAGGTGAATGCCAAAGCTATGTATTATTTTTGCTCTAATTAGCTTCCATAACACCTCTTAAACTTATTTAGCATTTAAAATTGAAAGCACATTCAAACATTGTGTTGCATTGTAACTATTTTCTCTCCTTTCATGACCAAACTTCAAGTATAAAATAGCTGGTTTATATGCTTGAATAAATTTACTTTTAATTGACGTAAAGGGGAATACAAAGTACAAAGAACAATAATAGTATCCCAACTTTCTATTTATTTAAACATAAAACACACCCAACAAAAAACTAAACATACTCAGCAAGCAGAAGAAACAGAAAAATTCATTTGACAGACTTTTTGCTGTGATAGGCTTAAAGCAGCAAATGTGACTCTGTGACAATTTGTAACACTGGAAACTGTAAATAATCATGTACTGTAAACTACTAAAGAGTGTCAAACACACAGTTCTGCACTAGTATTCCATGTCAGCACTGTGATCTTTTCATTGACATCAAACAAGCGCTTTTTAAAATTGACTAAAATAATGCTTTAATATTACATAATACATTAAATGCACATGTTAAATTTTATTAAATAATATTAATTTTAATATTTATTTCACAACAAATTACATGGTGAAGTCTACTTAAATTTTTTCCCCCTAATACTGAAAAGGCACCGACAGGGTTGAGCTCATTTTATTATCAATTCATCTGCTCTTTTAAAAACAATGCTAACTTATGCTCTAAGAGCATTAATAAGAAAGAAACAACACTGTCCTACCTTCACTCCATTTATCTTCTGCAGCTGAAAATGGTTCAGCCTGAACAGGACATAGTATTTCCACAAGGTGAAGCTGACAACGGGATTTCCCTGAGGATCGACGGTCAGCTGCTCCATGCGATGCATCTCTGCCAAGGCATTGAACTGCTGCAGAGCCACGAGATTCGTCTCCTTAAACTTCAGGTGCTGAAAAAGGCCAAACCACTACAAATTAGGTAAGGAAACAATACAGAGTGAACCCACTGCTCTGTGCCACTCAATTGTCAAGCTCAGATAAGCAGCCATGGGGGCTGATGAAGCAACTGAGCTCTTTTCATTTGAGGTCTTTGTAGCAAAAGACATCAATGTTCCAACCAGTTGCTGGATTACAAATACTGAGTTGTCAACTCCACAACGCCCAAGGAATTTATAAACCCTTTACTCACAGCACTAATATTTTCAATGTCACAAAACTGATACAACATGAGCAATGTTTAATTCTACAAGTCAATAACTGCAACATCTACACAAAAAAGTAAATACAATACATGCTTTCAAAGATTCTGACTTCCCAGGGCAGAACATGCTGGCCTTTGAGTCATGCCCTACACTAATGCTTCTATGAGCATCATACATCTGGCTATACAGTAGCACTATAGAGGGGAAGGGAAAGAGGAAAAATTGATGGTGAACATAAAAATTTAGTTTAAGATTCTGCTATCACCCACAAATTCCACCCCCTCCCCACAGCGAAACTATTGTTTCCTTAATATGGGTAAACTTGCCTCAAGCTCCTCACAAATTTATCTATTTCACTTAAATTATTAGGTTTTGTTATACTCAAAATCTTGAAAAGCAGCAGGGAGCCATACTATGAGTTACAGGTTCCTTATGTATGTTATCTTTAGTTTACTATTTGCTTCAAAATGACTGATTTAAGTGTCCAAGAAAGAAATGAAAAATACATACTAAAGAGACATTTATGTTGCTTTGCTTCATCAAGAACTGAGTAATTCCCAGAGCTATTCTCTGGAGTTTTACTTTTCTTTTTCTCCTATCAACTACTTGATCTTTGAACTCACAACACAAATGAAGTCCTCCTGATACCATGGATCCATAACAATATTATAGAATAGCAATATAGTATTTACACACCGGTTTTTCAACGTCAAAATAATCAGCTAGCTCAAAGGAATTAAAAGAAATAAAACCCAGACTGAAATCTAAAGTGAAGTACTGATTTTTAAGAAGTATCAAGTTAAAGTTACTGTTATAACACCAAGAAAAGATGTAATTCATAACTGTCTATTGCCATGAAAGCATTCAGGGGCGACTGTGCCAAAGGAAGGTTCTCTTAGAGAATACACATTCCCTAGGTGTTCACAGAGCTGAAACCTGAGGCACACTTACCACACAGTTAGGAAATTTTGCCCTCACTTTGGCTAACACTTGAACAATTTCATCAAATTCTATGAACGTAAAGGAGACTGTGACAATAATGCCAGCAGTTTGCACACTCCAGTTTCGATCCAGGCACTCCAGCGCTCCTGCACCATACAAGCCAAGAGTGTCCCCTTCCACTTCCACTAAATGAGACTCCAGAACAGACAAGCCTTGCACTGCACTGCTCAGTATTGTATCAAGAGACCTGCAAAGGAAATAGAAATACAGTGATATAAATGGGATTATTTTGAAATAATAACATAACTCTACTGAATGACAGTCCTTACTTTTACCAAAACCCGGCTGCCAAATGCAATGGCATTTCTCAGCATTCATTCATTTTCAGTATCACATCTGGTTCAAAAACACAGAGGGCTGGAAAATCCTCTTTCCATCAAAAGTGTTCTGCTTCTTTGACAGAAGGGCTCTGGGTGTATATGAGGTGGTGGTGGTGGGTAAAATTAAATAAGGAGTCCATTCATATTTAAAAATCTGCTTAAAAACTTCAACTCAGAATGCTAGCCTAGCACTTTTGTGTTGCTTTAGATATCCAAACACAGCTTCAAACAATTAAACACAACTTCAAACAATGTATTTATTTAAGCAATGTCCCCTTCACATTGTGTTTGCTATATGAAATGTAGAAGTTATGACATGAGCAATCACTCAAGCATTTCTTTAAAATAATATGAGCTTTCCAATTGAGAAGAGCAGTTTTAAAATGAAGCAGTAAATCCAGGTGTTCTTAGTTCCCTTCTTTTTGTCCTGCTTCCAACCATGATACCCTCAGCTCAATGGACCTCAAGTGCACAGAGAATTCAAGATGAGCGCAAATCACAGGTTTAGAAAATTAAGTAACGATTGCTACTTAATTATTCTTTACTGCATTCTTAGTATTTTTAATGTATTTTGACTAGAAGCAATTGCTTGACAGACGTTCTCTTGACAGTATCAACCAGAATGCTAAGATTTCACTCTTGACTGAAAATTTTGAGTCCACCACTTCTTGCATAAAGCTGTAACTACTTATCCATGCTGAATTTCACCGGTAATTTTATTGCTTAGTTGCTCATCTTTAAAATATTGTCTGAAATTCTTCACTATGTTAAAGCACATAGACCAAACCAGCATGATTTCTCAAGCAATAGGAATCACAGAACACTCAAACTATCATAGTTGCATTGACTTGGTCATGGGGGAAAATTACCAACACTGAATTAAACTGTGAAGAAACCAAACAGGCAAAAAAGCAGTGGCTAAACATGTGTTCAAGGGAAAGCTTTAGAAGCACAAGAACATAAAGGACTATAGCTATTTAAAAATTCTAAGAAAAAAGTGTTTCAAAAGTTGAATCACTCAATGGGAGATAAAACCACTTCTAGCCAATAATAGATAAACTCAGATGGGTTCTGTTTGTGAGTGGCAAAGACTTCCTGACCATCCCTGACATTTCCAGCACTGACCAGGGACAGCAGGAAGCTGTACTTGCTGTTGAATTTCCCTTTGTCAGCATGTGCCTGAGCTAGCCAAGGTTGGAAGTGTGCTACTTCAGTTTTAGCCAAGCCAAGGCACACATTGTTCATTAAATTCATTAGTAGTTTCTAAACTACACAGAATTCCAGATGGCCATCTCTTTAGATGCTGATAAGCAAGCTAAAATATGTATGATACAAAAAATACCTTAGGAATAAAACAAAGTCAAAAAACTGCTACTGTTAATATACTCTGGGTGTGAAAGCAGTCCTATAGAAGATGCTGCAGTTCAAACAGAGTATAGATTCAACTCTCAATACACAAAGAGGTTACAAAAGTTTGTAATGTTCATACACCTTCATTCTGTTCATTTAAACTGAAGGCAACAATCTAAGTTGTCAAGGAAATGAACAGCTTTAAGAAGGCTCAGGAATTCATATTTAACATTTCTTGCAAACATGAAGTTGTCCCCTATTTAGAAAAATCACATAATAATTTAGCTTGCACTTCTTTAGGCAATGAGATGCTGTTATATTACTTTTTAAACATATGTTACTTATTATTAATAGTCAAAAGGTGAGTAAAACATCTTTCCAGGCTTGATCTGGATACAATACTTTTGACTGAAATACGGTGAGACCTCAGAGGTGAGAAGCAGCAACCTGGAACACAAGACATGAACAAGCAAAAATATTACCCAATAAAATACCTGCTTTCTTCAGGAAATACATAGGCAGCACTGCCATTGATCTGACAGGGCTCAGTGTCTTTGTCTTGGTTTAAAGAAGCCTCGAGAGCTGTTCGGTTCTGCTGAATCTCCCACTGCCGAGCAATATTACCGATCGTTAACCGCTTCTTCTCCTGAAACCAGACACGGAGGTCATGATAAGTTATGGCAGGGCACTACCAACACATCTGCTTGTTCTGAAGGAAATATGATGCTTAATCAAAACATTTTAAATGTTTCACATTGAAGAAACTATAGTACTGGCTGGTGGTTATGCACTGACATCAACACGTCATTCTAGTGCTGTTTGGCACCACTGCCAGCAAACAACTTCACAAAATCTTCAATAATCAAAAAAGTAACATAATAAATCCACAACTTATAAAAGTGGGGGAAGTGGAAATAGGAAACATTTTTTCCCAAACACCTTTAGAAAACTCTGCTTGCTCTCAAGGGTGAGGGTCTCCTCATAACCTTAATGACGGTACAGCTCTTTGTTAGCCCCCAGCTGTGGGCTGCTGCATCCCTACACAGCCTTGAAAACTTCCAAGGATTCATTTTACAAAAAGCATATTTTACAGGTGTGAAGATTCTGCTAGCAATAACTTTTCCTTGTTCCAGTAAATACTAAGTTCAACCTCTGCTGGAAAGGAATTACATTCTCTGTACATTTCAAAGTACATCCCAAACTTTCCCAGAAGAGTGGGTTGGAAGCAATAAAAAAGTGTTCTGGAAGAAGATGAAGAAACTCCTCTGTTCAGGCAGACAAGTACTGACACAGGAAAAAGAAGAGACAACACTGCTGAAATTACATTTTCAGTGCAGTGCACACAGGAAAACAGCAATTGTTTGCAGAGGGCGTGTCATTTCATTTACACTTCATATAGTTTAGGAAAGTTTGGAGAAACGTGCCTAACAAATTGCAGAACATAACTCTTAATACCTTCTTCAGACTGAACTCTGAAGAAAATTCTGGAGTTCACAATTTTGTGTTTGCTGGACATTGTATTTATGAGCAGATTTGTTCTTTCAATTCAAATGTGTGGAACAGGAAAAGGACTTGAAACTTAAGGACCCATTTACAAAGGAAAAATATACAAACTCACCAAATCATAAAAAAATTTGGTATTTGGTCCTTATGCCACTTAAGTATTTGAAGATAAGAAATATACCTTGATTAAATACAAAGAAACCCTACTACTTAATGCTGAAATCGAATAATAATGGCATTACACATTAAAAATATTTCCTTCTACAACAATTTTCCACTAGCAAAATGCACCACAAAATCTAGGCCATCAAAGCAAACAGCCCCTCTGCTACAAGGAAACACAATATCGACAGTTAAGAACATGAACTACAAATAAACATTTACCTTTTTTCCCAGTCAGAAAAACAGCTGTACTTCCAACAGCATAAAATAACATCATGTGTGCATATTATTTACCAATTTCCCAATTCTTCATGTTACTGAGAACTGGCACCAACACTCCAAACCTGAAGAGACTTTAAATACATCTCTATCTTACAGGAAAAGATTTCCAAACCACAACACTGCTTAAAAAAACTCCCCAAAACTGTATCTAAGACATTTTTATTACATTGTTTGGGGTTTTTTTTTAACAGAAAATAGAAATATACGTAGATACAAATACAGAGGAAATCAAAATATATTCTCAGGCATGAGATATGAATTGATTTTTTCCCCAGTTCATATGTTTAGCTTCTTGGGGTTTTTTATATATTTAAAACATCTTTTAATACACTGTTAACATTCTGTTTGTGTCTTTTTGTTTTTCAGAGTTATATACATTTGCCACACTTCTTACAGCCCCCTGTACCTACTTTCAGTCTAATTCCCTTCATAAAATATGATTTTACCCAGGAAACTTACTGTGGATACGTGAACATTTTTTGTTTGCTTGTTTGACTGCCAAACTGCAAGAGTTTTTTTTCTACAGGCATTACTGGATGACAGAAAAATTTAGGCACTTTTTTCCTCCAAAGGAGGATGATTTGGAGACAAATGGTGATACTCAAGCAGCGAATGGAATGTAGACGCTCTCAGATCCTTGAACTTTGGTCTCCTGTTAGGACACAGCTCATTATTCAGCAGCCCCATGAAGAGTATTCTGGAGAGTACCTCCGTCTCCCCTGCTCGGATATTCCCTCTCATGTGTCAGCACGAACCAGGCCAGCTGGGCTGGCAGATAAAGATGAGTGTTCTCCTGACAAACACAACAGCTGGACTCTGGCCGTGCTCTCGTGGCAGCTTCTCTCTTGCTACAGAAAGGAACAACTTCAACAGGAAACAATGAAGGAAAATCTACTTCAAAACCCCCTGCAGGGCTACAGTCGGGGCATTCACCTCAAAGGGGGAGACCAAATTCAGGGAATTCGAAATCACTGGAAAAGTCCTTTACTCTGGATTTAGGAAAATTAAGTTTGCCATCCCTTTACATGTATCACACCCATGTATTCAACTGGGGCTTTTTGCTAAAGTATCACTTGCATATTTGACTGAAGAGAGTTTCAGTCACAGAGTGCACTGTTCAAGCTGTAAAAATAGAGTTGAAAAAGACAGAGGCGTATTGGGATATATAAGATCTTCAGCAAACAACATTAGTATGTAAATTATTGCTGTAAACTGGTTTATAGCAGCCTGAGAACACCCACAGAAAATACCTTGAGCAAGGTCTGTTTATGGCTTTCACGCTTCCTTTCTTCCTCTTTCCTTGCTGCAACAGATGCCATACGTCTTTCTTCTTCCTGGAAAAAGAGCAGAAAAACAAATTCCTAAAAGGAAGAACTCATCAGGTTCTGAAAAGTATTATTGATATATTACTAAAGTGGTTTTTTCTGTTGGTATGTGAATTTTCACTTAATACAATTTTAGAATTTTTATCATTTTAATGTTCCTAAATATTATTAAAACAATAGAGTTACTAATTACAAAGAAATACAGAATAAGTAGGTAACTACTCAGATATAAACACTGAATATACAGTTAAAAGTAAGATTTGTAAAGGTTTTTTAAAAAGCATAAAGCAAATGGCAACTACAACAACGAAAAAGAATATTTTTCATTGTAACAGTGCAATACATCTTTGTATCTTTGTAGCAGATTTTGCAATTGGTAAGACCTTTTTTTGCAAGAAAAGACACAGAGCAAAAGAAAAAAAGGGTTCTATTTATGCTTGAATCACAACCCAAGATTAATTTTCATCATTATAAATTGTTTGCAGGGGCTGGCTTTTCTCAGTCATCAAGACAACTCGAGAAGAAAACATTTTCGAAGTTAACTCTAGTACATGAGCATTATTTCTCAACATTATTACCTAATCAAGCAAAAGTCTCAAGAAGGAAGCCATTGATTCCTACACAATGGACATGAAGTTGCTTAATTTTCCTGGTACAGCAATTTGATACTGCAATACACTCATTTTAAGTTGGATGCCCCTTGTTTACAGAAGTCCAAACGTTCTCACAGCACAGTATTTTTAGCACATATATTTTCCAAGTAACAAAAGAAATGTTCACTATGAAGTAAAAAGTGTAGATTCCCTCCAACACAAATATTTGGGAAGCATACTTTAACTTATTTTGATTTACTTCACATGCCATTTGGGCGTTTCTATTAAAGTGTCCTCTCAGAACATACGAAAAGTGTTTTCGTTTCCCTCAAAATAGAAAGCTCTTGCCCTAATCTTTTCATTTTCTGGAAAATGGTTATGTGTTAACAAAGTTAACAAACAAAAATGAACTAAAAGCATCTTCAGCCATGAAGATATACTGATATGTCAAAATTTCTACATGAACAAAACGCACTGTGTTTAGAGCATGGTAAGGACCCCTAAGCACAAGGGCGAGTGCTTACTGGAAGATAAAACAAAACAGGAACTTCACACTTGACATAAAACAACTTCCAAAGCATAAGAAGCTGGGTTCATGTGGCAGACCTGCTCTGAGCTGTGCAGAGTCCTCTCAGACCCACGGACACACCATGGATTGCAGCATCACTCAGGCAACAGACCTGGGAGTGGCTCCTCCATGACTTACCCTCCATGAGGAGTAACTCAATGCACAGTGAGGCACGAGGCTTTGGACAGAGCAAGCTTCTCTAACCCACCTATATGCAAGAATTTCCCTGAACGCTCATTAGAAAGCCTAACTTTTATTTTTGCTTTCTTCTTTTCCTTTTCCTTGTTCTGAAAACAACTTGTAGCCTTTTGGTGGTGACGTTCTGCTGGCAGACCCCTCTGCTACTGGGCTTTTTAGTTATTCCTAAACACGGTATTTTCAAGGGGGTTGTGTCACAGAATTGCAGAATAATCCAGGTCAAAAGGACCTCAAGAAGTCCTTTTAGTGAATGTTAAAGAGGATCACTAATAACTAAATAACAAAATAAAAGCACATGCAGATACAGACCTTTGAGATGCCAATGCAACAAAATACCACACAATGAAACTCAACATCTGAATGTTCAGGGGGAGGCTGTGAAAATCATGAAATAAACCCCATGCAGGTAATACAGCACAAATATGAATAATTAATAATATTGCATAATTCAACACAATATTATGTATAATATTATATATAATGCATATGATATGAATAATCATTAATAATACAAAATAAAAATACATTGTTCCTCAAGAATTCAAAACTTTAAGAACTACAAACATTACTCTCATGATAGCTGCTTATTCCAGATATGTATTCCGTTGTACTGTTTGTTTCTATGTAAAAACCCCTGAAGTCTTAAAATAAAGGATAAACGCTAGCAAACTACATTAGTGATATCTTTCACTAGCAAGCAGATTAGATTCTTTTCAGGGTTAATCTTTTAATTACATCTCTTCATTGGCCCTTGCATTTATGCTTTTTAACTACGCTTCCTAAAGAAACAAGCTTTTACAATGTCAGTGTCTTCATCTTCTCTAATGACTTTGACACATTGAATGTATCAAATGACTTAAAGTGTGTTTAGAATCTTAAATTAAGAGTTGGGGTTTCTTGTTCCCTAGAAGTTTGATTATATAAAATTGGTGTGTAGAAAGAAGAGAAATGTAAGCCAATTTTCCCACCAAGGAAGAAGAAGCAAAAACTATCCATTCTACTTGGCAGAAAACATCTGGCCATTCCTCAGACTCCAGACTAACTGAGCTGGTGTTGTGTTTCTCACTGGGGTAGGTGAAAACCAGATAACATAATTACACTCATCTCTAGTAAATTAGCCTTCATTAATTTTATTTCTTTCAAAACAACCTGTTGTGGTTTTCCCTCAAGGTTTTAAGGTAACCATCCACAAAGTTCCCTATATCAGGTCTCTCACAGCTTCCACAAACATCCTACTCTATCTTCCTTATCAAAGCTTTCCCTTACTCCAGTCCAAATGTGTACTTTAGGACACTGTCTTCCATACACAAGAGTCTACTGCCTTCACTGAAGTCAGCTCAGGACCTTCCCTGCCAACAGTCTTCATACAAAGATTGGAATGAACTAATGCAAATTATATTCTAACAGGAGTACTAGCTGAATAAGACTTTTCTTCCTTGATCAAGAGATTATCCTAATTACAGACATTTAAAAAACCACTATTTTAAAAAGAAGTTAGCTCAGTGAAGAATATAAAATACATCCTAGGTTAACTCATTATCCTTTCAGGTACAACAATAGAGAAAAGCTCTGAATAAAGATCAAGGGTTACAGAATATGCAGAGGGAAGGGAAGCACAAGGATCACTGACTCCAACTCCTGGCCCTGCACAGCATCACCCCCAAGAGTCACTCCATGTGCCCCAGAGGATCATCCAAACACTCCTGGAGCTCTGGCAGGTTTGGGGCCATGCCCACTGCCCTGGGGAGCCTGGGCAGTGCCCGACCACCCTCTGGGGGAAGAACCTGTTCCTAATATCCAACCTAACCCTGCCCTGGTACAGCTCCAGCCATTCCCTGGGTGCTGTCCCTGGTCCCACAGAGCAGAGATCGGTGCCTGCCCCTCCTCTTCTCCCCACGAAGGAGGTGTAAACTGGGTGAAATCCACTTTTATGAAAATCAAACCCATATACATTCCTTAATTGATCTTACACATGCAAGCAATCTTAAAAAGCACATCCCCCTCCCCAACCCACAAAAAACCCCAGAATACTGAAAAAGTTTGAAAACAAAACCCTAAATAATCTTGCCACAATTCATTTTTCTGTGACCACTTCTCTTTCAGAAGAAAAAAAAAATCAAAATGTCTAGAGCTGTCTTCTTTTTGTGTTTCCCGTCATTACTCTGCTGTTACGATCCATAAGTGTTTTGTCTTTACACCAAACCTTGCAGGACAAGGTGGGGATGCTTTTCCGGCAGCTTCTTCCAGCGCTCGCACAAATTCCACGGGCGTTTGACGTGCCGATGGCGCCCTCTGCCGCTCCCGCAGCATCACTGCCGCTCTTCCACAGGAACATCCGGCAGAACTTGGGAAGGATCCCAAGGGACCACACAGGAACGCACCTACCCGTCCTCACTGTCCTCACTGCTGCTTTACTATTCGCCAGCCAAGTTCTTTTTCAACAAATGACACGCTTTAAGTCACAGGTGCTAGGTCAGCATGCAGGCAATGCAGCATTTTATTGCCATAGCACACCCACCTCATAATTATTCAAATAGTTTCACTATAGTTTAGAAACAGTTATAGTCTACTTGATATAAAGTATTTTAGGTAATAAAAAACACATGGAGAAAATGAAGAATGGCCTGGAACACACTTTGTACTTTCAAGGCATAGAGAGACTCAATACAGTACACTGAAAATATACAACACTCAGCTCCCACTTGCAGAAGGCAGACACTGCTCTTTGTTTTGTACACCACAGGGGCTGGTTTTACACAGGAATGAAGAATGGTTCCAGCAGAAATACAGCCAGGGAAAATAACTGGCTTTAAGTGATGTTTGACAATGAGCTACATCTCCATTTTTTACTTTCAGCATTAAGTTGGTATATTTTCACAAGACCTGATTAGAGAGAGAATTATGATTCAAAATAATTATTCTAGGAGTTCCTGAAGTATCTTATTTTCCAGTGAAAGTAAAAAAAAAATAGGGATCCTTCCCTAAAAAAAATAACCAGAACACTTTATGGTGGTGATGGAATACAGTACAAATTCTATTCTGGATAAAGCAGTAGAACTTAGTCCCTGATCAGCAGTGAAATGTCAAAGCAAATAATCAAAACCAAACATAGCTCTCTTACTTTAAGCATCCAAAACCTATAAAACCTCAATGAAAAGAAGCAAAGTTTTATTTTTAAAGAGACACAGCTTGTCTTTCAATTTGGCAACCACAGCACATTTTAAAAAAACATGCACTGTGTATCATATTTACACACACCATGTAGGAATATATATACACTTAGCAAATTCATTTGAGAAAGTCTATTTGAAGTGATGAATAGCAAATGTTCCTGGTTAAATAACTCCTCAGTAAGGAGTATGTATGCATTGCATTCATATTTTAATATTTTACTACATATCTGCAGACAATATCTACTTAGTCCTACCAAAGAGTGGAGGGAAAACAGGTCAGTCACAACTAAACTGAAAGCACCCCTGGGCAGGCCCACTTCTGGAAAAGTTCAAACTACAAACCATATCAAAAAAGCTTCAGTACCCAGAAAAACAACCATTACAGTGTTTTAACCAAAGTAAGTAATTACAAATGCAACCTGACTGTAAGGCATTCCAATCTCACAAGCCTATTCCAAGAAGACATTCATCAAGTCCCCTTACCTTGCAACTAAGGTGAGGCCAAGGTGTAGCTGAGAGTTACTGACCCAGAGTGGCACAAAAGGGACACTGCAGGATCTGTCCAGCCAGGGCAATGCAGCCTTCTCCCTGGTCTTTAAGTCTCTAGATTGATCTACCAAAGCCCAAGAAAGTAAAATGTTGCCATAGAGCTGATGTTTAGGATGCACAACACGAAGTGGGAGTGTTTGTCAGCTGAAAATCATCTTGTGTGGACAAGGATCAAGTGTTTGTGGGCTTACAGTGAAACTCACTGCAGGTGTGTGACCTCCACTGATTTCACCACCACTGGCTCTGCCTCAGTGGTCTGAGAGCTTAAATCTTACATTCCAAAATGCCTGAGGAATGAGATGGCCTAAGAAAACACTGGATTCCTCACAGGTCAGGCCCTAAGAGTTGCCATAATACCATACAATCCCTTGAATAAAGGCAAATCTGCCCCGACTAAAGCAGTATTAGAACAATTACAATGCAAAAGTGTTTTCTTCCAAGTGCAGTGGATTTGATTTCCATGGCAGCTAATTGTTTCTGAACAGTTCCCCAAGGCAGACACAGTTATCTCCAGGCTTTTGCACCAAGATTTCCTTTCTCCAGGGAATCCTATGGAAAAGGCCTGGCACCAAAAAGCCATGCATCTGCTTGAAACCCAACGTGAATAAAGATTCCGCGTCTCTTATATTTTAAAATATCCCCCAGATTTTACTTTTTCTTGAAATAATCATCCTGTCCCAGTGAAGACAGCAGGTAAAAGAAAAGTTAAAAGCAGAAGTAAAAATTGCATAAAACTCATTTCTCAAGCAGAAAAGCTTCTGAACAGCTTAGTGAAGAATTCCTAACCAGAAAAAACCACCACCGTTCAACTCTCTGTTACAAGACAAAGCAACACTGAAGGTCAAAATTATCTGGACACTCTTCAGACTAACAAAGAAAAGACCCCATAAATGCAATTAGAGTTTCGGTTCACCAATTGAGTGAGAAAAAGCACATACTCAGCACTGTACTTTCATTCCCCCTCCAAGAAAAATCTACCCTTACAGGTGGTGGCAACTGCATGTTGCGTTACTAGGCAGAATAGATGGATTTGAGATTGTCAGCTCTCGAATTTTATCACAAATCTCAAGATACTTGTTATTTCTCCTTAAATCCCCGTTTTTTAAGTTATATGATTATCTGAGTAACACAGTTTTTATTGCAGAAAATATACAACACCCTCTATAAGAAGAAAGTGTTATAAGGCTTAAAACCAGAAGGCAAATAAAGAACGCAAAGTACGTTATTTTTACAAGTAGGTTTATGAGGAGCACAACTGGTGAAGCCTGGTTTTCCACGGCTTTTTGTCTTTGTGGCTGATTCTCTGATGTTTAACAAGGTGAAAATCCAGATTAAGTTCTTCCCATGGCTGTGCCTTTCTAATAACTTTTTCCCCACTCAGATCCCATAGAGTCTAAAAAGGAGTTTGAGCTCTTTGTTCTACAGTTTTTCCTATTACTGAGATTTCTACCAGGATCCAACCCATCTTCAGAGGGGTGGAGCTGGGGGGTGTGGCAGGAGATGGAAGATTTTCACTATGTGACTCAAGCTTCTGAAATAATACTGATAAAACAATCTTTGTAAAAGCAAGCTAATTAGCAAATATTCAATTAAGTCGGTATAAATTCATAAAATATAAAAAACCCAACACATAGAATATCTGTGAACAAAAAGGTATTTAGTATTTTCAGTGCTGGGAGCCAAACCTCTCATGCCCCTAGTATTGATTTTTAAAATTAATGTTCTCCACATACATGTTATATTTTACCTCCTAATTGGCCCTATTTTGTACTCATGGTGGATTGGCTACAGGACAAGAGGATAGATGGCAAAGCAACAGCTGCAATTTATAATGCAGTACAGCCTTTGTACAAAGCAAATGGAACATTTAAAATAAGGTATGAAAAGATAACACTGCAATACTTGCTTACTTGTGGATAGATTTCTCTTGTAAGAAGGTCATGCTTACTGAGTAGACACAGAAGAATTAGCAAGGCTATTCCTATATTAAAGGAGACAATAGGTGACTTTAAGACCCCTGGTGATTGCCCTTCAGAGTGTATTTCCAAGGAGCATGCAGGAGACTTAGCTGTGTGCAAGTCCTCTGCCCCTTAGCAAGGTTACTTGAACTTGAGCAGCAGAAACACAAACGAATAGGGAGAGTAGGACAGGAAAGAAACACAGACACACAGAACCCGCGTGATCAGGTTTCCTCAGGGGGGCAGAGTTAAGAAACCACTGAAACTCTTAAATGAAAGACACCCGTCGCACCAATTTCAAGGCAAACAGACCACTCCTTTGAAGGAAAATGCTGCTTCTTCTCACCTATAAAAGAAGCCAGTAAAGACAGGAAAGTTCTAACCAAAAACTTTGCAGACTCCCTCATGTTACATGGCAACTGCACACACAGTAGTTACTGCTTCAAAGTTCTAGCACTTCAAAATACATGTTAAATTGAAGTAAAAAAACCAAAACCTTATACTGAACTAAATAAAAAATATTAAAGTTTTAAATATTGTAATGTCTATGTACCATTCAATTCCATGCTAAATGAAGAAAAAAGTTTGTATTTTTAATATACATATAAACCCCTACATTTTACTTCTGAATTCAAGGATCTAATAAGTTTGATGAAAACAGAAATGTCTTACTGTGATTCTCTTCATATCTAGCTGTCGGAGCTGCATCATATGATGGAGAACAGTGTGTTTGTACCATGTCTCCTGAGCTATTGGATTGCCATCAAGGGTGATATCTGACAAAGATGAGGAATCAGCAAGGCACAGAATATCCTCAAAACTGTAACCAAAAAAGTTTAAAGTTTTAATGTCATGGAGTAAGAATAATTTTGAGATGGAAGATTTTATTTCTTAAGGATAAAACATATTTACCTGTACTGAAAACTCCCCACCCATCGGTACTGTGTATGATAAATGCAATTTTAAGTATTCTGAAATACCAACAGCTGCTGCTGTTAAACTTTTTAGTCTCTTCACACACAGGTTAAAAGGGATGCAGAATAAGGAGAACTTGTTAACTCTGGGAGCAGTTTCACCTAACTCCCCCTCTAAAATGTGACACACATCAACTCATAGTACAGAAAATAATACAAGGTATATTTGCCATCAAAGACAGCATGAAAAACATGGAAAACACAAGGACAAAAAACAACCACAACTGCCACAGAATGATCCTTGGTGTCTGCAACATCATTAATATTGGAAGTTAAACAACTAAAAAATCATCTTCAAAACAGAGTCCAGTCTACAAACACTACCAGCCCAGCTTCTTAGACAACGCTGGATTTTATTACCTGTCAATACATATGATTTACATATTTCTAATAAAAACAATTTCTTCAGGAAGTGACAGAACAGTTGAAAGCTTGCTAGTATTTTCAAGACCTTCCACTTATACATACTGCTGTGCTTTGAAATTCTCGCTGTTTCAGCATACCAGGACATTCATTCTGGAGCTAAAACAGATGTGCTTGCTTTATCCTGCTTTTAGCAGCTCAGCTTTAGAAAGAAGCAGTAGTGCAAAATAACTGTATACATGTATAAAAACTAGAGCTTTAGAAATTCCATGTAGAAGCCTTAATATACTGATATCCCAGCCCTAAGCCAAGGAAAGTTTTAATGTGATACATTTAGCAAACAGATTACCCACTTTACAACCCAGCTTCTGTATGCTCCCCAGCACACAGAGCCAAGTGGTGACCACCCTACGGGGATCAGAGGCCACATCTCAATGCTCCCTCCAGCCGCTGCTCACCACAAAGGAGTCTTTAGCCTCCCCATAAAATACAAAGCAGCTGTGGATGATGCTGTTTCAGACTGACTCAAGTGGGGTGTCTGACTCTCTTTCTAAAGGACCTTCTCCTGAAGGAGTCCCACCAAATTATGGCAAGCACCTCTCCTTCCTGTCCTTCTTTCTTCTTAAACTGTCTTTGCTGCAATGGTAGTTGCAGCACCACAGAGGCAAGGTGTGAATTCTGGCTAAATTATCAAAAAGTGTTTTCTGGAAATGTTCTCAGAACAGATCAGTTGGTGAGCATGCAATTCTCCCTTCTGCCAGAGGGATGCAAACCCACTTCTACCTCGTATGAGAACGTGGCAATGACTAAATAGCAGAGCATTCTGGAGAGGTGGAAGCTCAGCCTCCACCGGTGACACAGAGAACATAGGCACACTTATCCTCTTATAAACTGCCATTTAGGGAGACACTTGCATCAATTTTCAAAAGCATGTTCCATAAAGGGGAAAAACTCTGAAATAGAGAAGGAAGGTAACATACTTACTGTAGTCTCATAGAACACCGTAGAGAGAACTGTATGTTCAAAAACATTAGTCAAAGAGGAAAACTTGGATTCGTCCATCTTTCTAACCACTACAGTACCGATGAAAACATGTGCTACCATGGTCAACCTTTCATTCCCCTTCCACTGCTTTTGTTCAAGAATTTAACAACGTATTTATAAATTTTCATCCTTCTGAGAAAAGGTATTTTCTTGTTTTTATTAGGCTAAGAACATTCCTTCTCTCAGGTTTCCGATTCAGCAACCAAATGAAGAACAACTATCACATGAGCTTTTATTCAGCTTTTCCCATATGGCAAGACAAGATGCTTACTAAATTAAAAACCCAACGCAGTGCTGACCTGGACAGCCAGATAACAGTGAAAATATGTATTTTGTTTTCAAGATTAAAAAGTGGTCTTCCCTGGTTTCACATGTTAAGATATGAGCAAGAATCCTCTTTCTGAATCCCAGTGGCATATCTTCCCTGAAAAAGTTTCTGCAATCTTTTCCCTGCACCACATGACAAATTCCAAATGGGATTTCTCCCCCTTCTTCCTAACTAGTTCTAGATATCTGTATATGTTACCTTCAGCCATCAGGTATGAACACCTTCAGTTTGTAGCTGCTGAGCAGTTTTGGGCTGAAGTCAGAAACAGAACTTTTGTTTCACATCAGCATCACCTTCTACAGCATTGGGTTTTCACTTCCATTATCTTGCCAATACACCCTTTTTAACTCAAAGCTCTGCAGAGAAGCAGCAGGATTTCTGAGCCCTCCTCTGAGGCATGAGGTAAAAAGAACATGGTGATTAAACCCATGATAGATTCTCATGCTTTAAATAGTGACAATTTTTAAACGGCATTCCTGAGTCTTCTACTGGAATATTAATTCAATATGTCAGTACGTGTCAATTTAAGACTCAAGGATTTTCACTGACATACAAAAATAGGAACAAGAAAAACTTTCCATGGAAACATTGCCTGAAAAATGCTGTTTTATAAAATGATCAGCAATAATATGTTTTCATGAAATTGTAACAAATATATTCAAGTTTTGGCAACTTTGTTGTTTGTTTCCATTTGCAGGTTTCTTCTATGCACCTAAAGATAAACGAATGAGAGCATTTGTGCTCCAATGGGCTTGATAAGGAAAATTCAGTTGTATAGACACAGCTGTTTCTAGGAAAAATAATTTTCCAGGTTACCATATGGCACACAGCAAAGCCAGGTAAGTGACTCAAAAGCACACAAAATCATTTGAAAGGGGTGTAGGAACGTTCAGATGCAGCACAGCAATTCACGAGTACTACGGTTGCACAGAACTTCAGTCAGTTCAAAGAGTATCAAGCCAAGCCTCAGGAAACAGTCAGTCAAGAGTATCTTGTACATTTAAGCATTTTCCTGGTCAAAGATATCTACTGCATAACTCAAAATCAGGAATTAATGGCAGTTTTAGCCTTCAGAACTGCAATATATAATAGAAGTTTATTATTTAAAAAAATCCAAGCTAAATGTGATCAAAAGAATTTTTTCATTTGTTTGTTTTAAAATAATGACTGGTAAATAAAGAGTTAAACTTATCCATCCACCTATCTACCCACATGTGTACAGAATTTGTAAAAGAGCAATGTCTTTTGTTTAACCCTAAGGGTTTTTTTATACCTATTCCAACTGTAACTGAAACTAAATTATATATTTGCACGCGTTCTAAATAAGTATTTCTGGCTTACATGAAAACTAAGACAATTTATCAATAGTTCAGCTATGAAGTCCTAATGCAAAATTACAAAAATTATTATATACTACCAAGAAGTAAGCTACTGATCATATAAACTTTGAGAAATCTTTTCAAAGCCTTGCAGAAAAGCCCAAACACTTTTCCTTCTTTGAATACTGTAAAAATACCACGAATTTGCATAAACCAATATGAAAAAGGAGTCAGAAAGAGACACAAAATATACCAAGTATATAAAAGGACACGGAAATTCCACTGACTGCAGTGATGCTCCCTGACAGCAAGGGAGCCAGCTACTGCAGTCCCCTCCTTGTTCTTGGCAACCTGAGACCTTTTTTCAGAAAACCAGAAACAAAAGGCAAGTCTCAATTCTGGAAATTATTCAAGAGAAGCAAAATGCTAAACCTTCCTCTTCATTATGCCATTTTAAAACATGAAATAAAAAGACCAGCAAATTAACTAAGGGAAGAGCATATTAAAGATTCCTGCAGTTCACCCCCGAATTTTTTTAAATGCTTAATAGCCATGAGTATTTAAAGAGATGTACTGCATTTGTACTTTGAGAGCCTAAGGAACACAGACAAGTAGGTTGGAGCTGCCTGCAAAAAACATAATGCAGGTCAACATCAAATGTTTGAGCAGCTATTACAATAAAAGCTCATACTAAGCAAAACGTTTTACAGGGAGAGCAGATAGCACAAGAACAGCATGGCACTTCCAGTAATTAGAACATGAAGCCTCTTTCCCCTACCCCACATTCAATTATTGGATTCTAAACAAAGAAAGCTGGTGGTGATCAAGGGATTAAAAAAAAAGGACATACCAAACTGAAGATAATGCAGGCACTTTTTTTTGTTTAAATACTGGCACATGTATAAAGACAGACTCAAAAAATGCATTAATATGAAAAGGCACAGAAGACAAACAGTTCTATTTATAAAAATGCTCTTAGTTATTTGAAACTATAGAAGCCCTGCTTTGTGAGCTGAGCTATTCTGCTTCTGCTGTCTGGTCTGAAAGGGAACCATGAATATACCTTTCAGACTTTATTGATATAGAAAAGTAAAATACAAGCATGAAAATCTTGCCATCATAAGCAGAACCTGACTCAGCAGTTTGTGTAACTCCATCCAGTAACATCCAGTGATGATATGTTAAATTAATTTCTACCTTGCATAATGTTGCTCTAACAGACATCTAGGTTAACAGTAAAACAACATATTTACAAAACCACTTTTAATTTTGACACCTATAAACAGTATGATAATTTTTCAATTAAAAAAATATGTTTCTTGGCAGAATACTCCTAGTACAACTACATAAGAATTTTTATGTTTAAGGGAGAAAATGCATAATGGCTTGATTATGTTATCTGATATATTAGGGGGCAAAGAAAAGTATCTGTACTCACAGTGTTTGAATCTCAATTTTAATGAAATACAGCTCCAATAGGATATCACAAATTACTGATAGGAAGCAAACTACTATTTCCCTTACCTAGATATATTGTTGAAGCTGAGGAAGAGACGCTGGAGACAGGGCAAAGTATCCACATCTTTCTAGAAGGAAGAGATAGAGGCATAAATTCAGTAGCTGAACCAGCTTTTGAACCTCTCTACCTGGCCTGATGAAATCCTTTCCTTTCTATATGCTATAACCTTGCTGCAACATTGATTTCTGTTGAAGGTGCAGCTCCATTTCTCCCCAGTGCAGACTGCAAGGGAGTGTTTCAGTGCAGATCCCCACGCTGCAGAACACGCTGCATCACTTGCAAAGCAAATGATGTTAAAGAAAAAGAGGATGCTGCTGCTGCTGGTTTCTGAACAGGCTTTTGGGAAACAAGCCAAGGTGCTGTCTCAGCATTTAAGCTGCAGGATAAACACACTAAAAAAAATTAAAAAAAAAAAGGAAAGAAACAAAAAGGTTTGCTGAAATAAGGTTTTTGATGTGCAATACAGCAGTGCAATTAGCAATACAAAACAGCAGTGACTCTCCTGTCAGAGAATGATCTGAAGGACTCTGTCACCTTTACAACCTCTACAATTAGCATTTTTAAGAAGGAATGAGTTTCCAAAATAAGCAATTGTAAATTTAATATATGCCACTTAAGATCTTTGCAGAAAACCTCTAAACAGCAAATAGCTCAAATACTAGTAAGATGAAACTTATCAAGACCATTTAACATATCAAGTACCCTCATTTATGAAATATAAACCCCTACCAGCCAGATAGCACAGTGTGCAGTGACTCACAAACCATTCAGAGTGCACACCTAACTCCTCTGCTCTAAGCCTGCATCTTCCTACTCTGCTTAAAACCAGTGGACACAAACGGGAAAGGAGCATCAGAGCTCACTGTCTTGACTTCAGCCACACAATCAAACCCAGAGCTCTTCTTCCCTCCATCAGATTGGTAATATGCCTACAGAGCATTCCAGAAACAGTTCACTCCAACCAAACAGGTGAACAAAGGCAGCTCTAAACAAACCGTGGAACTGCTATTAACAAAACACTGAATGTGAGCTGCTCAGGGCTGCCAAGAGTCACTGCTGGGGACAGTGAGCAGGGCTTATGTGATCAAATCTGCAGTTTCAAAACTCCTGGTTCAGAGCTATTCTGAACTGAGTTCACGACAGAAATACGTCTGGATATCTCCTCTGTCCCTAAGGCTACTCAGTGTTGATGCCTAAAGGGGTGGACACACATGACACAGGTGGGAATACACATGAAGACAGGCATTACAGAGTTGCACACAATAATTCATACGCAGTAACAGTTTCAACTAATCACTGGGGAAGACAAAATAATTTCCCCTGAAGACAAATTTCTGTACCTAAAGTGAAATGTTACTGCCCTGTACGATATGTTGCAAGTCTCACAGGTCTAACAGTAAACACTAGGCAGGATTAGTAAAAACAAAAACCAACAACAAACAAACACAAAACAAAAAAACCTCCAACCCTGCTACTTCAGTTTTGATACAAAACCTTACAGGGCAGTGGACATAGAGGGCAGCAGCTGTTTCATGAATGATGGGCAACACTTGGAGCACTCCTCCTCCAATCTAAGATGAAGCTGCAGATGACAACCCCCAAAATTCTAAACTTTTGATACCTCAAAGCAAACAAGCAGATCAGTTTTTCAAAGAAAAATACAGATCATCTTCCTAACAGTGCTCCTAACTTACAACAGGATGGAAAGTAAATAGATATTTCACAGCTCATGGTACATGTAGATTTATGCCTTTAATGCCATGCAAGACACAGATATACACTGCTTTATTTCAAAAGGCTCTTGTTCAAACAATATCTTTGCCATACCTCAACTACAACTCAAATTACAAAGTGAAAAACTTCATATGAACCCAGCCTCCCTGATCATATTTAAAGAAAATACCAAAATTAAGTTTCTGTTTGTTTCACCTTGTTGTAAACTTCACTACTGCAGCAGAACAACATGAGCGACACAAACACAGGAAAACACTAGATTTCACTAATCTGAAATGCTGATATGTTTTAAACAGGTTATAGTGCATTTTGCCAAAAACAAAGAAAAAGGAAAAGAGAAGAGTTTTGCTCCTTACTATAGCAGAGACTTGATTATGGCGAAGGTTGAGCTCTGTGAGTGAATCCAGCCCATTAAGGTTTTCTACAATGGTTAGTAGGTTCCTGGCAAGGTTTAACACTCTCAGTTCACTCAAATGACCAATGTTTTCTATTTTAGTAATCTGTGAAAGAGATACGATAAATATGCACACTGTGTGTTACACAGATATACAACAGATAAAGGTGGCACATACATATTTTTTAAAAAGGACACATGAACAATCAAATTAATGCAATAGTGTGCTTGTGTATTTTTCTAAACCACAATACTCACATCCAATTACTGAAAACAAGCTACAGTGTGCTAGAGATTCAGAATGAGCCCCTCTTTAGCCATACTGCAGTAAAACTCCATCAACACCTCCTTCCATTCCATCAGAAATCAGATGACTTCAGCTGTGCTGCTCTGTAGCAGCAACCTCAAAGACATCACAAAACCAAGACAACTCTGATGATGCCAAGGTATGCCAAAACAAGGAAATTTTGTGCATACTTGATCGTTAATTTGTCTGCAAAGACATTCAAACCAATCTCCTGGTGCCTATGCTACAAGAACAAGCAGCATCTTATCTCCCTACCATCGCAGAACTCTGCACCAATTTCCCTTCCTGACCCTTAAAAAGCCAGTAGCAGCACCCACAGCTCCATCTACAGGAGCTCCGCAGACAGACCTTCCAGCAGGTCACGAGGACAGGGATGTGCTGCAAATCAGGGGCAAGTAGCAGCCACAGCCCTCTGAAGAAAAAAGCAACTGCTCTGAAATTGCAAATTGCAAGGAAGTTTTACCAGTAGGTAATCACTGGAATCAGAAAGACATACTCAAACGTTAGGAAAGGAAGCAGCAGCATCCTTAGTTTGGATACACAGCACATTTGCTTGGCACTCCTCAGTATTTCAGCAACTCACGGCTTCCTGTGATTAGAAAATGGAGGGAACAAACAAAGAGACTAAACTACAGGCAGCTGCCAGAGGTTTGTTTTCATACTTTATACCCTATTTTAAAGACTCAGGAGATAATGATAAAAACACAACCACGTCAACAGAGTAATGATAACTAATGCCCCTTAATTTTATGTTTCACTTTTAGAAATATAACGGTGTTTTACAAAGGCATTGATTATTGCTCTGGTGACACAACATGGATTGTTAGTATTCCTCAGAGTGATCCACACAAGGCTCTCTACCCAGATATTTACTGCTCACAGGGGCCTGTCCTCCAGCCCCCATCCAGACATTTATGCCTGACTTGCATACACCGTGAAGATGAAGCCACTGGAGGGTGGATGTGCCTGATGTGGCTGTTCACAGACAGTATCTAACACCTCCTGCAGCAGGAGAAGAGGTGAGGCAGGCACTACTTAACAGACTGAGAACACCTAATTTTTATATAATACACATATATAACTGTGACATACGACTGGAATACGCTGCTATGAAAAGTATTTCAGCAATGTTTTTTATTAAAAAGCATACAAAAGCAGACAGCAAGGCCAAAATTAAATAACATCTTGAACTTACTTTTCATTCAACTGCTAACTAAGCTACACAGTTACGTGCATTTTATGCAGGAAAAAAATAATTACCACGATACAAAAGTATTACAGCAAGAGGACTAGAAAATGCCACCACATTTGGACAGGAAGACTTGCAAAAGCAACACCAAGAGCAGATGGTTGGCATGAAGAGCACAGACCTCTGCAGATGTCTGCTTAGCCAGAATTACTGCAAGCCCCAGTGTGCAATATTGATGCTGGCATTTTACTGCTAGTGCAAAGACAATGATTTCATCAGCAACGTATAGAGATACTCTAATGCTTTGCTAAGCTTTAAGATTAACTCCACTGGATATTCTGTTTTACGTACGCATTCACACATGAAGGGACACCAGCTTTTCATATGTACTATTAGATATGGAATCAGACAAGTTATTATCACCTCTTTTTGGGCAATTCAACTAATACTTTGATAATACCATGAAGAAATTATATCCATGGTTATTTTCTATTAATTATAAATAAAGGCCTATTGTTCACCATTTCTATTTGCTTTTTCAAATACACAAGTCAAAGACTACTTGTAAACACAGAACAATACTATTCTATTTTCTTGTTTCCTTGTATCTTTGAATACTTCACTATGAAATAGATTTCAGAAAAAGGTTGTTATGCACCATATAAGCATGAGTAATTAAATTGCACAAACAATTAAATGCATCTTTTAAAAAAAGACTTCTGAGATTAATGAAAAGAAGTTCATGTCTGAAAAAAATCAGGTTGCATTATTTCTTTCCTTTTACTTACATACTGAACTTTGTGCAAGAAAAGTGATTCACAGAATTAAACAGAACACAATAACTTACTCCAATGACTTTATATTTATAGCATTCTAGAACAGAATTCATGTGTAAGGTCTCCGAATGATGTGGCATTATATGTCTATATTAATGTGTTAAAATCCTAGAAACAGTCTCTACATGAGAATTGAATTAGTGTTACTAAAACCTTGTATTCTTACAGATTTTCACTAGGCAGTATTAATATCAAGAGCCTTACTAAACCATGTAGGAACAAGGCAAAGAGTAGCAATTCTACAAAAGAATTTGTATTCTGTCAGTTTTGTAAGGCATATGCATTGAGTGCAGTATTTCATTAGGCAGAACACTGATTTTTTTTTTTAAACTTTCTTTTGGATATTTATTATATGAAGAATTGTTTTTTAAGTACTAAAGCAGTTAAAAGCTAGCATTAAAAAAAAAAAGAAATCATACAAGGTTTATTATTAAGGATTATGGAATACCATATCTGTGTTTTAAAGTACATCCAGTTCCCAGTACATTTCTCACTCAGCAGAAGTCTCCAAGTTCTGAGCAAACCACATCATCCAAAAAAACCAGCACCCAAATAGATTAGAATACTTTCCCAAAAGTCAACAAAAATGAAATTTTCCTCACCTCCAACCTTTTGGAAACATTACAGTCTTAAAAGTTTCACAATCTGCATTCCATCTGCAGGACTGATTTACACTGATTTGCAGCTGGACAGTATGTCCAAAACTCCTAGTGAAGTTGTAATTAATGTAAAAAGAGTTATACAGATACTTGAACGAAAAAAAAAAGGGAAATGAAAGGCCAGATCTACATCACCATCAGAGCTGTTCATGACACGTGTTTCATTTCCATGAGTGATTCCCTCACTTGTGCTATGAAGGTGTGCTGGCTGGCACAGCTGCATGTTTAGTCTGCAAGTATTTTTATCAAAAACATAACAACCCCCTCCCCCGAATTTACAACAGTAATAAGAAAAGGATTAGAACCACACAAAGCCTTAGAATGCACATGTCTCCAAGGGCACTGCCATCATCTGGTCCCACATTGCCTCTGCCAGTGCATAACATGATGTTACTCAGTGCAGCCACAAACTTACTGCAGCATTTATAAAGATAATTCCCTACAGTGTTGGCTTGTCTTCTTCTTTTCTCTTTTTCTTTAAGCATTTCCACTCCCCACTGTCAGGCAATTGTATAATAAACACACACACATGCACACAGAGAAATCAGTAAGACATTCAAACTGTCAGAACAGGAATCCAGAGAATTCACGCATTGGTCTCATATAGTCACAATAACCACATGTTGTTTGAAACAGCAGAATTATGGGACATTTTGTATTACATGTGGTTTGAATTTATTTTACAAAGAATACGATATCCAGATTGCCCCTGATACTCCATGCCGCTTCTGACATATCCTCTAGACAAAGAAATCTTCTTACATGTACTACAGCTAAAACTTGATGCAGCCCTCAAAGCAGAAATGACTGCTCAGTCCCCAACTGGGGAAACTGAGTAAATGTTAGGTGGCTTAAATCCTTTCAGAAGCATGAAGAATCAATCAAGAGCTTAGACCCATTCTGCTTTTTCCTGTACAAATTTAAGTTTTCCGCATATATATATATATAAGGGATCTGGTTTTGTAAGACCACCAACAGTAGAAACAACACAACAATCAACGGGATCTTAAAATTTTATGATTTCCAAGACTGTGTTACTTTAACTGCACCACAACTACTCGTGGTAGATGAGTATTCTGTAGGTGTGACTGTTATTATACCCAGTGGACTCAGCATTTTAATCGCTGAAACTTTCCTGGAATACAATGCTGAAAGTACAAGACACTTAATAAAGAGATTCAAAATAAACACCATGTCACCTTTTATTAATTTACCGATTTCTGTGAAAAATTTGCTACCAGTTCCCTTTCAAGAAACAAGTTTGGAAAAAGACACAGCACATGCATGATGTCTACACAAGAATAATAAGTAATCAAGTTATTAGTCTATACCTGATTTCCATGGAGATCTAAAACATCCAGATTTTTTAGGTTCTCCAGATTTGAGATCTTCTTTATTCTGCAAGATTCCAATTACAACATAAATTATTTTTAATATTAGATAAAAAATATCTTTCATTTTCCAATTAGTAAAAAACTTAGCCATTTTCCTGACTACCAAGAGTAACAGGAGAATAACAGTTTTGAACCATGAAAAAAATTAAATAAATGAATGAGTATGCCTTAGAGTATCACCTTCCTTTCTGACTGTTAATAATGCAATAGTAGCTCTTCTAGAAGGAGGAAAAGGAACGAATAAAACAACCAAGATATCCAGATACCTAAATAATAATAATAAAAAAAGAATATTACTGGAAAACAGCTAATTTCAAACCAGTTTAATGAAAGCCTATAGTGACACAGGCTTTTGAGTTTCTTAGAAGAACACAGAATTAAAACCCCAAAAGCCACCAGCCTTGTCTAGACACCAGAGATCTCCAGGCTTGGCATTATGTCTTCTCACCTGAATGACTTCACTGTCTTAAAACTTCTCTGTCCTGTCCTATTTTCTCAGATTCCAAACCGAGGCTATTAGATACTCAACAGCATCATCTACTGGCTGACAATATTAAACATCACATGTATTATGGATTTGCTTCAAGAATAATCAAAGATCACACTCATCAAGGTGAAAACAAATTGCTTTCAACTGTGTCTGACCTTTAATCAATCACTCATGAGTATGTCTAGTCCTAATTATCTTCAAACCATAGTTTTAGATAAACTGCACTGGTTATGATATAGAAAGTAATTCCTCAAAGGACCTTAAATTTATAGTTACCATGCCCCAGTATTTTCCTATAAACAAAATTGGTATCTACAGGTGAGATTTTTAGTACAAAACCTATTAGCTCTGCACTATTCAAAATTGTTAGGTTTGAATTAGGAGGGAAATTCTTTATAATCTCCACATGAGTGAAATTTGTTCACCAGTTCTCACTTTACTGAATATAAAAACAATATGGAAAATTAACAAGATGAGAGCACAACCTTTAGACATGTGAGCAATTCCACAGATATTTCCATTAAATTACCAGAATTAGAGGCTTAAAGATTAGAATCAATAAATAAGCAGTCAAATCCATGACTCATCTGTCTGGTATTTTTCCCAGCTAAATACATCAGGCAGAAATACTTTTTATAGATTTTAAACAACGCAATCATTGAATCACTTGACCACAGAACACTTGATGCAAAAACATTTCACCTGTCACACACATCTAGAGAACACATATTAAATAGTTGATCAGAATAGAAGATTAGATGGAAACACATAAAACACTTTAGAATTGTCACTAGAATTTATGTAAGAAAGGAAGTTTCCGAATAACAAGACACACAAAAACTGTGTCCTTCCTCAGTGGGATCCTTAACACTTAGTAAGGGATGGTCTCAAAGCCACATCACAAAAACTGAAAACAGAGACAATGATAGATCACGGTTGTGACACCATAAAGAAATAGGGTGCCTTAAGTTATATTATTTTTACCTGTTCTTTCCCAATAAAAGGACTCTCAGGGATCTCAAAGTTGAAACCCCACTTATTTCCTCGATCTGATTATCATATAAATCTAAGAAAACAAGATGGTGAAGATTAGAAATATTTTGGATCCGAGTTATAAAGTTATGTTGGAAATTCAAAAGACGAAGATGATCTTCCCCATCAATAACTGGGCACACTGTCAGTTTTTGCCTGGAAGAAAAAAGACCAAACCACACAAATTGGTAACCCACCTTCAACTCACCCACTCTGAACAGTGAAAACCATATTATCTTGGTTAAGGTAAGATTAAGGTAATTGGGCTTGCTAATTAAAGCAAATAAAGCAGTAACTCCTACTTAACAAAAAATTAGCATGGAAACAGAGCAGAAATGTTTCCAAATTTTTCTGAAGGCCTCTCCACTTAGTCAGAGACTGGATTGCCATATGGGAACTACAGGGAAGTCTCCCGTTGTGACCACACTAAACCTTCAACAGATGCAACCTCACACTTTGTTAAGGTTCTCAGCAGGTACCACATAAACACCCTGTTTAGATCAGAATTCAGTGTTCAATGTTGATGCAGTTTTTCTTTGGTGTATAGAACTTGACATTTGAAATATAAATACATTAAATAAATGTGCTCTGGCATGTGCTCTGTCACCTTCTCACCTTTCCAGGGTAAGTCTATCAGAGTTCAGGATTTTTTCTTCAGTAGTACGTTGCAATACAGGAAATGTTATTGATGAACTGCTCCCAAAATTTGTGTTATCTATTAGAAAATCAAACAGAATATATGAACTGCTTCTTTGCAAATGCATTTCACGAATCACAGGTAATAAAAGCTAATTTTTCTTTCTTATTAAGAGTAAAGCATTACACAGTACAAAACTGCTTTTTGCCTCCATTCAGTACTATGATTTATCAGTTTCCTTTCCTGCCATTTTTGTTTACAGCTATATCCCTCTAAATCCTCTCTCCAAAGTACATCCATTTGTTTCATTTCTGAGAGATTTTTGTCAACAATTTGCTGTAAGCAAACAGGTATTTAGAAGATGCTTTATTTTGATTAGAATTACCCAATGATGTTGTAACAAAGTTGTATAATTGTTTCATAATTTCAGTATCTCAAAAAAGGCATTACTTAATTTAAGCTAAGTTTAAAGACACAGTACAAGTAGATATTGATAGAACTAGAAACTAAACCATCAACACATTGAAATAGTCCCACTGAGCCACAAACAAATGCAAAGTCTTAGCCAGATAAGTGCATGCAATATCTAGTTATCATTGGTATTGTATTTCACTCCATTATCAAGAAAGAAACAGGCGGCCCTTTAAAACATATTCATAAAGGTATCCATCTTCACCCATTTAATTAATATAAAAGTAAAGAGGTAGAATGTCTAAAAATACCTGCAAAATTAATCAACAAATGTGTTCTGTGAGCTTTGGCTTATTTGAAAAATGATCCACTGAAAAATACTGGTCAAAAATAGATCACTTTGCATGTACACTACCACAAAAATACAGGCTTGACTTCTATGTGCTTGCTTCTTCTTTCTGTTTTTTTTCCTTTTTTTCCTCTTCCCTCAAATTAATCAAATAGGTTAACAGGAAAAACACTAATTCTTCAATAAACAAAGACAACTGCTTTACTACTATAGTAAGTGATTTCATTATTGTCTAAAATATAACACTAGATATCTATTTCAGTAAAACAATTTGTTGTTCAATTTAGAATCTTTTCAGTGTTACACTTAACATTTTATCAACAAAACCCCCAAAAATCCAATTAACATTGTTACTGAAGTATTAAATTAGTTGTGCCACATGTGTTTAAGCCAATAAATAGAAGCCTAGGGATTTAAAAATCAGTCTGAAACACAAGAGCATGGCAGTAAAGCAACTTTTTTCCTTCTACTGTCATCCTCCTAAAAACATGTGTGAAAGATCCCTATTACTGCCCTTTCATTATAGAAAGATTTATAACAAGCCTCTATTTAAATGCCTATGTATTTTTTTTAAATATTTCTAGTGGTTTCATGACAGTGACCTCTCTTAACACCCAGAGGGAGCACTAGGAAACACTTTTTGGCAAGGCACCCAGTAAACGAGAGAGACTGACAAGAAGTTTGTTCACTGTTACCTGAGGCATGCGAACTAACACTGTGGCTGCTCTGTCGGGATCTGCATTTTGTAGGGGTGTGAACAGAAGTCTCTCCAAATCCTGATAAAGAACCTGCACTCTGCTTCAACTCCAAACCAGACAGTTCTGTCACACTGGATGGCACTGGGAGATAGAGCTGCTTATTACGCACCAAAGGACTTAATACTCTTTGCTCTCCTGCGCAGGGAATAAAACCAAGCTGCAGACTTACATTTACTCCATAAGTTGCAAAATACCCCTAAAAATCAACCCCTTCTAAGTGGCTGCTGGTCTTTATTTTTTACCAGAATGAATAAAGAATTGCCATAATGTTTAAATCAGTCTTCTTTCCTAACCACTATTTCTACATGACAGGCAAGCAGCAGTAGCATGTCAAGAAATGCTGTTTCAAAGCTCTTCCAGCCTTCCCCCCAGTTAGCTGTGATATCACTAACACCTTGCTTTTCAAAGCCAAAAGCACCCAAGCACAATAGGAAAACTATCTCTCCAGATCAGTGTTCTGTATTTCAAAGTAATTTTGCCTAAATACATTAAGATGTTTAATGTCCAATAAAATGTTAACAAGAGGCACTTGATAGGTTGTGACTTTGTAGGTAGAAAAAAGAATGCTCTTCGGTGAGGGGAAAAAACACAGCAGGATACGGGGTTAAGGATGTGACTGTTCACTTAATAAAAGAGAGACACAAAAGACAAACCAAACCCTATGGAATATCACCTTGTCTTCCTGCATAGTTTTTTTCCAGATCATGCTGCAGAAGTCTGTTGTGGAAAGATGACATTTCTTTATTTATCCTGAATTCAAACTGCAACACAATATTTAAGACAAATGTTAGAGTTTTCAAATGCAAATAATGTCTTTACACAGACAAACATAACCTAAGTAATAACTACAGTTCTCAGAAATTTCTATAAATTATTAAAGAAAAAACCCTCTCCAATAAAAGGTGTATTCACTCTTTTAGGACAACAAAACCTTCAGTGCTAGAAACCAAAATGAAAATATGGAAGTTAACCAGCACATTCATACGCAGTTGAGTAAATAAATCAATAAATTAATTAATTGCATCTGTAAGGAACACTGCAATTACAGGAGAAAGAGAGGTACAGATGGAAGCATAAGAAATGACACACACACACATATATATATAGAGCTTATGGCAGGATATAGTACATACCCCTGATTTTATTTTATATATCCCTAATAGGATGAAATAAATTACACAAATTCTATCAGATACATTAGACATTATAAGTCAACAGATGACTACTGAAAATGTAGTAATTTCCTATCTGAAACCATGCAAATCTGTCTGTATCACACAACTGCTTTAATTTATATAATCAACCAAGAAAAGGCAATAATTACTGGTTTGCTCTTATCTGGTATTGAGGAGGTCTGGATAACTAGCTGAAGACCACAATTACTAACCTGCAAGTTGAAAGAAAAAGAAATTAAATGCTATGTTTGTCAAAACCAGGTATCAACACCAAAAGTTAAATGTAACAATAAAGGAATTTTCAACAGCAAAATCTGCCACGAAGGGAACAACTTAGCAAACACATTATGAAGAACACATCACAGTGCTAAGCAACACCAAATAATTTTTAGTTAAAAAAAAAAGCCACGCTGTTTTTAGCTTTAAAAATACACTGAAAGCACGACTTCCATGGGGACGCAACTCTCATCGTGAACAAAACAAGCGTTTACATTCAAAAACGCCTCCTTTCCAAAAGGCAAGCCGCGCTGGCCCTTGGGTTT
>VWZF01002930.1:659210-678741 GCA_013396755.1 Sclerurus mexicanus
GCGCAGCCTGCCGGCCGGGCAGGACACACGGCCCAGGGCTGTGTCCGGCCCTCGGCAGCACCGCGGTGAGGGCCGTCCGTGGGCACCGCGCTCGGTGAGGGCCGTCCCCGGGCACCGCGCTCGGTGAGGGCCGTCCGTGGGCACCGCGCTCGGTGAGGGCCGTGCCGGGCCACCGCGCTCCGTGAGGGCCGTCCCGGGCACCGCGCTCGGTGAGGGCCGTGCCCGGGCACCGCGCTCCGTGAGGGCCGTCCCGGGCACCGCGCTCGGTGAGGGCCGTNCAAATATAAAAACAGGGAGTATGCTATGGTTGCTATCAGTACCTGGCCTTGAAGCTTCAAGAAACTAAGATAAATCAGGAAATATGTCAAGAAAGTAAGGCAATTATAAAGGTTTGCTCATTAGGCTGGTTTGAGTTGCCAGCAAAACCAGTTTGAGTTACTTTTTGAGCCAAGTTCAAAAGGACACAGCGAGGAAGACCCACGATCTTCATCCCCAAGACCCCCGAAGACCCCGGCCCAGGAAAAGTGGAAGCCACTGCGCAAACTCGGATGGGAGGAGCGCAGGGTGGAGAAAATGGAAATTACTTCTTGGAACTAATTAGAATAACCCTGCCTTTTCTAAGAAAATAATGAATATGTATAAAGAAATAATGAATATGCATGTTTTAACTGTTTTTAAACAAACCTGTGAGCACAGAGAGGTGTGCATGTTTTTGGTGGACAAATCCCCCATGCACCCAGCGCTGAATAAACGTACCTTCTCTACAACTACCTAGTTGTGGGGTTTTTCCGCATGTCACAAGTGCAACTTCAGGCTTTGCCCGCTGCCTCTTGTCCCATTGCTCGGCACCACCATGAGAGCCTGCTCCGCCCTCGGACCCCTCCCTTTAGGTATGTAATTATTTAAACATTCAGTCGTCTCTTCTCAGGCTGAACAGGCCCAGCTCCCTCAGCCTTCCATCACCAGAGAGATCATTCAGTCCCCCCGTCATCCTCGCTGCTCTTCACTGGACCCACTCCAGGAGCTCCATGTCTCTCTTTTACCAAATTACAGTTATATTTTTCCGAGTTCTACATGCAAGTGGCTGGCTGTGAAAATCCATGACACGGAAAGGAGGTGAACGTACCAGCCCGGTGGCTGTTCTGTGTCAGGAAGCCGCCTCATGGGCACAGACTGGTCACAAAATACATAAATCCCTGAAGGCAGCGCCCCAGCCTGTGCCAGCTCCTGGTGCTGAACCCCTCTGATGGGTAGTGGATGCTTTAAAACACACACACCAAGGACCCAGAGGTTAGAAGAGCAATGGTCAGTGACTGTCAGTGTGTGGAAGGGCTGTGAATTGCCTCATGGTGTCTTCCCCACCCATATTGGAATCATCAAGGCTGGAAGAGACCTTTAAGATCATCCAGTCCAACCATCAATCCAGCATTGCCACTGTAACACCCAAACCACTAAACCACATCACCAGCACCAGATCCAGACACCTCTTAAACATCTCCAGGGATGGTGACTTTACCACCTCCCTGGACAACCTATTCCAATGCCTGACCACCCTAACAACTATATATTTCAAGTTTAGCTCTGTGTATTGTCATTTTAGTTACCATCTGCCGAAAGGCTGACAGGATGACAGCATATTTTGTGAGCAATGCAAAATATGTGGGGTTTTGGTTTGGGTTTTTTTACAGTATATAGGCAATGCTGTGCCGACAATGCACGTGTCACAAGAAATCTGTGCAGATTTTGGTTGTACAGTTGAGTTTCAGGGGTTTATAATCTTTACTGGATACCAGTGAGCCATGAGTCTCCCTCTAAGGGACTTGTCTATTTTAGTTCATTGAGTTTTAAGTTCTCCCATGGTTACAAATACTGCTTCACCTCTACTGATAGCTAAGCATTATAGAACACTGGTATATTAAAAGAAAAATAAACCAAACCAAACAAACCCCCAAAACCATTTGCCTGGTAATTTCAGTGGAGATCTAAACAACACAGTGTTTGAGATTACATCAGTCTTCATCTGGCCAAAGGCCAGTTCTGTGCCATGACCATCATAAAGCAACAAAACAGATCTACTGTCCTTTTTGATAAAATCAAGTTCTCTGAACCTCAGCAGGAGACATCAGATAAACTGAAAGGTCTCTCCCAAACATCATTTGGGTTAGCTGCAGCACGAAATAGCTCTTTGCTCATACTGGTCCTGACCCTGTGCCTGCCCAGGGAGGCAAACAACTCCCACAAACTCATACAAAATCAGACCCACAGTCCCTGTCCATACTCTGCCTTAAAATGTGTGCTTTGTGCTCCCACTGAAATCATTACCAAAGAGATGCCCTACCCAAGAGATATTGCAGAATGTCCCATTAGCAGAGAACTAGAGATTTGTTTAGTGATGCATGTAAGCGTGTTTCATAAACAAAATATTTCATTGCTTAAGGCACGTTAAAAAATAATCCAAACCCACTGAGGCAAAGCAGTCTCAGGATGTGTCTGTGCCAGCAAACCTGACTCATGAGGACTGTTTGTCACAGTGATGAGAAGAACTGGCCCCGAGTGCAATCTCACTTTTTGTCCATTCAGATTTTAAAGAATAGAACATTGAACCAATACAGACAAAACAAGGATGTCACAAATGAAGTTGTGACTTAAAGATCTGACCTGGGTTTAGTGGTTTGGGTCCAGACAGCATCGAAAAAAAGATTTTCCCTTCCTAAAGAATGAATATTCACACAGTAACTTGAAAAGCTGTTGATTCTAATCTTCAGAACATGAATGTTAACTTCACTTTAGTGGTTGAAGCAGTCCACTGAAATACAGTGCAACAGTCTTAAGTTCAAAATAATCACTGCATGAGTGTTTCAGAAAAAGGGCGTCTATTTTAATTAGTTCTTAAAGGGGGAATGTTTTTATTCTGTGGAAGTACCATGCAGAGTTTTAGAGGAGACCGCTCCACAGAACCAACATGTATTCAACCATTTCCTTGTTCACTCGTGTTTCGTATTTCCAAATCTCATCCTCGGCATTTAAAACCACACTTACCCCTGCGCGACCTTTCTGAATTTCTTAAAACGCAACGCCGTGCTCGGGGCGCAGCGGCTCAGCCCCTTGTTTTCTGCCGAGACACAGGCAGCCCCTCCCGGCCCCCCAGGCGAGGGGCAGCTCCGCGGCAGGAGGGTCGGACCCTCCGGCAGCCGCGGCGGGGCGGTGGGGGCGGGAGCGCCGCCCCAGCGGGAGGGGACGGCAGGGGACGGGAGGGGACAGGAGGGGACGGCAGGGCAGGGCAGGGCGCGGGGGCGGCTGTGACAGCGCTGCTGCTGTGACAGCGCTGCTGCGGCGGCGGCTGAGCCCGGCCATGGCCCAGCCGGAGCCGGACCCGGCCGAGCCCGGCGCTGCGGGGAGCGGGGCCGTGCAGATCCGAGTGGCGGCCGAGGAGGAAGAGCAGGACGAGGAGGAGGAGGAGGAGGAGGAGGAGGAGCGGGAGGAAGGCGGCGGAGCGCCGTGCCCCAGCTGCAGCGGGGAGCACTCGGGGCGCTGCAGGTGAGCCCCCCGGGAAGGGGGTCCGGCTGTAGGGGGAGAGGGGTCCGGGCGGAGGGAAGGCGGGTCCGGCTGTAGCGGGGCCGCCGCGGGCAGCGCGTAACGGTGCGGCCGCGGCTGATGCAACGGCGAGGGCTGGGGTGGGAGTCGGGGACGGGACCCCTCCCATCGGGGACGGGGACGGGACCCCCATGGGGGACCCCCGGTGCGGAGCTGCCCGGGCTCGGCCCCTCCGCCGCCACCGCGCGTTCCCCGCTGCGCGGAGCGCTGGGCTGGGGTGCCCCCGACACTTCGGTGCCTGGTACAGAAAGGATCGGGGCGGTAGCTGGTTGTTGTTGTTGTGTTTGGGGTGGTTTTTTTCTTTTTTTTTTTTCTTGGCTGTTTAATTTGTCTTGCACAAACCCGTGGGTGTCTCCTTGGATCTCTAAGACGTGGGCAAACAGACTCGTGTCATGGCCTTGGAAACAAGCTGAGTAGACAGGAAATCAAGACCATCGGGAATGCAGGAGAAACTACCGCTTTATACCCTACATTTTACTGCTTGGTAATGCCGGTAGTGTTGCCTGCATTCAGGAGAGAGTTGCAGGAATTATTACTGGTGCCTGCGATTGCCTACCAGAATATCTTACCTACAAAAGGGAACATCCAGGATTTTTGTGCCAGAAAACTGCAGAGAGACAAAGCTCACCAGTTGTAGTTCATCTTGTGGATTGTACCAAAGCTGCAGATGGGGTAATAAGTCGTCATGTAAAGGCTGAAATACAGTAGCAAGAAATCAAGTATTCAGCTTGAAGTTCTATTGTTTCTAATTGATTCTCTAACTTGATATCCCAGCACTGACTCAGAATGAACTGCAATGTATTATTTTAAATTAGAGAGGGGTAGTTAGGGAGGGGGAATTTTTTGCAGCTGCCAAACATTTCAGCTATGTACTACAGAAAGAGGAGCTGAACATAGCCAGGCACAAATAGGATGTTTAAACTGAGTCTGCTTAGTTTTTCCACAATCATATGCAACTATTGTATTTTATATTATAAATATACTGCATCACATTTCAACTGATTTCTTAAATTCGAGAAATTACATTTGTTATCTATGATAATATTACTTATGTAAGAACTTTTAGCCCTGGCCCAGACTAGGAAAAAAGGTAGTTATTTTTCATGCTTTGTAACACACAGTAGCTACTCTTAAATGCCACTTATTTAATCCTAGGGAATGCAGCATTTGATAGGAAATTATTTACAAACATTTTGAAAATTATTAGTGATGGTTTAAAACAGCTGGGAATGAGCCATCTCACTCTCCAGCTGAAGACAGTAGGCCTTTGGGATTTTTTCCCCTCGGTTTCTAGGTTTTATAACTCATGAAATGAAAACCATTTCCCCTGTGCTCAAGCCCTACAGTTCTTTGGGAAATCTCTCAGTATTTGGAACAGTGAGTCCTCAGCCAGGTGCTTCAAAACCATCTCCAGATTGTTGACAATAAACAGGTGGCTCTCATGTACATAAGGTAAAGCTATCTTTACTCAAGTTTATTCTGGATACAGACGCAGGAGGAATCTGAATTTGAAAGGTGAATGTTTTTATGATGTTCAGTCTAAAATATAATGTTTCACAATAGAAATTTAAATGAATGATTGCTGCAGCCACACGTTCCATCAGTAGGCACCAAGTATCGTATCCATGTTTTTGTTAACAGACTTGCACTGCCTTTGAGTGATTGCACTATTGGAACTTTTAAATTAGATTGCCACATACTGCTTATTAATAAAACACTTTATTCATTTGGAGACTCAGCTAAAACTTCTCAGAAGGTTAGACACTATCCAAACAATTTAATATGGTGTTTGTGAGTCGTGATATTTAAAACTCCAGCTCTGCGCTCCATGTAGATATGTTTAATTTCTTGTGTGACTAATGGCCAGATGACTCACCATGTTAAAAGATTGTTTTTCAGTCTAACTTTTTTTGACAAGCATATTGCCACAAAGCTCTGAATAAAGAAATAAAGTCGTGAGTAACTACTAGGGTTTGGGTTTGGTTTATTCTCAGTGTTGACTGAGATTGATTTATCATCTTCTTCTGTACTACAATTGATACGCTAGAGGTACTACAAGTATGTACTAAGGTGGAGCTAGTTACAAATTCTGCCTTTGCTGTAGGTGGCATTGCCATACAGCACTAAGTGAGGGCTGTTGTAAGAGCTCATGAGATTTTGTAAAAGCTGCCAAATACAGAAATGGTGTATAGGTCAGACTGATTTGAGAGGTGAAATGAGGCCTGTTTTGCTCTAATTCAGTGTGTTAACACTGGGCAAAAGGATGGCATGGGTCATTGCAAACATGCAGCTCATTTTTATTGTTTTCTAAAGCATGATGCCCCTTTTTGTTTCCATCAAAACATCTGCAAGTGTCTGTGCTAATATATCCTCCAAAACAGCTGTAAGGCCTATCCTGAATTGAAGGTAAGGTTTTTCTAGCAGAGTGTGGATATGCAAAAAGGCTGAAATGTTCCAAGTTTCTTGTGCTCACACTAATCCTGAATTGGTAGTGAATGAAGAATGAGTAGTAGGGTAAGGGCATATCATGAATGAAAGATAAACACCATTGTTTTTTTCCTTCCTTCTGAAACCAGCACCCACAGCTGGCCATCAGACAGTTTTTTACTATCCTAATTGTAACTTCATCTGTTATCCTCTGCTTCTGGCATTGCCAGGTAAATTCTTTTTCTTGCTCTCTCACTCTTGCTTCCTTTGAACTGTACGCCATTAATGGCTAGGGAGCTTTTAGCAGGGAGACTTCTGGCATCGTGCCATTACCCGCATACATCTGATGTGCTGCCCTATCACCAGAAGAGCTGTAAGAAGCAAATAGGCTGGAAGCTTTGAAGAGCCAGGTCCCAGAGGAGAGGTCCCTGTGCACTGACCTAAACGTGACCTTCAGGCATACAAGCACCTGCCAAGGCAGCGCAGCCACCGTGCTGATCGCCGGGACAGCGCTGCCTCCAGGCAGGGTGATTCAGCAAGGCTGCGTCCTCCCTGCCACATCTCCCTCAGGGCACTCCAGTGGGATGCCTCTTCCCTTTCCTAGTGATTTCACAAGCCCTGCAAAAGCCACTTACGACAGTTTTGGGGAAATGTGTAGCTCCTCCTTTTTTGTTGCTGAGGTGTGGGGGAGACCAAAGTAATACATGACTTATAGGATCTAAAGCACTTAGTGGGTGATTTTATTTTTTTAACAGAAACTTCCATGATGCTCCCACAACAGAACTGGACTGCTAACAGCTTAGAAAAATGACTCTGGCTTAAAACATGCATTATATTCGCCTGTTTTCTTGATGCTATAGAGCAATTTAAATGGTCGTTTCTATCTCAGCAACAAACGTTGCTGTAACTGCATGTGGCATAGTTTATCTTGAATCTTGCAGCATCTCCTTTTGGGATAGAATGCCCAATAGTACTCCCTTTTGCACAGATACCTAGACAATACAATGGGAGGAGGAGAGAAGAAATGAGAATGACTTCCTGAGATACATGAGCTGCTACTGCACATACAGGCAGGCTAAGCCCCTATGGAAACTGCTAGTTATGTTATGCTGTCCCTCTGGAAGTGACCTGTAAAAAAAGTGCAATGCTCCTGTCAGTCCTTCTTACTCCCTGGATTCTGGCTCCTGCATTTGTGCAGGTAAGACTTGAGAAATCATGGCTGCATCAAGCTGGAACATTCATCCTGTGATACGTGATGCTACTCATGAAACACATAAAGGTCAAGCCTACGTTTAATAGCTTCACACTGACAAATAAAACACTGTCATTGGAGGAACTTTGTATAGTGCCAGGTACCTGTGCACCTTCATTTCCAGTTTTGGTGTAGGATTTGAGTTGGCAGAGTGTTTTCAAGATGTTAGTGTATGTGTCTCATTGTTCTATACTGAGATGAGCTTTTGGGATGAGCTCAGGAGCTTAACTCCTTATGCTGACTGGAAAGGCTCCTCCTCTGAGCTGGCCAGCTGCCCCAGACGGATGGGTAATAAACTGTGCAGTGCCCACGTCTACAGCAAGTTGGAATCAGCAATACCAACTGGTGTAATGGTCACGTCTTTTCATTTTGAATGGTTATTTGAACCCACTAATACAAGATGATCTCTTGATGAAATGATTTGTTTTCCAGTGGTGGGGAAAATGGTGATGACTCTGAACAGAACTGGAAACCACCAGAAAATGACCTGATCCAGAAATTAATAGCACAGATTGAATATTACTTCTCAGATGAGAACCTTGAGAAAGATGCCTTCCTCCTGAAGCATGTGAGAAGAAATAAGATGGGCTATGTCAGTGTTAAACTCCTCACCTCTTTTAAGAAGGTAAGCTAACTTTTTAAGACTTGAAGTGCCTCATGCATCTAAAAACATTAGAAGAGATGAAAATAACATTTAACAGAGGCGATTTTACAGTCTTTATCTGCTTCTCTCAGGTGTTGATTCAGTTTTCCTGTGATGGTTAGGTTTGTTCTCATCCAGAACTTTAACTGCTGAACTTGTTCATGATTGGATAGGGAAATCATAGGCTTAAAAGCCTATGTATGCTTTTAATTTATTCTGGGAGAGAGGAGAACACAGTAAATAGAGCATTAGATAAAATTAATTTTTATGCCAATTACTCATGAGTAGCTCAGTAATCCTGGTGAAGTTATGTTCCTGTATCTGATAAATGAAGTCACTTAGAGGTAAGGTGAGTTCTATTCTTTTTTTCCCTTACATTAGGAACAGCTATGTAAATATATGTATGTAACTAATTTCTAAAATTACAGTAGAAATACTTTGTCAAGATGCTACACCTGTTTTGCAGAGTTTTTCAGTCTAGAAGTGAAAGCACTCTCAGTTTCTTCAGACCACTTCAAACAGGTTATATTGGTAATAGATAAACCACTTAAAGGAAATGGAGAAGTTTGGGGTTTTTTTGAAACTGAGATTTTTGAGGGAGGGAAAATCACTTCAATACAACAAAGTCCTCAGCTTGACAAAACTTCTTGTTACGCAAACTTAACAAAATAACCCTCTCAGAACACACATTTTGATTGTGGTTCAGACCTAGATATGGAATGACCAGGCATCACCTGAGCAGGCTTTCAGATAGAGTAAGGATTTCCAGTTCGAGCTGTAGTGTCAGTTCCTGTTTTCATTAGATTCAACAGGCCACGAGCTCTACAGGAGCTCACTGATGCCCATCACAGCAGGAAAACTGTTTACTTTTTCACTAAGTCTGCTAAATGAAACTTAAATCCCACTTCCTGTTTGCAGACTGGAGCCTACATCTGCCTTAAAATTCTGTGCTTTGAGTGGGTTTTATCAGTTGTGGTATTAACCTGTGTCTGTCCCCAAGGTGAAACACCTTACCCGTGACTGGAGAACCACAGCCTACGCACTGAAGTACTCGGACACCCTGGAGCTCAATGAGGATAACAAAAAGGTTCGAAGAAATACCCCAGTCCCACTGTTTCCAAGTGAAAATGTCCCTACCAGGATGCTACTGGTGTATGACATCCACATGATTTCTGAGCTGCAGGCTCTTAATAAACAAGAAAATGGATGCATGCAGGAAAGGATAATGGAGCATCTCCTCAAAGCCTTTGTAACTTTTGGTGTAATTTCATCAGTCCGTATTCTCAAGCCTGGCAGGGATCTACCACCTGATATCAGGAGGGTCAGCAACCGGTACTCCCAGCTGGGAACTCAGGAATGTGCAATCATAGAATTTGAAGAAGTAGATGCTGCCGTATGTGCTCATGATTTCATGTGTGCTGAGAAGAAAGAGACCGGCATGAAAGTTGTCCTCATAGGCATGAAACCACCAAAGAAAAAAGTCCCCAAAGACAAGAGCCGCGAGGAATATTCCAGCAAGAGTCTGAAGAAGACTCGATCCCTTAATAAGAGAGTGGAGGAACTTCAGTTTGTTGGTGACGAATCTTCAGCAAACAGCTCCTCTGACCCAGAGAGCAATCCTTCATCACCGCTGTCGGGACGCAAACGTACTGCAACAAACACTACGAGTAATTTGAGCCCTGTCATTCATCCAAACAACCATCTGAGTCCTAATGTGTCACCCAGATCAAGTCCTTGGAACAGCCCATCTTCACTAAGAAAAGTAACAAGAAAGTCTCCGTTGGCTGAAGACAGTAAGCTTAACCCAAGCACTAGCCCTGAAACTCCAAGGAAATGTACAGATTATTCCTCGGATAGCAGTGTCACTCCTTCGGGGAGCCCCTGGGTACAGAGGAGAAAAGCCCAAACTCTGACACAAGAGAAGAGCCCCCTCAGCAGTCCCATGTTGGTTCGCAGAATACAAACTGCAGATGGTCTCCCTGTGGGAGTGCTGCGGCTGCCCAAAGGTCCTGACGGCACCAAAGGATTCCACAATGGCTGTGAAAGAAGGAAGGCCATGAAGTGAATAAACTACTCTTTAAAAACAGTCTCGCGGGCCAGCCAACTGCTGGTGACCAAGCCTGGTGAAAAATTGTCCTTTGAGTGACTAAGTCAGTATTTAATTCTAAAAGCTTTTGTATTCATATAGAGACTTCATCATTTGTATATTTTCTCCACAGAACAGGTGAGGTTGGAAGGCATCTCTGGCAGTTGCCCAGTCCACCTCCTTTGCTCAAGCTACAAGAAGTCACTGAGGGTTTGAGTATCTGTGAGGACAGAGACTCCCCAGCCTGCCTGGGTGGTACTTTTCCAGACAGTACAGAAGTGTTTCCTTACATTCAGGTGCAGTTTCTTATGCTCCAGTTTGTGCCCCTTTTCTCGTTACTGGGTATTGCTGAGAAGTGCCTATTCTGTGTTCTCTCCTCCTTCCCAGCAGGTACCTCGAACCACTGATGAGCTCTGCCCTGGAGCCCTCTCCTCTCCTCTCCAGTCCAACCAGTGCCCGCTCTCCAGGCCTCACAGGGGGGACGTGCCAGCCTTTTAATCAGCTGAATCACTTAGCTCATGCACCTGACCCATGTTCTTAATGTATTATTTTGAATGCCTGAATATCCAAACAGGCACATAAATCATTCATGTTAGTACATTGTTTGCAGAGCTAGGCTCCTGAAGAGCAGTGTGTAAATACAGTTCAGCAGCTGTATGATGAGAAGAGTGGTATGTTACCAATCTCACCAGAAGGAGCTGAGGTTTTGAAGAAGGAAATTGAGAAAGTTATGCCACAGCAAACAGTTGCTCTCATGTACATTGCCAAAGCAGTATTTTTTAGTAGGATCAGTGTGTATTTTCATGTGATGTGAATAAAGATTGAGCATTGGCGATTGCTCTGTAAGTGTTCTCGCATATAATCAGATGGAAATAAAAATATTAACTCAGTCTAGATCTATTTTGTTTAAAAATAAGTTGAGTTGCACCTGAATAGGTAACTTAAACCTTATCTTATACTATATGTAATTCTTTTAGTATGAATGAACACCTCCATATGTCACATTCCACAGGAAAACCTTAAAAAAATCAAACTTACTTCCATATAACACTAACAGTTTGGAACTAAAAGTCTCAGACACTAATGATAAGTCTTATTTTGCTTTAGAAAGTTTTACACGTGATACAATGAACAGTGAGGATGAGTCCTTAGTAAAAAGCAGGAAGTCTACAGTTTTTCTTCAATAATAAACCAAATACTGTGTTACTGAAGTTATTAGAAGGCCATAAGTTATGAAATATTATAAGAGAATGCCATTTCATTTGAGATGACTAATATACTTAACTATAACATTCCAGAAAGCTGCTCCACCTGTTTAGAGAGCTTTCAATAAGAAAAAAAAATACAATTAACATGGTAATTATTTTTGTTAAAAGAAAATACAAGTGTGATGAAACAGCAAGTGATAATGTGATCAGTGAAACTATTTGGAAAGCAATTTGAAGAACTGTTTATAGAGAAAAAGTCAACACAAGCTCTTAGTTCTGATTCATGTAATACATAAACCCACAGCTCTGCTCCACATAATTTCCCTGCATCTCCAAAAGGATGTCTTCTGCTTGGAAAACATCCTGTGGAAACCTCCAGCAGACACACAGACATACTAACTTCTTTGCTATCCTCCTCCCCAACCTTATTGCCACTTTGGAGCCAGAACTACTTTATGCTGACTGCATTATGAGCAGCTTTTGTATCACTGGACATGCGGTCAGTATTGCTCTCAGAGCCCAGAATGTTTGCTCGTTTAATTAATCAAGGTGAAAGGATCTAAGTAGGAAACTCCTCTCTGGATACTTCCTGCACTAGCCAGCAATGCCTGGAGTTGGGTGCTGCTGCACATGCACGTTCACAGGCATTTTGAGCTCTCAGTAGCACAAACACAAGTGCATGGAGAGGGAACAGTGGCTGCAGATCCGTGGCTGGCAGAGAGCTCTCTGCTCCAGGGACTCGCTCCCAGGGAATCCCGCTTCTCTTTTGTGGAGCTCAAACACACATCCACGCTCAAAGTGGTGGTTCCGAAAGCATGGAGGTTGAGGATATTTTTATTGCTTTTTTTTTTCCACAACAAACAGCAATTCTAAAAAGCATTTTAAGAATGAGACCACTCTGCACAAGTAGCTCAGTTACCAAAGGTGCTGATGATTCTCAGCAGCCCAAACACCACCAGTGCTGAGATCACCAGCAGGGACCACCCCATGCCACACAATCCACAGCAGCCTTCAGTCATACATGTACAGCAATAAAAACAGATGCAATATTTAATTCCTTTGGGACAAATATTCTCCCTGAGTTTGTTTCTGTCTTCACATTCAATCAACAGCTTAAAACCTGAAAACAATACAACCCCCGAATATACACACCACACATCCAAACTGCTTGGCGGAATTCTGCCAACACAGACACTTTAAACACCAACAGCTGTGCCTTCCTTTTGTTCCAGCTCTCAAATGTTTATATTACGGTGGCATATTTCAACTAAATATTTTTTTTAAATGTCACATCAGCTGGTGAGAAAAGTGACAACACATTTGAAATTGCAGTCAGTGGTTGAGAGCCCCTCCCAACTAAAAAAGAACTTTTACTTCTGTCCCCACTAACAAAGGATGTATTCCCATTGTCTTCATCTTGCACAGGCAGTTTAAGGCTGGGTTTATAACCCTGAAGTCTGAAAAAATTGCTTATTAACTCACCTAATACACCTGAGCTGTTTAGAACAACAGTTTGATTAATCAAACAGAGCTGGCTTCAGTTTACACCACTGTTCCCTTAGCTTGGATTTTACTGCACCTGAAGCAAAAATATAGTTGATTGATTCATAGGAAAGGTCCCACATCTGTGATCGAGTCAGATTAAATGTTTTTGCAACCAGCTCATATTCTTGTGACAGCTCGGTTGCAAAGACGCCTTTATCATCAGTCTGGAGTTAAATTGAAAGAAAAGAAAAGAAAAAAGGTTAAATTAGTTCCTCTATGTCAAAAAGGCTTTTTTATACCTTTCAAACCAGTTTTATCTTCCTGTCTCACATTTTTATTCCATGGTTCTTTCATCTGTGCATAATTATTTCACTCTTTATTTGCTCTATTTTCACTCAAACTATTCAAACATATAAGAAAACTTCACAAAATGATGGCATAATTTATCAAGAAACTAGGATTTCCTGCTATAATTGCTAGAAAGATGGCTATCAAATGCTGCATACATTCAAGCTATGTGCAGGTCCCCTTATTTCTCTTTTGCCTTTTCTCAGATTTGGGAAATAGAGCAATACTCTGTATTCTGCATCTTGAGGGAAGAAACTCTCTCACCCTTTAGACAAGAAAGGATTGAGGCTTATTTTAATAATAAGCACAATGCTATAATATACATATACACCCACTTGGACAATGCTACAGATTGTGGGGGTTAAATGAGCAGCATGACAGTAAAATCCTGCCAATGGCAGTACAAGTGCTTGGCCCCTCGGTGTTTAAGGACCTTACTAAGCTGTCAGGAGAACACCAGACCTCTCACCCACACAATGAACTCCCTGGTAAGCACAAGGGTATGTGCAAGCATTGGACCATGTGGTTTAAGAGAGACCTGTCAGGATGCAAACAGCTATGAAGGACACTGCGTGTACAGCTGATCATCTTACCCACACAGAAACAAGGCCTGGCTTTACAACAGAACCACGACAAATACCGTCCACTTCCATTTGTATCACAAGCATCTCTCAAACAGAACATTCTGATTTCCTAAATGACAATCATTTGCTACAAGGTCAGAGACTCTAAGTCAGCTCTGGTCCACAAAAGGAGAGATATTTCTCCAACTTCACATGCCTAAATACATGGTTGAAATCAAATACTTACACAGAGCACTGCAGGATGGCCCATGCTGTACCAGTATCCAAAATGGTGTTTGTCACAGGAAGACACTGTCTGAGATTTTATGTTTGATGTCATGCAAAGTTCTAGGGGAAGGGAAAAAAAAAGAAATTAGGATATCTATCAAAACATGAGACATGTTTTTGACATGTTAATTGACTTATTTCTGTTCCTGAATAAAAATTAAAACCACCTATTGTTGTTTCCTTGATTTTCTATGCTTCTTTGCTATCTTCTTCTGAGGAAAGTTTGGTAATCAATTTTTTCAGGGTATAAAATGTAGGGAGCTTGCAAACCAGATACAGAATCACCACAGACTTGCACAGTAACCATAAGTTATGGATTAGTTTTGTTCTCATCTGAGACATCAGTTGTCTGCTGCCACAACTGCATCAAAAACCACAAAAGCATTAGGGGTGCATCTCCGTGGGCAATTCTCACTGCTGTGTCTGCCTAAGTCACCTCTGGTCAAAGACAAATTGGAGTCACTAGGGCAGCTTTTCTGAAATCTAGAGATAAGCCCTTGTAAATGTTCTTTCCCTTACCAATAGGTATCCGATTCTGTCGAACAATTGACACTAACTCTTCTGAACCTGCTGCTGTGGAGTTGAGAAATGTTCCATGCCCAATTCTGTCAGGAGGCAAGCCCAGGAGAATTTTGGTCTCCTCTTCTTGATTTGGAATCTAGAGAGGATATATTTTACATTCTGTTAAGGCAGCATAAAACAGCATATTAAATAATTACAATGAACTTCAAGTTCTATTTTCACAATGTATCTTATCCAAAAGAGACTCATAGTAAATAGAAACAAATATACACAGGCCTGTTACATCCTACGTCCTGCTTAATTTCCTAAAAAAATAAAACTATCTTCAGTATTTATCGGTCCAGTGACCACTTACAGCACATCGTATGGAGAAGCCCAGTTCTCTACTGATACAAGCAAAGCTAACAGAGCTCACTACTCAGGAAACTCTGCAGAATTCACTATACAAGACTTCCAATAAAATACCAGGAAGAAAACAGTGGATCTGAGAGTGTTACTAATTTCAGTTTCACACCTAGCCCCCCAATATAGCACAGGAAGCAATAATTTGAACGTTCTGATTTGCAACAGATTGTTTAAGATTTCTCCTCATTGTCCTCTCTCTTGTCAAATGCCTCAAACCATTCATACTTTGGCCCAAGAAGTTCAAAATGCACAGAAGGTAATTTTAGTTTCATCAAGCTTTTCCTAAAATGGGAATTACAGAGAGGCACCAAAACAAGGAAAACTTTTACCTCAGAAAGATGCAATGCCAGCTTTAGACCTGATGTTTTTGCTTCTGAGAGCGGCTCCAAAAAGTCTTGACCATGTCCTGCCTGGAACACAAAAACACCTTCTACAGCTTATTTGACAACCCCCCTGCCATTATCATAATTAAGAAGCCTAGCAATATCAAAACAATTCAAATAGATACATTGAATTTACTTCTTTTCTCATTACTTCATTTGCAATGCAGCGAGTCACATATGGGCACAACTTTCACAAATGGGGCAAACATCAGTAGCTCAGAAGATGCACAAGGCTTACAAGCCAATTGCCTTGGCTTTGATACCTTCTATACAGCACCCACCTAGAGCTGTTCCACGGCTTTCCTCAAACATTTTTGCTGTCTTAATACTCAATAAGCATTTGCTGCAGCTAAACAAAATTTAAACTAGTGTCAGCTTGCATCCACTTAGTCAATCTGACTGGGACAACTCAGTTACAGACACTTCCCAGATACACACTGTTTTTAGTGGCTCTTTTCTCATAGTCACATATTAAATCTATTGGGGTTTTGTTAACGAGTATTTGCCCCTTACAGCAGCAGGGATTAACCTGGTAGCAAGACTAGAGGCAATCAATTCCAAGTAGCAACAACATCAGGCAAAAACTTGCAAGAACAAAGCATGGTTAGAACTGCTTGCTGTTACACCACATTACATATTTATCTTCAAGAACAGACCAAAATAAACCAAAAACTTACAGTGGGATCACCACTGAGGTCAAGTCCTACTACAACCCCATCACTGGAAAGCAGGAACTCTTCAGCAAGCTTAACAGTCTGCTTAGCAACTGCTGGGCCATCTCTTCTGTTGATTGCTATTAACAACCTAGGACAGAAATGCGTGCATTAAATGATATATAAGCTGTAATAGCAGGAGCTCAAAAGATCTGATACCAGCAAAAACAGCACTTCACATCCTTCATGGCTCATGGCTGAGTATAAAGACTATTTGTAGAGGAAACTGCTCAAAGGAATGAAGGTACCGAAGTGCAGAGGGACACAAATAGATAAATAGGTTAGCCCCTGACATGCAATAGCACACATGAAGGGTGACAATTCTTCAGCTTCCACAAGCACACCTGGTAAGGGCTGCTACTGAGACTACAGGAGATGGGCAAGCACCTCCAAGCAACCACTGACACCTTCTGAAACTTCTCTACTGGCCAGGACCAGCTCTCCTTTACAGCAGGCTGCTTGCACAGCTAATCAAGCAAAATCTTTGCAATGAATCTAGGCTGTGAAAAAGAAGCCTTTAATTCAAATTCCATGAAAAACACTGCTTTTCCTGAAAATGTTGCAGAGAATGGATAGGCTTAAAGCTGAGAAGTTTTACACCCAGTTTCCTTCCCTAGGAGTAAAGAAGACAAAAATTCAGGTTTCCAGATGTATTACCTGTTTCTATTCCATGTAATCCAGTTTAAAAACAATTTTCTGTCCTATACTGATTGGTTGTAAACCTCTCTGTAAACACGACCAGCATCAGACTACACAAAACATTGGAAAAGTGCTTTTATTTACCTTACATCTATATCCAAAAGTGCTTTTATTTACCTTACATCTATATCCAAGCCTTCTTCTTGACACTGCTTGATACCCTCAAGTACAGTTTCAACATACATCCTTTTGGTCATACCTACAAACACATACACACATTTGGAACAAACATATTTTAATTAATTTTATTATACTGAAGACTCAGCTCTCTAGCCTACTAAGTTTCATTTTGTACCCTTGATTTTAGTCCATAGTCCTCTAACCCATATAATTCTAATTCTATCTGTAAATACAGCTTTACTGTGAAGCACGCATTTGAACTAAACCTTCTTCTAAGCATCTGGAAAAATGAAAACAGCTTTGTGTGACCCAGAGAGTCACAAGAGAACTTTCTTTATGTGTTTCTATTAAACCACATCTAAAAGAAAATAAAAAACAAAGTGACAAAAATAAATCTGCTATTAAAAATATTAGCAGACTCAGATGTCACAATCAAGAGATTAACCCAAAATCTTGGTTAGTAGAATTATAACCAACACATTTTTGTCCTCAAAAATCTAATGGTAAAGTGACATGCTTTTACATGGTTAAATCTTTGGTTTAATATTTAAAGTATATTTTTTACCGAGCCAACTAAATTTGACTTTACTTGTTATTAACATAGTCTGTAACTAAGTTTTATAGGACGTCAAGTTTACAAATTGAAAACCAGAACAGACTGTACCTGTGGACTTTTCTTCTCTTGGAGTGCTCCTCAATTCCAGATACTTGACACCATCATCAGCAAATTCTTTAATGACATCTTTAGTTATCTGATTAAGTAACAGCATATTCAACATCATAAGAGTAATGCTTATAACTGGTTATATTTTCCTTAACAACTAGAAATCCTGTGTTTCTAAATTAGTTTTACAGTAATAATTCTGACCTTCAATTATTACTTGGAACCCAGTGCTCTTAATCCAACTGATTGTGTCTGTATTGTTTGCTTGTTTTAAGTGAACTTTTAATTAACTTACCAGTAAAATATCTTCAGTCCTAGTGGTAACCTGATAGATGATCTGAAACATCTGAAAACATCTAAAATAAAGAGCTAAAAAGTTAAAAAATCTACACTTTGAAAGCATATACTCACTAGGGTCAATTAACCAGCCTGCAGCTTGAAATAAAGAGACCATCTAAACAGCACTTTCTGATTTTAGATGCTAACAAAGCATTTACAACAAAAGTTGTTATTATTATTACCACAAAGCTTTTTGAAGCACAAAGGAAAACATGAAGTTTCCAAGAAAGAAAACTCCATGAGTCAATTTTCTCTGAAAAGCATATGCTGTAATTAAAAATTTCAATCCTTTAAAGAAGGAATGAATCAACATGAGATTTCCTTTTATTATTCTGTAGATACAAGTATCAAAAATATCTAACAGATTACACTGTGAAACTTGAAATTTATTTTCTGCCATCAGTGGCCACACATTTCTGTTTTCAACTTAAAAATCCCTCAGTAAATCACACATGTGCATACTCACTCATCTAAGGTTCTTTTCTTTCCTTTGTCAATCACAGTCATTCCATTCTGGATCTGAAGGTTTGGCTTCTGGGCCATGAGTTTCTTCATGGTGGCAGAACTGATACAGCCATTCAAATGAGCATGCAGTTCCTAGAGGAAAAAATAAAATCCTTTTGAAAAGGATGGCTTCTGCATCTTGTTTGGACTACTCTTCTTGTATCCTACATCAATGTTTCACTCAGATTGAGAATAAAGTATCAGTTATCTCTATGTTTGGCTAATTACTGTTTCCTCATGTTTTTGCAAGCACTGGTTCAATGGAGGCTGCCCTGTTTGTTTCCTCCTGGAGGCTGCTGGTCTCCAAGGAAGCACAGCTGGCTCCAGAAAGAGCTCTCCAGGCAGAGAGCTGGAGTGGTGTGATCCAGGGTGAGGGGGAAGCCAGCAGCTGCCTCAATACTAAGGAAAGGAAATAAGGATTGAAGAGCTCTCCCCGTTCACTGCAACTTAAATGTGTACGTGCACCATTCAAAAAGAGCAATATGTGAATATTCACTCACCTTTCCTTTGTTCATACTTTGAAGTTTCAACTCACACCAGAAGTGCAGCAGATGCTGCCATGAACTGCACTCCTTTGCCTGAGGCTTCTTTCTGCCTGACTCCTGACAACCTGACTTTGGGCTCCAAACCTACCATAATCCTCAGCTCCATTCCTCACTTCACCTTTGCTCCTTCTCATCTCCTGGCTCCTGACATGCAGAACAGGTCCCTAGCGCCCTCCCAGCTCCTTCAAAAGGTACCTGCAGAGCATCTGCTTTGTTAGCTACCCCTTCTTCCCCCGTACACACCCCTTCTCACTAGGAAAAGAAAAACCGGAGAAGTATTTCTTCGCTTGAAAACACACTTAAGTGGTAACTCCAGCCAAGCACCAGGAGCTGCGGCTGGAAACCGAGCCAGACACATCCTGCAGTGACCACCTCGCGATAAATCCGCACGGAGGCGCGCACAGATACGGCACAAGCCGGGCACACCCTGGGGGCACGGGGAAAAGCCTTATCTGAGCCAGACTGCTCAGGCTAGACCGGGGGAAGAGGACAAAAAGATAAAACGAAGATCGCGCACAACTGATTTAGCTGGAATTGGATCAGCCGCTGGCTGGGGTCTGTAAACAAGCTGGGCAGGCAGACGCATTTCCCCGTGGGGTGAAGAAGAGCTCAGAAACCGCGCGTTTGGGGGAAAATTCCGAGAGAGCAGCAGCAGCAAGGCTCGGTCAGCCCGTGTGCCTGCCCGTGCCAGCCCCGGCCCCGTGCCGCCCGAGCCCGGGCCCGGCCGCCCCCGCCGCTCACCG
>VWZF01002930.1:684606-701036 GCA_013396755.1 Sclerurus mexicanus
CCCCGGCGCCCTCAGCGCCCGCAGCCCCTCAGAGCCCGCACCCCTTCGGAGCCCTCAGCCCCTCAGAGCGTGCAACCTTTCAGAGCCCTCAGCCCTTCAGAGCTCTCACCTTTTCATCGCCTTCAGCCCTTCAGAGCCCTCACCTTTTCATCGCCTTCAGAGCCTGCACCCCCTCCCGAGCCCTCAAGCCTTCAGCTCTTCCTCACCCTCACCCCCTCATCACCTTCACCTCTTCCTTCATCCTTCAGAGCCTCACAGTCCCTCTTTGTCTGTGTTTCTGCCCTCTAGGAAATCTTCCATTGTTTTTATCAGTTTGTCTTTGGTCTCATCCCTGCCCAGGGAGTGGTGCCAGGCTCTCTGGAGGGCGCCCTGTATGGGGTGAGGTGCAGTGGCCATGAAGTAAAACACAGAGTTCCCCCTCAGCGTGAGGGAGGCCTGTGTTATGGGACAGCTGAAACAGCAGTTTCCCTGTCTGGGGATAGTCCAAACACAGCTGGATGTGTTTTCCTGTGGCACCCGCCTGGGCCTGGGGCTGTGCCGCGGGAGCTCCACAAGCCCCTCCAAACCTGGTTACTCTGTGATTCTGTACCTCTCTCCTTGCTGCAGGCCATATAAAACCTGAAATGGCAAGAGCACGGATACACGTGTCATAAAAGAGTCTTGATACTTGCAAAACCTAAAAATTCACTGTAAAAAGCCACCCAGGAGTGAATTCTGCAGCCTGAACACATCACACGTGTCACATAAACTTGAGTCCATACAAATAATTTCATACATGAAATATAGAAATATAAATAAAAATCGCGCTCCACGCCCCATGTTAACTCTATTAAGTGCAACACAAAGCTTTCCCAGCACTTGTTCCTTCAATTTTTTTTCCTTTTCTTTTAAAAGCAGAAGATAAAAACAGATATTCAAACCCAAAAGAATACAAAACTACTCATAGGCCTATTTAACACAAGTGTCAGGCAAAAGTAAAACACAAGCTTTGTGTAATGTTTATGCACTAAACAATATTTTCTCCTTCATGGCTGTGATATTTAAACCACAGCTGTATAGCTCAGATAATTGAGCAACACATTTAACACTAAGTCAGTCAATTAAAAAACAGAATATAAGTGAAAAAAATCACAGTAAAAACTAATCTCTTAAAAAATCCTGTTCAAGTGCCTGCAAGGGCAACTTTAAAAACATTCACAAGCACAAACAAAACAGAAATATGGCCTATTTAAATCCAAACATGCTGTTTTAAAATTAGAATTGTCCTCTGTTCCTTTTCAGCCTTCTCAGCATCCCCAGCAAATGCAACAATAAATTACAGACAGAAGGATTTTTCAAGGTTTTTTTGTTCTAGAAAAAAGCCAAATCAACAGCAAACACAGGATAAAATAAAACACACACAGGTATGGTAATTCCATTGCATTATTGGCAACCACCTTCACAGCAACCAGTTATCACACCAACTCCATCAGTGCCTTGTCCCACTGAGACTTCCAAAGACACCAATGTATTTGTAGTCTGTGAACACAGACTCTGAAACAACCAGGCTATTCCCCCCACAAAAGTCTTTCGTTCCAGTCTGGAGCTAGAAAGAAAGTAAACCAAACTGCTCCTCAGGCACCAACCGACTGCCGAGCTCTGGATTCTGTACCAGTTATGGACCTGCCCAGTGGCCGAGGGAGCTCAGCATTCCCAGCAGCAGCCACTGCCCTTCCTGGCCTCCTGCTGGGGTGGGCAGCCCTGATTTACTTCCACAGCACACCCACCATGTCCTAGCAGAGGTGCAGCAAGCATTCTGTGACTCGGGCAGACTGGAAACCCATGCAATTGCTAAAGGAGTTGGCAGCACCATTAGTGCTCTCATGCTTTTCCTGGAGCACCGACATTGCTACACTGGCTGATTTTGTGTGTCCATTAACTGAAAATTCTCTCAGATGAGCATCACGGCTGTGCACAAGAAACATTTCACATCGGCAGATAATATTTATTTTTTTTTAACTAATAGCAATGTCAGAATTTTTCTTCTGCATTTGGAGTATGTGAACTCTTAAGTTTCTTGAGTTTTTCAATAGCAGAACATACTGAAATCTCTCCATGAACTTTGTTGTCCCGTGTTCGCACGTTGACAGCGTTATTTGCTTTCTCCTTTTCTCCAACCACTGCAAATGATAGCACAAAGAAAGTATCTACATTACAAAAATGAGTTTCTAAATAAACTCCATGTCCAACATTAAAACTTAAGTGATATTCAGAAATGTGAGATGATGCAATTACCTACCTAAAATGAAATTATACTGAGCCAGCTGTGCATTTCTAATTTTCTTGTTTAATGTGCAGCTTTGATCTAGATCCACATCTGACATAAGTCCCGCTTCAAAAAATTGGTTGCAAACCTAAAAAAAAAAAACCCCAACAAAAACCCTCAGTATTACTATATATTCTAAAATATACATTTGTACATGCTATAATTACTGGTCTCTCCCAGTAATTAATTCATGTATGTGCATAATTTTGCTCTTGTGAATCATTGCAAGGAATTCAACGAAGTTATCTGCAGAAAACTGAACACACACTTAAGGGCTTAGCAGGACTACAGCTGGAAGACAATGCAAGGTAACATCCCTATCAAATACGTGCTGCTGTCCTCAGGCAGCTACACTGCTCAATGTCAAACACGTGTCCTCAGTCTGAGAAAGCAGAAAAAGCAGAAGGGACAAAACTGTTTATTCTTGCATTAAAGAAAAGCAGGGGAGAGGGGAAAACCCAACCATGGTCAAAAGTGATGTGGTCAGGAATATACATGGTGGAAAATGGAAGAAACTGGCTCTGCCCCTACTTTATGCCAGTAGAACTCTAATGGAGCATCAGTTATATTAGATTTGTCATCCAGAATGTTTTTTTCCTATAATAATTACATAAGTATGTCCTTAATAACAGAACCCCAAACACTTAAAGTTGCTTATCCCTTACTCAGGCTTATACAAGTTTTAGACTGGAAATTTCATACTGAAAAGTTCACCTTCCCCCCCAAATATGTCTCCAAAATTATTAGAGCATTCATTCTGTTCTAGGACAAGTACTTAGGACCTCTTCAGACGGTTTGGTGCCAGGGAGAGGCAGGCCCTGCTCTCACCTGCTGGGCGTACTCCTCCGACGTCGGTCCCACGGGCACCACCATGACCTGCCGTGGGGACAACCAGAGTGGCCTGGAGAGCACGAGGGACACGTGGGATAAATGGCACTGCTATTCATAACCATACCCATGGTCCACAATAATAACTTCCTTACTTTACAGAAATATTTACGTTAGCTGTGTTGGATAGTATGTTACCTTGGTCTTTTCAAACAATATAGCAAATAGATTGATTCCATTAAAGTGACAAATGCAAAACTTGGATGTTCTGTTCACTTCCTAGCTGACTTTACATTTTTAAACAGAATTTTTTTTCACAAAGTTTTCATTTTTAAGTGGACAGTCAGTCAGATAAATGGCTGAACCTAAGAATTAACTCTTCCTTAATACTTTAAACACATTCATGAAACACCTTCAGAGCTTATTCAAAATAAAACAATCCATCTTAGAAGTACAAAAAAATATTTCACATATCAAGACTAATTCATGTTTGTATATATACAAATAATTGCTTTACATATGTATTACTTCTTCCCAGTACAAAAGCATGATTTTTAAAGAAAAAAAGGAATAAAAATAATGCAGGACTTACACATTTAATTACAATTCTTATTTCTGCATTATTCTGCTTTTTTTCTGCAGTCTCATGAATTTGAATTTCTAATAGCAAAGGATATCATACAGCTCAGACCAGAAAATTGGACTTATTTTCTTGTAATCTTACCTACTAATTTTGAGAAAATTCTAGGGATATTATTTTTACATTATAATAAATGGAACATAAGGAAGGATCTGCACTTTCTACATTGTTAAACACTTCTCAGAAGTCCATTTGTGCCACATACCATTTTCCTCCATAATTTTCTGCTAGAATAGCTATCATTCTCTCCACAGATCCCAAAATAGCTCTGTGAATAATCACTGGTCTTTTCTTATCATCGCCATCCTTACTGAAAAAAAAAGCAAGTAAAGTTTTTTTAAAAAATGAAATTATCTTAGCTCACACACATGCAATCCTATTAATATTTTTGATTCTACTTTTAACAGAAAGACAAAGTTTAGTTAGTTACACTTAGGCAAAATCTACTCTCTTTATTAAAAATGTACTTTAAGTCATTTAGGCTTTTAAAGGAATACTGAATAATCACAGTGACTTGAAATAATCATGCCCAAAGCTAGTGGCATAGACACAAACTCTTAAAATTGAAAAGACACTCGACTGACTCAGCTCCATTTCTGTGCATTTTAATATTTTATGTTCTTCCTTGTTCTCTCTTTTCCTCTACGACTTGCTTTTATTTTGTTGCACAGGATCTTACCTGCCCTTACTCTTCACTGCTTTGCTTAAATTACAATCCTGTGATAAGAAGAAGGCAGCTGTTGTTTGCAACAGTATTATCCCCCACCAAAAAGCTATGGCATCTACTGTAGAACATGCAGCAGGACCAAAAAGTAACAAAGATTCTTATTTTATCTTCCCCATGGAAATCTTGATAATATGCAAAAACAAACACAGCAAGAAAAACAACCCAGAAAATATGTATTCAAGTCAACATGACACTAAAATTAATCTGCTCAGTGGATTAAAATCCCTCTTTCTAGCTGGAAGCCAAAGTGAGATTTTCTCTAGAAACTGTTTGCATTTGGTTTATGTCCAAAGTTAACTAGCTTAACCCAATAAAATCAAAGAACTACTCAGTACAAACACAGCAGCTCCTGAAGGCATGTTTGAATTTGTATGCTGTCTTCCAAGGAGACCCCCTGACTAGACTGAAAGTGAAAACTGACTCAACTGAGGTGTTTTTAGCATTGTATATGATCAGTTGTCTTCTGAGCTGGCAGACAAGACAGATATTGAGAGTTTCCTGCAATCAGCAGCATTTCAACTAAAGTGAGTTATCATTACATTGAGGAAACATCCTCAAGTTTGTGGCTCAGTCCTCTACTCAGCAGGGATGTTTCCCCTCCTTACCAGGCTAACAATTTGTTAAATGAGCAACACAGCATTAATACATAATGGGAGTTACAGATAATGAAAGCATTTTTGATTTATTTATTATTTCATTTAAAAGAGGAAGCTATTCAAACCACTCACCCAACATAAGTAAGATTAAATCGAATGGGTAGTTGGAAGTCAAGTTGGATGGTAGCACATTGATGGTACCTACCAATTGCATCCTTGATTTTAATATCAATCTGTAAAGCAAAATAACACAGTTACTAAATATAGTTTGCCTGCAGTGTGTCTGCATTCTTGTTCAGCCAAAGTTACATTAAAATGCTGAATCACTCACCTTAGGACCATAAAACGCGCCATCTCCTGGATTCAATTGCCATTGCTCTCCAAAGTTATTCAAGCTGTTTTGAAGTTGCTAATAATAAAATTGACAGAGTAATTAAAAAAGGTATAGCAGAGCCTCATTACTGGAAGTCAAAGCAGTTGCCTTTGAAATTCAAAGGGAGTCAGAGGCAGTACAACCCCTCCTGCTCAAGCATTTGTTCATTTATGATAAGTTACCTTGGAATAGTAGCACCTTGTACAAATGATGTGATTAATCAGAAAAAAAATTAATAGAAATCTAACCAGTTCAAGATAAAGGGCTAAGTAGGAATCTGGAAGTTCCTATTTTTATACAGAAACTTCAGATTTAATGTGGTATTTTTCAACAAGCATTTCCATTAAGGACAATATTTAGCACCTGATGTAAGCCATTCCACCATTCAACATGAAGGAACTCAGTTAAAGATCTACCTCTGCAAATACAAATATTAAAGCGTTGGTTGGTTTGTTTGCCTTTAAATGATTTACCTTTTCTGCATGATCCCAGATCTCTAACTCTCCGAGATAATTATCTGGTCTTGTAGAAAGGTGTAGTTGAAAGGTAAAACCAAAGACAGCATATACTGACTTCAAGAAATCAAGACAGCCCTCAATTTCTTCTTCAATCTTAAACATAAACCAAAATATTTTAGTTAAAATTTACAATTTACTCACATAAAAACATAATTGAAACTACTAAATTCCTCATAACCGGAATATGAGTCCATTAAATAAAATAAGAAAAAAATTAAACCCCACATCCTACAAGCCCAGATCTAGGCAATGGGTGAAGAGAGAACTGAGGTGTTGTGGCTTCAAAACATGGCAAGAAAAGCAGTATTTTTGTTAAGTCTGGGCTTCTGCAGCCAAATTGCATCCATCAGAATGGGCAAGGGTACATTATAGATGTAGCTCCAATAAAATCCACAGCATTACTGACAAAATTAAGTATTTGTTCAGCATTACTATAGAAAACCAAACATTGTGAACAGCTTTTTTCTTTGCAGGGGAAGATGGAAGATGCAAAAAAATCTTACTTTTTGGGATTTAGTTGCCCAGTGCATCTTTCTAAATGGAAAAATTCTGTACAGAAAACCTTATTATGTAATTCACAATCCAACATCCCTCAAATAACACTCTTTTCTGCTTTTGATATAAGCATTTTGTAACTTCAAAGAAAAATAAAATAAATAATACTGAGTATGGCATTACTATTGGGGAAACTTGCAACAAAGAAGCCAAGTCCAACAGGCTCTTGACTTCAGCAATATTGCAGAGGTTAAGAAGTATGGAATATGAGGTAACTAAGAAGGAAGCACCTAAACCTACCAAAAAACCCCATCAAAAGCAGCAACACAACAGAAGAAGCTAGAGCTAAAATATTATGGGGATTTTTTCTTGTTTACTCTTAGTTTGAACTGGGAGAAGAGAGGGGTCTTTTGGTTTTGTTTGACTGGTGGGGGTGCAGTAGGTGCTTGTTTTTTGGAGTTTTTTCATTTTTACCTGTTCCATTGTGCAAAAGATGTGAGCATCATCCTGCTGGAAGCGCCTTACACGAGTCAAGCCACTTAAAGTCCCAGAGAGCTCATTTCGGTGCAGAACTCCAAAATCTGCAAGTCTAAGAGGCAATTCCCTCCAGGAGCGTGGACGATGGGCAAACATCAAGCTAGAAGGAACATGAAAGAGCCTTCATTTTATCCCTCTTACAGGAGATTTAAGAAAACACAGAAATCAACCAAGGTCAATACAGACAGTAATCACGTTTTTAAGCATTTATTCATTCAGGTTGTCTGCATCCTAAAAGACAGGCAAACAGAAAAAATGCATCCCTCAGAAGGTACTGCTAAAGACCACCTAGGAAAAAAACACACTGCAAGAGTAAATCAAGACTGGTTCATCTGTACCTTCTTGGTACAGCACATCTGATACTTATTTCTATCCAAAACAATCTGTGTTTACTAGTGGTACAGGCTAGTATTAGCATGCACAAAGCTGGCTCACTTAGTGCAGACTTACTTCTGGGACACTGTCAGAGAACATCCCTGGACACATTACTGGCTTTGTAGTCTATTGTAAACATATAGGATAACATGCAATAATACTCCATTTATTTCTCCTCAGCCCCACAAATGATAAATTAAGTAAAGTAAGAAGTTTTTCAGTTGAGAGTACAAACCAGTGTCCTGGACAGTTCATGGGTTTAAGGGCGAAAGTTTCCTTCTCGACCTCAAAAGAGAACATATTTTCACTGTAGTGCTGCCAGTGTCCTGAAGCTTCCCAGAGTTTACTGTTGAAGATGTTTGGAGATACAACTTCAGTAAAATTACGCCTGTGATACTCCTCCTGTAGAACAAATTCAACATTGAAAAACTGACAGAGCTTCTGACAAGGCAAAGCTTGAGTCTTTTAAACTGTGTTATTATGATGGCAATTTACAGAGAGACTACAGGACTACTGCACGTGCAAGTTTAGCACAACTGGAAAAGCACAGCTTCACTCTGCACTGTTTTCAAAAACATTAGATCTGTACAATCATAGTGAAAATCTGGTAAATATTTACATACATAGCTACTTCTCTTTCTGTGGATAGCCCAGTGCTGTGAATGGCCCATCATTTAAGATTGACAACTGATATTAAACCTGCTAGGAGTTCCATTAGTATATACTCACTCGTACGAAATCCATGAGTGTGTTATAAAGAAAGGCACCTCTGGGGAGGAAAAAGCAGCTTCCAGGACTCAAATCATGAAAGAAGAAGAGTTCTTGCTCCTAGGTAAATTAAAACCAGAATGCTCTAACAACAATTCAGATAGAATTGAAGAACAGAACTACTTCACACACATTGAGACACTGTTTGTAAAGATGAAATGTTATAGGAACAAGATGACTTACATAAGTCTACAATTAACCAGTGTTGCTGAGAACTTGACCTGCAGTTCTAACTTTTAGAACTTTGTAATAACACTGAATTCCATTTGATTCTTTGACTTCTCCAATGTCCTGAAGTCTTATCTTAACCTTACCTTTAGTAACTGAAGTGATTAAGCATGTATTAATCACACATGAAGGTTGATGGCTGAAGCTGGTGAGCCACTCACTCTTCATCAGAATTTTGTCTCAAAAAAGAGAAGCTCAGCAGTGGCTCTGATACATCTTTGGAGAACTTTACCCTCTTCAGTATCATAGATATTAAATACCTAAATACTCCATAAATTCACAGGTTGTGCCAAGTTGGAAGGGACCCACGGGGATCCCTGAGTCCAACTCCTGGCCCTGCACAGGACCCTCCCCAGGAGTCACACCATGTGCCTGAGAGTATTGTCCAAATGCTCCCTGAGCTCTGTCAGGCTTGGGGCTGTGCCCACTGCCCTGGGGAGCCTGGTCAGTGCCCAACCATCCTCAGGGTGAAAAATCTCTCTGATTCATTGATACTAGATAATTTGTTTATGAAGAGGCAAACCAAATAAATACTATGGAAATATTTAAGTCTTAGTAAGTTAATAGAAATAAGCATGATCACTTCCATAAAGACCATTTTCTACTTCTTTTTGTCATTGTTTTCTGTGCATTTCTCATTTGCTCTTCCTCTTCTGAGTTACCCTCAGTTGTTCATCTCTGCTTGTGAAGGCCCCTCCATGTCTGCTACAAGCAGCAAGAGGTTAATGCCTTCATCCTCAGGTCCAACAATGCTGACCTTCACTCACACAACAGTTTTTCAAATAAATATCTCTCTGCTTTCACCCATACTGCTCATTATGACTTTACATACCCACAAAGCTTCTTTTCTCAAATACCCTCCCTGTAGCTCCACCCTGTCTATAAAACTAGAGCAAAGGTGTAAGCCTTATTTACACCTATAATAAAGAATGATCAAACCATGTTATTTATACAATTTCCAAATAAATTCTCTTCTATGAAAAATACAGTGGTTTAGATAAAATCTGTAAAGACTTTACATTAAAAGGTTTAAGATTTGCTTCCCTAAATCAAGCGATTAAACCCATTGACTTCTTCTCCAAGTTAGTTTAACATTCATGGGCAAGTGAAAAGTTGAGTTTGTAGAATTAAAGTTTTAAAATGTAGGTGACACCAGGACACACAACGAACTGGTTCTCATTCAAACTGTCAAGAAAACCCCAACCCAAAACAAACCAAAACTAAAAAACAAGGAAAGAGAATGGATTTTATTATAGAAGCATAAAAGAGAAGCAGACAAAGGAATAATGTACCTTTCCAATCTTCCTATGATCTCGGTTTCTGGCTTCTTCCTGAATTTTTTCCCATTCCTTCATCATTTTGTTATCAGGAAAGGATATTCCATATATCCTCTGCAGGGTTTCCATGTCAGATTTTCCTTCCCAATACGTAGAGGAATTCTGATACACAAAACCGAAACTTTAAGATAATACTACATAATATCAGGGAAAGGAGGGATGAACATTAAGACATTCAAGCATTATTAATTTTTCCTTGGGAAAAGATTTATAGGCAGTCTTTCAGCATTTGTTTATAACAAAAATATACTTGCAGTGCCTTTTAATCAGCACACTAATACAAAAGACAAACAAGTGACTGGTCAAGTAATATTTTTATTCTACTTAGGTACGTTGTTTCAACTCACATCATGGCATGTTCTATTATTTCATATTCCAGCAGCTAAAAAAGCAGCACTTGTTTACATTCAAAACTGAACGCAGTAGGGAAATATGAAAGACACAACAAACATAACTCTGACAGTTAATTCTGAGCTGTTGTGACAATCGAACATGGAATCCCTGGAATTCAGAGCTCCATACACTTCAGTCAGGAAGCCAGCAAGAGCAACTATGATGAATGTTCCTATGACGTCTAACAGGGTTACCAAAATTAGCATCTGTGAGTAACTCAAACTACACCACCAAACCTGAGGCCCCTGAAACAGTCTCTGCTTCTGTAGTTCTATTTGTACAATGGGAGCTGGGGAAGAAATGAAGGGCTGTTTTCAGTGTAAACAAAGAAAACAATACAAAGAACCCTAACATAATCACCTCAGGAGAAACAAAAACATCAATAAATCAACTGTACCATAGTTTATTTCAATGCACAGTTAATTTAAACTTACCTTAACTATTTTAAGGGCCTTAATTTTTCCAGTGTGTCTCACATGTGGGCCCCTGCAGAGATCAATCAGTGGACCACACCTATGTGTCAAGAGAAAAAACTGTTTATTTTCAAACACTCCAACGTTTTTCTACAGTCACTAATGGCACACAAGTTTGTGCTTGACATATTTTCAACATGGTAGTAAAAAACAAATATGCAACATCCAGCAAATCCAGTGCCTTAAATATTGTTAAATATTGTGCTTTCTACCTGAAGTGGAATATTTGCTCAGGGAATGCTCAGCGCAGTCGATCCATTGTCAAGAGCATCACAACACCTTCACCAATTCATACAGTTCAATATGTGAACTTTACTAAAGCGGGCCAGGAAATTTCAAACTATGCACATCAAACAGAAAAATGGTTTTGCCATTTTCCAGCTGATTGGAACGAGCAACTGAATAAGCAGATTCCTCACGCCACAGTGAGCTGAGTTAGTGCTACCCACTATGCAGCAACCCAGTGTCAGGGGTGGTAACTTATTTTCATCAGTTTACTGAAACCAGAGGGAATGAGTAAAAACTGGATTTGCCATTTGTCCACAAATTTATATCTACTCTCTCCCAGAAGAGAAAAGATCTCGTTTTACAGAAGTAACAACAAGTAGCAATATTAATTGTAAACTTAAGTCCCAATCACACAAGAATTCGGACGTTAGAATAAAAAAAAAACCCAAAAACCAAAACCCCCATTTATTCTCCTCTCAATTTAAATAATCTAAATATAAAAATACTCCATAATACCTTTGAAGTACTTTTCTTTACCTGTATATTGTGGTAGTCGGAGTCTTCACCTTCTCATTAAGGATACGACACTTAAACTTGTTATACTGTGTGTGGAAACATGAAAAGTCAGAAACATCAATAAAATGGATAACAAAATTCTCTTTTAAAATTATGCATTAATAACATGAGTGCATCAGTAACAGATACTCGTAACTAGGAAAAAAGCTTGTATTCAACAGTTCAAAATGCTTTCAGAAGAGCTGTAGAAAAGAGGAGAGACAAAGAGTTGTTAATCCCCCGAGGGTGTGCTGAGGATGGCGAGTACCACCTGAACACCTCAAAGCACTGGTGAAAGGCAACTACAGAGTACAGTCAGACTGGCAATATTCAATGTATAGAACAGGGGGCTAAAGCAAGTCCTTTCTGACCTGTCTCTGCAAGTGAGCCAGGAGGAATGTGTGCCTTTTGTGTACTTGTGTGTCATCTCATTGAGCCTGAGGTGTTTCTGTATAATACAGAATTGTTTTTATTGGTGCCTGAAAACATTCTGAACACCTGAGAGGAAACAGAGGTGGAAAAGGATGGTATTCTTTTCTTTGTTTTACTAGACATGTCCAATTCTGATGAGTTAGTCACATGCAGAAATTTATAAAAGTTACATTTTAGAAGATCATTGTACCAGAACCACAGCTACTCAAAAGATTTACCTTAAACATGTCTAACAGGGTCTCCTTTTTGACTTCCAGCCTTTCAAAAGCCTGTTTCTCTTTTATTATGTTTTTACAGCGGTTCTCTAGTAGTGGGAATTCAGTACTAGATACTCCTCTAAGCAAAAAGACAAAGGCAAAAGAAATAAAAATGAATTATTTTGATATTCCCATTTTTTCCAAGTAACCGCTTTCTAGTGGTCTAATTTGAAACCATAAAACGTGCTGGTGTGATTTGTCACAGTGTTTTCTTATGTTCTTCCAATCAGCTGGATTTTCAGACACTAAACTCAGAAACACAAATAACACCACCCCAAACAAACCCAGCACAATCACCCCTGGAACAGTCTTTGACGTGATTAAATGTCTGGAAGACCTAGAGGTTGAAGCATACATATGATTTAAGAAAAAAAGGGGAGGGAAAAAGGCTCAACCCAGCTGCAGGAGTCTGTTTATCAGCTGATGCAGATTCAGTATTCTCCCTGACTACAGAAAGATAAACAAGGAAAAAACAGAATTGTAAAGCTGTGCACAAGGATTAGAAAAGTAGTAAACACCTACACAAGTTACGTGCATATGTGCCCTCTCTACAAGTGACTATGGCACATGGAAACCGAACTCCCAGGATTCTTCAAGGAAACCATCCCCATTGTCTCCCTACAAGTTCACAAAGTTTTACCCAATCGCTCTACACTTTTTCCACAGAACACTGAACAGCTGCAAGTCCTACAGAGCAGGTGTCTGAACACTGCTCCTGAATTCAGATACACATACACACTCAACTTTTGTGTCTACATAGAAGACTAACCTGTCAGCTTCAAATCATATTAGAGACACAATTTTACTTTTAACATGCAGAAACTTGACAGAAAAAAATAATTCTAGTACTGAGCTTCAATATAGAGTATAAAAGGTCTAAGACACTGAAATTTTACCTGTCTTCAATATACATGTCATAATAAAATCCATTCTCAATTGGAGGTCCGTAGCACAAACAGCCCCCAAAATATCCTTCCATGGCCTCTCCAAGAATGTGAGCACTTGAATGCCAATAAACCTGCAAATAAAGTCAGGGGAACAAGCTGTGGGGTCAATGGCATTGTGTAACCAAAAAACCCAAACCATAAGTATACCTTTAGATGGGAAACAGACTGGAACCATTTTGTTGTTCACATTTTGAGAGAAGTAAAACAATTTTCTGTTCTCATTTTGAAGTACTCTAAACGATTGATATAATGGCAGATGTAGCACTAAAGGCCCACCACACTTCAGTCTGAAAGATGATGATTATCCCTGTGTGCTATTCCATCATATTAGTACTTACTGTACCTTGCTAATTTACAAGCTACTTTCCAGTCAGTCAAAAGTCTATGTAAAACTAATCAAACCTAAAACAACGTAGCCAATTAAGTTTCCACTGTTCACATTCAGTACATTTATTAATAGGTCTGTAAAGTACATTACCTGAAATGTCAGAGGGGAGCCAACAACCCAGTAGATCAATACCAGTTTTATGTTCTAAGTTCCTGTTAATTTGGACTAATTCAGAGCCACTGCTACAAGATAAAGCCTTTACAAGAAATGCCTCAAGCAAGCTTAATCATATGAATAATTCAAACTGAAGTCTACTTTTAGTGCATAAACATAGGCTTTAGACTGAATCCCATAAAAAAAAAATCTTGGGTGTGTTGCTAAGTGTATTCATAGTTTGATTAAGATATAACTACTTGAGGTTCTAATAAACAGTGTCAATACAAGGAAGTGTAGATTTTGTTTATGACTCAAATATAATTTTGGACAATTTTTAGAAAATAGTAAGACAGCCTGACTTTGCTTTCACTGTCTGATTCTCCAATGCACTGAGTCAAACCACAAAACATGTCTTAGAAGACATGAAACTATTTCAAGTTCGCATACAAATTAAGATGTTCTGTATGACCCCATTTGAGAAATAACCTGTTTGTGTAAAAGAGAAGGATGAAAAGAACACTAAGATTTTATTCACTCTCAGATTACAAGCCCTTAGTCTCTCATCTTCTCTGCTGAATCATGAGAAATACATTACTTGAATAGTTTTGTGTTTGTTTTTTTAAAAGATTTTAAAAGCCTAATGCTGCAACCAGTTTTACATCATTAGTTCCTCTAATCAAGCAAAAACCAGAGAGTGTTTACTCACAGCTTTTGCTTCTTCATTATCAAAGGTCAGCAGCTCTAGAGTACAATCTCCCTCCAGTGGACGATCCAGGTCCCACAGCTCACCATTCACTTTGGCTATGACCGCATTAGAAGCCAACACTTGACTAAAAAAACAGAAAATATGACAAGAGACCTAAATATTTAGGTTCAGATTTGTAAAAGACCTTAGGTTTCTAAACCCTGTGAGACCACACCCACATCTCGTAGCACCTGAAGGCCTTAAATTTTTTGTTTCTGTGGTGGTCTTAAATACTTACCCACTTTTAAAGTAAAGAACCTTAAGGTCTTGAGAAGTTTCACTGAACGGTTTTCAGTGCTGGGGCTCTGAAGGAAAGACTGCTTCTTACTTCTGTGTCTGGTAACTCACGAAATTTCAGATGTCTCTATTAATTCCTAGCAGTCTCACTGACTTACTTTTTAATTGTAAACAAGCATTATGATCCCAGCACAGAACCTCAAGCACCACTCAGAACAGCAACTTCAACCAGCTGTTCATTCTGCATTAGGCTGAAGTTTCAATGCTTTCCAAATAAATCAACTCAAGAGAGTCTCCATACACTGACCATGACATATATTTTACAGAAGAGACAAATGATAGTAACAGTTTTATCACTGTAAAAGCACAACTGCTTGAATCTGCAGGTTACCTGATTCCTACAGCTAATTGATACGGTGTGGTTTTCCAAGATTCTCCTTCAGCTACCTTTCCATCTGTCAGAGTAATTTTGATAGATTTGCTCTGGTTGGCTGCTCTGTCAGCTAGCAAAGCATCATGTTCTTTTTTCAGTGCTTCATAAAGCTTCAGTCTATCTTCTATGAAGCTTGGCGTGCACTGTACCTGTAACAAATAAATTAGATTATATACATATTTGTGAGAGAAATAGAATAAAAGGATTCACAGCATTGGTGCATTCCCAGAGGTCCCAACTTGGACCAGATTTCTCTGTACTAGAATTCATACCCAAATGCAGCAAAGCATTTGTAAATAATTATACATAGGATAGTCCCATCCAACTTTCTGACTATTTTATAGTGGCGTTCCAATTTTCCATGCACTTTCATTAATCCAGGCCTAAACGGTTTTGTGAGTTTGACCTCAGAAAGCAGCCTATATTCCTGCCCCAGAATTTGCATTTGACAGATGTCCTAGAGACATTTGGATCACTCCAACAAGCCCTCACTTCTGCCAGCCCATTCACAGCACCAGATTCAAACAAGGCAGTTCACATGAAGGTTACTCTAGTTCAGCATGAGGTGAGTTATTGAGCTCTACTGTACTACAGCTACTGCTGTCAGCATCCTTTCAGCCATCCCACTGTTTAACTGCTCACGAACCCTCACTCTCTTTAGGCACCACAGAATTGGGACATTTATTTCCCAATAACTCCAAACCTTTTCTTACATAAAAACCAAAGACCTAAGAACGTGATGAAGCTCCTGAATAATATTTTTTCCCCTATGCTATAGCAAGCCTTTTCCCCAAAAGCTGGGATTTCAAAATTCAGCAAAGTATTTCAGATTTGAACACCCTTTCTGAACCTGGTCAAACAACAATCCTTCTTCTATTATTATGTAGTATAAAATAACCACTTACATCATTCTGATGTTGGTTCTCAGCTTTATTTTCTTTTTTCTTTTCCTCTTTTTTTGGATTCACTGCATCAGTTGGACTTGCACTGGAGACTTTCTGAAAACAGTGATAATACAAAGAATACGCTTACTAAGCCATTAAAGCTTTTCCCAGCGATCACTGAAACAAACCAGACCAATGCAATATTGGGCTAAAAACGCAATTACAGGGGAATAAGTCATGTCCTTAACCCAAAGGCTTCTCATGACACATCTGAGCCGCATCTTCCTGATGTTCTGCAAAGCTGCCTGCCCAGTGGAGTCTTCTCATGACGACTCCCCCGATGTTAGTGCTACAGCTACACCGGCAGGGTGCCCCGGCGGGGCCGTGGCAGATCACACCTGTGCCCCGAGCAGGGACACCTGTCCGCGGTGTCGCACCTGGCCCAGCCTGCCCAGAGAAGCTGTGGCCGCCCCGTCCCTGGAACCGCTCAGGGCCGGGTTGTCTGGGGCTCTCAGTGCAGTGCAAGATGTCCCTGCCCCGGCAGGGCTGGGGCGGAGGGTCCTGCGGGCCGCTCCCAGCCCATGGCGGCGGCAGGGCCGGGCTCAGCGCCGCGGGCAGGGCCGGGCTCAGCGCCG
>VWZF01002930.1:701507-741708 GCA_013396755.1 Sclerurus mexicanus
CCGGGGGATCATCGGGACAGCTCCGGGACAGCTCCGGGACAGCCCCGGGACAGCCCCGGGGGATCATCGGGCCAGCCCCGCGCCGCCCCCGGGGCCCGCCCGCTGCCCCGGGACAGCCCCGGGACACTCCCAGGACATCACCGGGACAGCCCATCACCTGCACCTGAGACACCAAAGTGCTGCCTCTCTCCCCTCTACATCACCTTGCACTTTCCTACAGAAACCAGTAGGTTTGTGCCCTCTAAATTACCTCGGGTTCTCAGCTAAACCTCTGTCCCCTCTAAGTAATCCCAGGTTTTCTGTCAAAAGTGCTGGCTCGTTCTTCTCTGAGTTTCCAGACTTTCTCTCAGAAAGGCTGTTTTTTCTTCTCTAAGGTACCCTTGGATTCACCCTACAAAAAACCGTGGTTTTGTTTTGTCTAAATTACCTCAACATACCTGTCAAAAACATCACCTCTGCTCCCCCTCCCAGCTTGCCTCTGCTTTTCCCTCAGAAACATTCATTCTGCCCCTATACATTAACCCCGATTTTACCCCTCGAAACAGCCCCTGACTAGCTCAGGCTTTACCCCAAAATTATCCCTGCCTGTCCCGCTCAGAGAACCTCGATTTTACCCCAAAATGACTCTTGGCGAGCTGACCGGTGCAGTACCGCGCGTCACCGCCAGGCGGCGGCAGCGGCGCGGGTCCGGCGCTCGGGGGAGACAGAGCCAACTCCCGAACGCAGAGATCCTTCTGTTGCCTTCGCATCCATCATCTCTCCGCAAGTTTTCCAGCCCTTTATGGTTTAATGTATATATTCAAAAGTTAACGTTTGTGTCTTCAAACCCTAATAGTCCATATTCAGAGCGTCTTACAGGATTTCTTAGACTGTAACAGATACAGGGTTGTATTTTGAAATAATTATACATAAATTAATATTATTTGTTATTATATATACAAAATGGGAAGCTTTAAAGGTTTTAGTGTTTTACACACATTCCCTATGGATTTTCTGGCATTTGGGGGCTGTAATCTCCCTTTTTGGGGGGATCCCACTTGATCCCCTTGGTTCCCCACTCACCTGCTCCTGTGCCCCATCATTGCTCTCACAGTGACATCAGAATGTCCCAAATGATGTCGTCACCCCCAGGCTCCAACCTCTCCCCTTTTTTCTCACCCCCAAAGAAGGCACTGCCCTGGGCAGCAGCATGTTGCTTTAATAATGCCATGGGCATATGTACATCCCTCCCAAAAAAGGGGGGCTCTGCTAGAAAATAAAGGCAGGGCAGCCCCCCAAAGGGTTGAAGTTTGCACACATCCTGCTGGAGAGGTCTTGGATTTTCCTTTGGCATTCACTGAATTGACACAGCTCAAACTGATGCCGTTAAATTCTCCATCTCCAAAACACACAGTATACCTGTCACACAGTCCAGAGGGGCCCCTGGCAGCTGCACTGCTCAGGAGGTGCTGTGAGACTGCTGGGAAAACACCATCAGGAGAGAGGCAGAAATAAAATAATTCAGGGCACTACCTCAAAATATTTGGAGAAAAATACCATAACATTCCATTTCCTCCCTTTTTGAACAAACACTGGGCTGCAAACACCGGCCCACCCAGCAAACAGCATCACACACATCACACATTGCACTGCAGCAGCTGGACGTGCTGGCTAGTGCAGGCTGCACTTTCCCCCTTCTCCTCAGTGAATGTACAGTCTGAGCCGAAGTCCCAACTCATTCCTGGACTAAAATGGGAAAGGCAGGGAGTAAAATCACACCACCTCCCTCCAAGGTCCCTTGGAGTATTTGGAGGTCACTTTCTACACTCCTTCAAGAACGAGCAGATTAATTAATCCCCGCCCACATCCTCCCTCTAAAGGGGCATCTGTGTAACACTGAGCCACAAATTGACCCCTACAAACCAAGCTCTCCCAAAGGCATTTCAGCCCATGGGTGATCATGAGGCTGTTGGGAAACCACCCTGCAGTCACAGCAGCACCCACAAGGTTTGCCCTGAGGTCAGAACCCTCTGGCACAAGAACCCCAGAGGAAATTCCAAGGAAGAATCAAACTGCAAATTGAAATCCCGTATACAGAATGAAGCAGATTTCTTTTCACTTTTGGGACACAAGAAAAGCCTTTAGACCATATGCACACACGTGAAAACCCCACACTGAGCACTTGGTTTTAAAGATGTTGCACTTAATGTTATAGAGATGTAATTGCTTTGGGATTTGGCATTTCCTGCATCTGCAATCTCTGAAACACATTAAAAGAATGAAGTGCAGAATGCTGAAGCTTCAGTTATTCCTATTATATTTCAGTGGTGTCACTTGACATACCAAATCCAATGCAATTCTTAAAAAAATGAAAAGCAACATTCTTTCCCTCACTTTTAATTTTCCCAGAGAGGGGAGCAGGGATTCTGGGGACTACCTGCAGAGAGATGAGCTCAGGCTAAGGAGCCAGAGTGGAAAAGGAGCAATAGAGTAGAAGGTGGGCTCTGTGAGAGCAGTCTGGTTTTGTGGCTGAGTCACTGAGAGTGCAGAGGTGGAGTATGGCCTGTTTAACTGGGATAGGAAGGAGGCTGTCTCAAGGGACATTTGCTGTCAGTTTGCTCCACATGTCCATCTGGCTCTTGGGATGCTCAGGAAACAAAAACATGACCTCCATGCTTTTCTACCATAGGTGTGTGCTCCTGAGACTCAACCCCGGAGCTGCAGGACCCAGAGACAGTGGCTTCACCATAGAAATGTCACAGCTTCTGGAGTGAGGCTTTGAGTGACTGAACGTGCCAAGGTTAGTTAAATAGATTTCACCATGTGCCCTTCTGGGGGCCTTTTTGGAGTCAGCAGTGGTTCAGTCAGCACCTGAGAAATGCTGTGGGCCCTGCCCCCTGGGAAGTGGTTGACAGGTTTTTAAAAGCAAGGGGGAATTTGTCTCGAATAGCCTGAGAGGGTCGGTGTGCTTTAACCACAGCATCCTGTCAGCTTGCAGCTCGTGAGGCAGAAATCGGTGTTGGGTTTTTGTGACTTCCAGTCAACGGTTGGGTGATCTATCAGCACACCCCAGAGTTTCCTGTTGGCCCCTTCCTAGTGCTGATGAGTGCAAAATCAGCAGCCTGTTCTCTCACCTTTTTAGACCCATCTCTCTTATTGTTATGATCCATAATTTTGAGCCTGAGTAATTTGAAAGGGCCACAAATAACTAAAGTTCCTTCAAACCCAATAGGGCCAGAATTCATAGGTGTCCTGAAATCTTTTAAATGTGCCAAGGAGTCTTTCTTTTTCCCATGGAAAACCCAAGGAAGACAAATTTAATAAAAAGGAAATCTAGACTAATGTAATTTTCTAGTTCTAAGTGGTCACTGGATAGGACAGTGGAATTTCAAAGCTGGGAGATCCAACTTCCAGAAGAAATGGCACAGTGCAAACCAAGCATAATAAAACTTTATTTTGGTGCATATTAAGAAATCTAAAATGCAGTTACCATATACTTAAAAAAAGAGAAAAATACTTAAAAGTAGAAATGGAAATGAAAACACTATTGTACACCTGTCTGAAGTGAATTTCTCTATCTCCAAATGAGATCTAGTTACCTTCCCTGGAAAATTGCCACTGATAAAATCCTCTAAAAATTGAAATTTATACAATACTCCCCCTGTGCCTGGGATCCCTAAGCAGAAAAACATAACTTCTATAGCCAACAATGTAATACGACCAGAGGTGGTATTTTTAAAGCATACTAAGTATAAAGTTTAAGTTTTGAAAATTATCTAAGCAATTCAGATGCATCAGTGCAATAGATGTGGGATAGGAGAGTTAACTATTCCTGCTTAACAGAGGGATGGAGAAAATAAGAAATAACTGAAATTGTTCTAATAATAATTCTAAGCTAGACAAGAGTTCAGCAGCATTAGCTGTCTAAGAAGGATTCCAGATGGTGTTCACTGAACCTTGAGGAAGTAAAGAGACTCATCGATCTACAGAAACTGGGGAGTCTGTTGATCCTTCAGATGTTTATTGGCAGCAAAGCTGCAATGGTGCTGTCCTGTTGTGTGTTCTTTCCTGCTCTTACTCAGCCCATTGCTGTCTCACTTACCCAGTACCTGAAAGAGCAAACAATGCTTGTTTTAAATTCTTATTCACATTTAATGCAGTGGTGCTGAGTTCCCATTAATCTGCAGTGCAGTGGCCAAATACTTTTTGGTCACTTGGCTACCTGATCTTTGTAATTTTCCTTCCTCCTTTTCCCACCTCCCTTTTCACCCTTGTTGGCTTTTGGGATTGCCCCTTTATATTCTTGCTGATTTGGACATTTAGCCACACTTTGTGCTTTGCCACTTGAAACAACTAGTAGATTTCTTATAGAACCTGAGATGCTCGGGATTAGCCTGATTTGGGGATAAGGTGCAATTTGGGGGGCACATTGACTCATGCAGTGGAAATAAGAACAGCTGAACTGATGTCACTCCTTGTGGGGTCACAGAAGGATGCAAATGGCCACTCTTTGATCTTGCCTCCCCTGTTCCAGGGGACTGAATGATGTGTTTCCTACCTCAGAAGAGGAACAGCGTGATACTCATGAGTGCATTGAAGATGATGCTTTTTGCCAGCAGGATTCTCAAACCCAAAACAGCCATAAACAGCATATTTGTTTTCTCCATTTTTACATTTGCTTTAAAAAGAAGAAGAGGGAAGAAATTGTCATCTTGATATTATCCCCACCCTGCCCCACTCACCAAAAACAAAGAAGGACAATCCACACATTGTAGCTGGATGGGGGAAGCAGGAACTAAGGAAAATATGAGAGAGAATTGTAGCCAGTGCAGGGAAGAGAGGAGAATTGACTTCCCACTGCTGTTTTATCCCATTGAAATTTGTCAGTGATCTAGTCTGTTAACCTGAAGCTGCAGGTTATTTCTCAATAAGTGTTTCCAATTCTGACATTTCTGCACCAGAGCAAGGCAATTGTTCATGTTTTGGTATTGAATCCACAAAAAGTGCAGCTTATTGCTTAATAAGTGTCTGCAAGTCAGAGATTTCTTTACCAAAGACAGTGAATGTTCTTGCATTGTTACTGAATCTCCAACAAAGTCACTGCACTCTGATGTTCCTTGAGGCAACTCACCTTTTTCAGAAGCATCTGTAATGCTGCAAACATCAGCTGTTCCAAATTCTTCAGTTTTCTCTTCTGTTGAACGATAGAGAGACACTGTAACTTGTATCCAAACTGAACAAAACCAGAATGACACAAACCCTACTAACAGGTCTTTTCCCAGCTGTAGTTAGGGAGTATTGGAGAACCAGGTGGCAGGTCATTAATTAATTACTAACTTGAAGAGAAAAATCAGCTTTCTATATGTGATTGCAGAAAACCCTCCCTCAGGATTGTTGAGTTACTTTTCTGTCCATTTTGAAGGAAAACAATTTAAAAAGTGATCAAAAGGCAATCAAGGTATCTGGGGAAAAATCATATGTCCTTTTTTATTTTGTGATTTCAAATGAGTTATTTCAAGCTTTCTTCTAGCAGGCAGGCGTGCCCATGTCCCTTCAACTACATTGTCTTAGGTAAAGTTAGACTCACAAATATTAGAGGGTTGGTTTTACTCTTTTTTTGGGATGGGGAACATTTAGGTTGGTTTATTTGTTTGTTGTGTTTCAGTAATTGAATTAAGCTCATATGTATGCTAGGTGTTTTTAAGTATCTTGTCTTCACTTAACTAGGTGCCTAAATACATTTCTGAATGCACTTCCTTTTCCTTGCTAGATCCTCAAAGGGCAGGAAAAAATCATGGAAGATGCATCTTCCAGAATCCTGTGGTGTTTGGACCACAGCACTGTACCTGACAGAATTGTGCTGGCTTTATTCTTGTCCCCTTTGTGCGTAGCCCTGCAGGTCACCTCTGCCTCTGGCTCCACTCCAGCGACCTTCATGGTGCTGTACCTCCCTTCAGGTGTCACCAGAGGTGCCTTCAGGTCATACAAAACAACACTCTTGGGCACATCAAGGCTGATGTTCTTAGGGTAGAATGTCCTTGCCAAACAAGCCATGCTCAGTTTGTTGTCATGTTGTTTAGGCTTCTTTGATTTGAGCACAATGACTTCTGGGGGAGATTCCTCTTGACTCTCTGAAACAGAGTTTTGTGGTGACTTCATTTTTCTGCATGCTTTTCTGGGAGCTGAATAATGCATAGTTCAGATACAGTCCAGCCACATCTGTCCCCTGACAGCTGAGTGTCTTTCTATTTTTATTTCTTTCTCCTGTTTACCTAGAGCAGGTCAAAGATGGAAAGGGAATATAAGGGTGGGATTTTCACTGGAGCTTTTAATCCCTGAGCTTGTTTTCACTAGACCTCATATACCCTGGAATGAGGGAGGAAACTTTTAAGAATACAACAGGAATTGTAATACTAATTTTTAATTTAAAAAATCTAGATACTAAGAAGACTACTTACTTCAAGAGTAGCCTTATATGCTTGATATGCACAATACATATTAAAAGTTTTTGGTGTTTTATTTTTAATTACCAAAAATGCTTTAATTGTTGAGGCTAAAAGGCTTCATCATAGCACATAGGGACAGAAGACAATTTACTGCTGCACTCTACAATACTGTTCCAATGAGTGGGATTACTTTCAAAATGTAATTTGAGGTTATGTCTTTCATTAACAAATGTTCTCTTCCAGGAGGTTTTCTTTCCAAATTCCATTCTTTCGAAGTTTCATTTATTTTTCTATGGGGGCCTTGGCCCAGGCATACAACCTCTCTTGATGAGTGAGCAGTGTTATGTGGGCTCTGGAAAGGTTTTCAAGGTATGAGACCATCTCACTGCTGAGCCATCCTAAAGGACAACACTGGAATGTCTAATAGAGGAGTTCAGTGCTGTTCCAAACACACCATTTATTGTCTTCTGTGTGTCTGTCCCTTCTGATCCTTAGGGCATCTTTGTAGTGGGGGTGTGTGTGTGAAGGAGGAGCAGTTATGTTTGTATTGCACATAAAAAGCAGTTACTAGACTTAGGTAAACAATCATACTTTTATTTCCTCTTAATTTTACAGAGTCACAGATTGGCTACATATTCCATGCTCTTGTGAATTTTGGCTTCCTCCAATGAGAAGTATACAGGGAATGAACGGAGTAATCCCTCAGCTATTCTCTTACTGAATTGTCTGAATTGAGGAGACATCTAAAAAACTGTGTAGTGATTAAGGGATGTGTTCTGTCTTTTGTCTTTGTAGACTCTCAGGAGGCACAGCTCCTGCTGTGTTCTTTAAGTCCTTTAGAATCTGAATCCTCTTTGGATTCCCTATTCCCACAGCTGCATTCATCTACCCCGACAGAGGCATGTAAGATTTCTAAAATTTCAAAGGCAGCTGTATATCTCTATGGGGCTTGCACCTAGGAGAGTCCCATGGCTGCCTGGGGAGTGTGTGTTCAGGTGGTGGTGTGCAAATGAACCTTTTAGGACAACAAATAACGCAACAAACTCATCCATTGCCCTGACTTTCACACAAAATCTAGGGAAGATGGTCTGTCCTTACAAAGATCTGCCATTTCTAAATATTAAAGGCTTGCTCACGTTTCAAACAGTTGCTGCAAATAAACTAATATGCCCTGTCATTCCATGAGAACTACTTTCTCCTGAATCTCTTCACATCTCCTTTTTTTCCTTCCCGCACAACTGAGTGTTACATAAAAGAAAGCAAGCACCTACTTGCACCTCATACTGAAGCTGAGCCCAAGACTTCCTCCCCACGGGGTATTAGCAACAGTCTTAAACTTAGAAATGTGGCTCTGGGAGAGGGTGAAAATCTCTGATGAAATACTGGGAAACTATCTTTGTTGTTGCTGAAACCTTTGTTTACTAAATATGAGCTGAACTCAAACACCTGGCTGGAGAATGCTTGTTCAAGAGATCGGAGACAGGAGAAATGTCTCATTATGCTGTCACACCACACAGTCCCTTTGCCACCTCACCACAAATCTCAGAAATACATTATTAGTAAAACAAGTGGAACTTACGTGGTTCAACTGAAAAAGTGGTTCCAGTTCCAAACACGAGCTTGTCTGTTGCCACGCTGTTTGCACATAGTCAGATAAACCCACCTTCCTCACCACACTCTAAAGGTGTATAAAACCAGACAATAAAATGCCAGAGTTTGTCCAAAGGGTCCATATATGGACTGCCATGAAAGTGCTCCAAAGTCACCCAAATCATGAGGGCAGAAAACATTAATTTCATTGTAGAGTCATTTAAACAACTTGATCCAGGCCAAAGCTTTAAAAACACTTCTCTCTTCTGTGACCTCAATAAGCAATATATACTTCCAGAATAAGTACTCCTAGGAATTCTGCAGTTCTCTTCTTCAATACGTTTCCTTTTCCCATTCTTCCTCAAAATGCATTGCTCCTTTGGCAGTCTCAGGTTTTTGAATGAGACCGTATGGTGTTTATGCCACTGTGAGCTACTCCAAGTTCTCAGCACAGTGATATACTTAGTTACAAGAAGTGCCTCTTCCTTCCCTTTTCCTGTACAGTATTACATGTGAGACATGGAGTTGTATGTTCTACAAGCCACATAAGAAATCACATAGACTTTAGAATAAGGACCTGAGGCTGGAAAGAAAAGAGGGAATTTGAATCTACTTGAGACCTGTAAGATTATAATGAAGGATTATAATGTTGCTCTGGGAAGACTCAGATTTTAGTCTCATGGCAAAAGTCTGAATATTATTCTACAGCAATTAGCAAAACTCTTCAGTTACAGGCATGTTCTTTTTTTTATGCTGTTGTTGTTTTCTCTATGCTCTACTTTTTGCTGACCAGGAAGAAAAGGAGTACACTCAATGTGGGGTTTTAGAGTTGTCGTCATTCTGGATGGGTCAGTCTGAGAATCATTTGCTACCTCAGAAGTCTTTATCCTGCTTTTGGTATTTTCAAAAGTGAAAAAAAAATTACTGTTCTTTATTAGGCAAAGACACATTGTTCCATGGAAGGAGTTATTAAACAAGGATTTTGCTCTAGATGGTGCAAAGTGGACTGAGCAAATCCTGCATGATGAAGAACTTCTGCATCTTTAGTGCCACTTGAAACTAAAGATTTGTGTGGAGCATAATATGGAGGCAAAGATAAATTTTGCTTGAATACAACCCTCATGTGCAGCTGGACAGCAAAGCAGCTGCCACTTCAGTGATAACAGGGAAGTTGTGGTGATGAAATCTTGTCTGACTGTTATTGAAGGTGCTATAAAAGATAACCTTGCAATGCAAGGATGTAAACACAACCACATGATACAAGAAAATTACCTTTAATTGAAACATGAATCACTTGGTATTTGCAGTAGGGTAAGTGCATGAGTACCTCTTCCCTCACCCTAGACAGTGTTTAAACAGAGCTGTCCTTGAAAACGGACATGCTGTGGTTCTCTTACACTGAGGTAGCAGCTCTGAACTAACCTCATGTTAACAGCTTTAGAGGGAAAAAGAAGACCTGAGTACAGGAAATACGATTTAATACCGATTTCTAACTGCTGTCCAGCTGGAGAAAGGCCAATAAGGCAATTGCGAACTAGTGTAAGATTGATCTACCCAAGTGACAGGGACAGGAAGGGGAAAAGGTGCAAAACTGCCAGTCTGGTCCTCCACTAAAGTAGTACTGGAAGTTGGCTGTGAGGGTTAACAAACCAATACTGAAGAGCAGGTGGGAGGGGGCCTCTTGCTGACCGTGGCATGAAGAGCCACAGTGGAAATGGCCCCAGAGTGGATGGGCCCTGCTCTCTTCCCAGAAACTACTAGTTGCCTGAGTGACTTGAGACAGGCTCTAAGGCCTCCTGAGGGTTTAGCTGCAATGGAGATTCTGCAGCAATCTACAGCCCATGTTTAAGAATGACTGCATTAACTCAGATTTGCTGTGATAGTGAGGTGCATTGGTATGGTCAGAAACTCAGACTGTTCCTTGCAGTGGTCAGTGAGAACATAATGAATGGGGAGAAACCACAGCTATTATGGGCAAAGAAAAGGAGATCACCATCTGGGCCATGGAGAAAAACATTAATCATGCAGTTAAAGTGGGAATTAATGCACAATCTCTTAAATCATTGAGCTGAAGGAGAAACAGATATAGAAAAGGCAGGAAGTGTGGGGGAATTGTAACACTAGACTGAGGTGCTGGTTAGAGGGGTACTGTTTGCTGCGAGCCGAGGTGAAGGTAGAGGGGCCCATTGCAGTGATGGTGCTCAGTAGTTGAGAGGTGAACTGGAGTTGATAATAGTATGTTCAAAAACAAATGATCTGGAAACCAACATCTGTGTTTGGGTGCCAGAAAAACTGGCATGGCATGTAGTGTACGTCCTGTTGCTTGAATCCCAGTTGGCATCAGATGTGTTCTTCAGGACTCAGCTGTCTGGGCACAATGATGTGGTGAGGAAGTGGGGTGTGTTGCACCTTCAGGCTTTTCCAGAAGTCAGTTTGTGCCGGGTGGTTCAGCCTCCTTTAACCACTGTGGCACCGAGCCCACACAGTGAGGAACAGTCATACAAAAACTGTCTTTTCATTTCAATATCAGGTGACTTCTGCTCTTTGATGTCTTCTGAATGCTGCATTTTGTCTACCTCTGCTCTTTTGTTGCTGGAAAATCAAACCACACAGCTGTTATTAAAAATAGCATTGCCAGCATCACCTTTATGGTAGATTAAGGTAATAACACATCTTTCATAATGAAACATTGCCCATACTTGGTGACACTGAATATGGATCAGTTTGGATTGTAAGAGCCCTTTTAACTCAAGTTACTTTATTCCAGATATATTTTTAATAAACTTGTAGAGATTTAAGGGAGGATACTTTTTTAAGAACATCAAGAACCAGACACATTAATAGTCAGGTTATTTTCTTACATCTTATGACTATTCTATATTTAAAATTATTTATATTGCTAATATTTCCATGCTCTAGGAAAAATAAGTCTGTGATACACAAATTCTTCAGAAGTTAATTCTGATTGGTACCATTATCTCCTTTTCTGTGTGGATTCTGGGTAGCAGAAGGAGGAAAGGGGTGGTAATATTTGTCCCAGAAACACAGAATTAAAAATGGATGAGAATGGATGGGATGTTAGAAGACTGTTAACTTCCAGCCCCCTGCTCAAAGTAGGGTCAGATAAAGCCGGTCACTAAGGACTATATCTAGTTGAGTTTTGAATATGAAGACTCCACAGGCTCTCTGGGCAAACCATTAGACATCACTGGAAAGAGCCTGACTCTGTCCTGTGCATTTACACTTTCCCTTCAGGTATTTATATATTGATAAGTTCCCCTCTTCTAAGTCTTCTCTTCCCTGGGTCCAGCATGTGACAAAGCATCCCTTCGCCCCCACCATGCCCAGAGCTGGGTGCATACCAATCTTCCAAGGGTACAACTCCCTTCTTTTCGGGAGGGTTCTGTGCAGGCAGCTGGGGCAGATTTGGGCTGCACAGAGAAGGAGCCATATGCTCTCCAACAGCTCCCACACTGGCTCAACAACATCCCCGCCCAGACAGATGCCTTGGGATAGTCCCTCTGCCCCCATTCTCCTGGGATTGAAGGAGCACCAGGGTAGTTGTGAGGAAAAGGTGGTGATGGTAGGGAAGTCTGTGAATGGAGGTGAAGAGTCTGTGCTGTCTGGGGGGTTTGGGGATTGACCTGTCCTTGGGACTTACACATATGTGAAATTTTATATCTAATTTCCATTATAAATGTCCAGTTTTACTGCAAATTCAGTTACTCATGGATAGATTGGGAGTTCCAACATCTATCAACCCCAAGTTTCACTGATATTTCCCAGAACTAGGCCAGGCTATTCATTTTGAGCAAGGGCCCTGTCACCCCGGCAGTCCTCCCCCTTTTTGTGCTTCCTCTCCCTGCACTGGCATCACTGTGTGCTGCCTGGCACAGAAATAGGTGGCTGTGTCTGAGGATGTAAGGGCATCCAGCTGCAGGGAGACCTTGCTTTTGATTTTATCTGCAGAAAAGGTGACTCGGCCTTGGAAGGCCGGGGCATAGCCTGTGTTATTCCCAAAAGGATAGATCCAGCCTACAAACTGCAGCTGCCCTCCTGGGGTCTGACGCACACAGTTCCAGTCATATCGGGGGCTATCCAGAGGTGTTCCCGTTATAGTGCAGGTGAGTGAGAGCGAGCCAGAGATCTCCCCTGCCTCAGGACCAGATGCCACCATCTTTATGGTGGAAAGGGTGCCTGGAAAGACATAGGGCAGGTGTGAGATCGAGTGTCTGTGAGAAAACTCATGGGTGCAGTAGTCCATCCTGGGGTTGTAGGGTGCACAAACGCAGAATTCTGGCCTTTAGTTCCAAAAGATATGCCTGGAGGCAGTGGCTTGCTCAGTCTTTCTCTCTCCATGGGCTGGATGCCTCAAAATGGCCCTTTGCTCCTGAGACGCCTCTCGGGATTTGCCTTACCTCCTGCAGTTGCTACTAAAGGGAGACATGACAGCATCAAAACCATCTCCTGCTCTTTCTCCTCCAGCTACAGCCTGGCTCTCCCCAGTTCCCACTCCCAGCAGGACAGTGCATGCCGTGGGGGTCTGGGGAGGTGGGTCAGGGTACCATGGCAGGGTAGGAAATGGCAAAATATTTTGGGAATTATACAGGTCCCAGGCAGGGGGAAACAACCCCCCTTCTCCCTCCTTGCCTGTGTCCTCTTCCCAAGAAAGGGAGAGCTCTCACCTTTAGGAAGTGCAGAAAAGGTGATGATCAGCATCCAGAGGAGCATTGCAGACTTCCCCAGAGGAATTTGCATGGTGCACCAAGAAGCAGGAAAGTGATACTGTGGAGCTGAGAAGGGCTCACAGTGTCCTCTCCTTGTGTCAGCAGAGAAATGCCCTGTCCTTCCAGCACTGAAGGCTCAGACTTCCTTGCAACTTCAGGCAGACCTGCAGCCTTTTCTGAGCAAACACTTTGTAGCTGCAGGTACTGCATACATGGGGGAGTTGGGTACACACGTCACTGCTGCCCTGGGTGGGGCAGGAAACCACAGTTGCTTTTTTGTACTGCTCAGCCTGCACTGGAAATGCAGGGACCTCTCTTGTCTCCCCAGGGCCCCTCACCCTTGTATCTCTGAGCTTCCTACCAGGGGCTGTGGGGCTGGAGATGGCTGTGGTCATGCAGGAGGCTGGGAGGGGACAGCCATGGCAATGTGGAGAGGATTTTTTCCCTCAGAGTGGTATCCTCCCTTCCTTACCTGAGGGGATATGATTCCTGCCTCTCACAGATGAGGTGTCCTGCCTGGCAATAGGACAGGGATAGGAGCTAAAGGAGGGGATAATGTCCTCTTCTCAAAGACTACTGTGTTCTGGACAACAAATCACTCTTCTAAAAGCAGTTTCTCCAGTGTTCAGAGAGGAATATTCAGTAAAATTTGTCCGTCTGTTGCGACCTGCATACCCAAGGAGGCACCCTGCAGCATTCCAGGAGCTGTCAGCCCTGGGGCCCTGAAAACATCTCAAGGGAGGATGCTGGTGGGCAGGGAAAGTGCTGCCTTGGGCTGATGCTCTGCTACTGAGCTGGGACAGGCTCCTGGGACGGAAGGAGCCCCTGGAAGCTGTGCCCAGGAGCAGGCTCCATGAAGAAATGAACAAGGCAGAGGGGTTTAAAAGTCTGGTGTGGGAGGACAGAGAAAATCTCAATGCCGAAGAAATCTTCTCAGACCTTTACCCAGTAAGTCTCTGGCTGCAGGGCAGTGCAGATGAGTCGTTTGGAAGTATTTCTTAGAATGAGCACACATTGCAGTTTATGCAGAGGAGGAGAAGCTGCTCCTGAGCAGGCTTTTCCTGCCGCATTGTCAAAAGACAGGACATGACATCTTCCCCCTGCCAGGAACCTCTGCGGGGGTGTTCAGCCGTGTGCGCATCCAGAGGTGACAGGGGCTGTCCTTCAGAGCAGGATCGCAGCGCCCCAGGAAGCTGTGTGCCAGGGCAGAGATGGTGCCTGCCAGCATCAGCACCAGCCTGCACGGACAGCTCCCCGCGGCACCGCAGGAAGGCGCTCCGGGAGGAGGGAGAAAGCCCTTTCAGGGCAGGTCCTGCTTTTGTGAGGGTGCTGTGTGAGTCAGGTCTGCTCACACAACCAGACGGGACAACTCTAGAAGAGACTTTTCAGGAGGAAATTCAGTGCAGGGATTAGTGTAAAGTTAAGGAGCCTTCTTGTGTTTTTGTTTTTCTGTTTGGGGGGTAGTGGAGTGAGGGGAAAGGACAGATGGGAAAGGAGCCCTTTAGTCTGAACAAGTCAGTCAGATGCCTGATCTGTAACTCTAAGTGGTCAGCAGATCTACTAGGAGCCTTGTAAAATGTTTTCAGCCACTCCTCTGTCTGTGGACAGCATTAGCATCACCTTTGCTGGACCCTTCATGTAGTTTTGACCTGCCCTTCTCCACCTGCAAACATGAACATGTGCCCAGCCAGTGCCCTGCAGAGATGGGTGAGTGCACAAAGTTTGGGATGCAGTCTGTGAGTACTGACACAGAAAAGACTAGGGACAGGGAAACACTTCCCAAGAGGAAAATCTCCAGGCAAGCAGGAATATGATCAGGGAATGAGAGGAAAGTAAAAGCAGAAATGTGGGAGGGAAAATTCAGAAACTATGATCCCATTCAAACCATACAGCTTCCTCTGAGCAAACTCCTTTGACTCCTCACCCACCATTGCCCTCAGGGCTGTGTTTTCCAAGACCTGAAACGCCTCCTCTGCAGCCAGACCTCTCCTTTTCTCCCCCCTGTTAGAGTTACAATCAGGGTTAGGGTTAGGAAAGCCTGGTACCAAGTGCCAAAGACCAGGCATAAACAAAGATGTTCCGGAGCAGAGCAGAGTTCTTGTTCCACTGTCCCTTGTGGACACCACTAGATGCAGCTTGGACTTAGCATGCAGTTAAGGAGTGTTTTCCTGTTCATTAAGTTGTATTGTGTGTAAGTTTTGTTTGCTGACAATGAAGAGAAATCCCCCCGTGCCTATGTGCAGGCAGTGCTCTGAGGAAAGCAGGTGGGATTTGGTGCAAAGGAGCTGCCACATCCCACTGAAGCTGCAGATTTCAGTGGAGAACTCTGATGGAAGGAAAACTGATGGGAGTCCCAGGGGACAGATGACAGGAAAGTGATGAGGAAGTTTGTTGATGTAGTGTCTGATCTCAAGGAGACTGCTTTTCCTGCCCACCCAGATCTCCTTAGGACACCCTCTGGATCAATATCATTTGGACCATACTGCTATCACTTCTTCTGTAAAATGAAAAGCTATAAAAATATCCTTAAAAAGCAAAAATCCTTTCTTTTTAAATAGTTATTGAAATCTTCATTATTCACTACTCCCCTGAAACCTCTCCAATTATCTGTACAATCCTCAAAGACCTGAAGAAAATTACAGGGTTTTAATGAGCCCCATGGTGTATTTGGTTCTTAATCAGTAAATCTCAGTTACTGAGAGGAGGTTAAACAAACTTCTCAAGAAGGCAAAGTCAGAAGGAAGTTCTGAAGCTTCTTGGAGTATTAATTGGCCCCACTGTCAGTAATGAGGGCCATTACTGACAAAACCTCCCCATGGACTCAGTAGTGCAGAAAATTGGAGGCAGTTATGAGAGACAAGCAGAGGCACTATGCAGGTGGTTCTGATGCCGTGTAAGGCCTTGGTGTATTTACCAAGGCAAATGCCAAGCCCTGACCATCACTCTCCTTGTGGAAGGGAGATCCTGTCCCCCACTCATGGCTCAAGGCTCTTCCTGGGGCAGTGGGGTATGAGCTCTGTGCTCCTAAGTGAAGGACAAAGGTGTAACACCCAGCCTCCATGGGATTCCTTGTGCACTGAGTGTATACACAATGCAGTGTAGACAATATATGTTATCTGTTCTTCACAGAATCCAATGAGGGTTCAAAACTTAATGCAGCAGTATTGGTGGGGATTGGTAATTCAGAAAGATCTCTCTACCAATAATCCCCTTTCTTGCTTCAAGTAAGGGATTGCACTAGAAAATTGCAGAGGTCCTTTCCCACTGATGGGATTTAGTGTTTCTACAACACTTTTCCCACAGTTCTTTCCCTTTGTCCCTCTCAAAAGCATAACAATCAGAGCACAATCATATCTGTTTTGGGTTTACTCCATTATGACCCTTTCTTTCAAGATCATAGTTTGGTTGAATTTTACTCTGGATCAAGAGATGCTGCAGGCAGGATGTGGATGTGTACATAGTAAATATTTCTTGGTTATCCTACTCACTGGATATCAGAAAGTAATGAGGCCAAGCATTGATGTGCTCACTGCCCCAGTAAGACTTTGTCAGTCAGATGGAGAAAGGTCAGCCTTCAGTGCATGTGGAGACAAAGATTTCTATTTTCTTCACCCCTTTTTCTTAAAATTTTATGGATCTTCAAGCCAGTGGGTTTTCTCTGATGTCCTTCAGTTATTAATTGTCACCATCTCAAACATCTCACCTCCCTTAGTGCAGTGCTTCACATTTCTCATGGTTGAATTTCATGAGGCTCCTCTCAGCTCATTTCTGGCATCCAGTCAAGGTCAACCCACCACACTGCTGTATCAACAAATCCTCCCATCTGTGTATCACCTGCAGACTCACTGTGGCTGCACCCTGTCTGGTCATAGGAGGTCATTATGAAGATATTTAATGGTGGTGGTCTTGTTATCAAGTACCCCACTGCTGGCTGGTGCCTGGCCTGCAGCTGACTTCATATCACTGCTCACAGCATTGTAAGCCTGACCATTCAGCTGGTTTGCTCCCCACCTCACTGTCCACTGGTCATGGTACTTCAGCAATTCATCAGTGGAGATGTTATGGGACACAGCACTGAAATCCTTCCTGAAGACAGAAACAATATCCACCTTGCTCTTCTCACCCACCAAAACAGTCACCTCCCCGCAGGCTCTCAGCTGCAAGAGGTGTCATTTCCCCTTCAGTAAATCCCTACTGGCCACTCCCTAAATGTGGGAAAATATTTATGTCTCTGATCTATAACAACTGTCTGAATCAGCTGGCAGCACCTGCAGCCGTAGGAGGGATTTGCTGTGCATTCATGTTCTGGGGGAAGAGACATTGCTCCATGTTGGGAGCCTTCCAGCCTGCAATCCACATCAGCCACCAGCCCAGCTGGCAATCCACCAGACCATGAGGACTGACAGATTAACCCTAATCTTCAATGACACAAATGAAGATTAACTGCATAGCTTGGACAAATAGGTAGAACTTAATGCTTTATGACTAATGCCAGTAAGATAATGAGATAAAAGAATCAGTCTCCCTGAGTCTTGATTAAAGCAAACAGAAGCCAACAAAGCATAATAAAAATGTGGCAAGCATTGAATGGTTTATTGACAAGTGGTGTTAGATAAATGAAAGCTTTTGAGATAAGGAACTCAAATTCTGAAATGCAGTTAATAAATTCACATTGTTGGTAAGAAAGGAAGTCATTTACTAGGAATTTAATTATTCATTAATCCCTAACAGACAACAATTAGCATCTCCCAATTAATTAACATTAAAATTATCTGATGCTAATGTGACTTAATGACCCTCTACTGGAACAGTGTGGAAAAGAGAAGGAGACATACTTTTCATCCTTAGAGTCTGTAGGTTTACATCTAGATCTGTGTGTTTCCATTAGAAGATCCTGGAATGGATAATAGCAACAGCAGAAACCACATTCCTAGAATCACAGAATCACAGAATGACTTGTGTTGGAGTGGCCTCTGCCATGGGCAGGGACACCTCCCACTAGACCAGGTTGCTCCGTGTCCTGTTCAGTCTGGTCTTGAACACTTCCACGGATGGGACAGCCACAATTTCTCTGGGCAACCTGTGCCAAGGCCTCACCACCTGCACAGTAAAGAACTTTTCAATATCTAACTGAATCCTGCCCTCCTTCAGTATAAACCCATGTGTTCTTTAGACCCTGTTTTTTGTCTTTGTCTTGGCCCTTTAGCACTGCCCCACGTGCAGCTGCAGCACACCATGGAAGTGCATATCCACATAGTAAGAAAACTCTTTGGGCATGCTGTGCACCCACTTCTTGGGAAGCACATTGTCATAGTAATGATGGGGCAGGGAATGACCATCTGGATGCAAAGAGAAGGGCCAGAACCCATAGAGTGTAATGTGTTGGCACAACTCCAGGGCAGCATTCACCAGCATGAAACCTGAGGAGAGGCGATAGACATGAAAACCATGATCACGCCAGTACTTGCTTAGAGCACCCAAGTACTGAGGGTGAAAGAAAAAGACGTGGGACTGGGAACCAGAGTCCTCTATGGCATAGAATGCTCGGTAGGAAACATCACTAAATCCAGGGTAGGAGAAAGCTGGGATGAGAAACCAAGTCTTTCCGTAGGAAGCTGCTGCCTTCACAAATGGCAGGCGTCGACCCAGCAAACCACGAAACCTGTGAGGCAAGAGATGCAGGACCATCACCCTCTGCCAACACCATCCTCATTCCCCCCTACCTTCTTATGCTATTCTGCCCCAAAGCAGTGAACAGTTGTACTCTTCACCTCCATTTTCCCTTACTCTGTGCCTTTTGGGTGACCTGAGTTCCAGATGCTCAGGTGCATCTAACACAGACCAGAAGAGCTGCTTGAAAATATCCAGAAAGTTTGATAATGATTAGTTGGTTAAAAGGCTGGGAAGGTGTCCTCAAATTTAAAACCTTCATGGTTCCAGAGCTCAAAATTAATGGAGAATGGTGTCCAATACTGGTGGAGCAGAGGGCTGGGAGACAGTTGATGCCATCTGCTTTTAGAGATCTACTACATAGACATCTTCATCTGAGCTAATTGTCTAAACGTCTTTTGTTTCCACTGGAGGGAAAGAAATACAGCTGGATCACATCTGATCTGTCTTATTTTAGACATCTGCTTTAGGACAAGGAGTACCTGTTTTCTTCACTAAACATAGAGAGCACTTATGCAGCTGGATGAGATTAAATAGTTCCCATCAGAACTCATTCCAACAGCAGTAGCCTGTCTTAATATCACCCTGGAAAGGATCAGCCCACTGGAATGACTGGAAATTCTATTAATCTCTAGTAGTAGGAAAAAACAATCAACTTAGAGTCTCAATCAAACTCTGCCCCAAATAACTCCAAGTCTTGCAGTATTCCTCTGTATACGTCTGCACAGAGGGGAGAATCTCAAGGCAGTAGATGTCAATAGTGGTTTTGGGACAGGCCTTGCACAGTACTAAAGGTCTGTCTGTTTTTGGGACTAGAGCAGAGGCAAAAGAGACTGTCTTTTCAAGAACCCACTATATGGGGGAAAAGAAAGTTAAGAGTCCTGTCCTCTTGTTTTTATAACCACACCTATTACCTCGTGAGAAGAATGCTTGGATTTGCAGTGACAACGTTTGTCTTTCTGCCCACGTCATCAGGGAAGTCTGTAGAAGGCAGGTTAAACCTGATTGAGGTGATAAGCAAAGGAAGGAAATAAGAAATAATGCTCCATGATATCCTGAGGTCTTACCCATCCCTCTGTGATACCCTCCACAATTTTCCCAGCCCCCCACCTTAAATGCTGTTTCAGAACATTTCCTGTGTCTCCATTTTCTGTGCCTTCACCCAATTCCCATGAAAGCCCGCTGCTCCAGCCGGTTTCTCCTGGACAAACTGGCAGTAGTTACCTGATTACAAATTCATGCTCATCAATTTTGGAGCCACAGCTACTGTTCCTGAGGATTCCTCCATTTCCCACTACAGCACAGGTTTTGTAGAGACGGTCTGGAAAGGGGGATCTCTACAAAGAACATCATGTAGAAAGTCACCCATCCGTAGAGAATTACAGCAAAGACCTACCACAGACCCTACAACTGGACACACTCCAGGGTGTACAAGAGAAAAGCCTGTAGACTGTGAGTTGTAGTCCCACCAAAAAGCACTCCTACCTCTGGCAGGATCTCCAGCAAGCCACTCTTGACTTTCAAGCTCTTGGAGCTACTGGCGTCATAGACCAGTTTGGAGTCCAAGGGTGCATTTTCCTGTGTCACAGTGAGCCAGGCTGAGGCATTGCAGCAGCGCCCCAGCTCTGCCCTGTAAGGGGAGAGAGTGGAAGAGAGTGAGCAGAAGTGTGTGGGCAGAATGAAAGGGACTGTCATAGGGTGAAAAAGGAGAGAGGGGTGAGAGTGAGAACAGAGGGCTAGTCAAGGTACTACAGCAGAAGCAGATGTAAAGGATGAAGTGAACAAGTAGTGCAGTGTAAAGAGAAAACAAGCTCTGGAAAGCACAGGGAACACAAAGGAGGCATTGTGCTGAGTTAGAACAACTTCCATCATACACTCTCTGTTCATCCATCTCTATGCGTCCTTCATTTTATTTCTTCTCATCCAAACACATTTCCAGACTCTTTTCTATTTGTTCTCCACTTTCTAGCGTACTCACTATTCCAAAACCTTTCCTGCTTACTTCAGCCTTAGCTTCACTCTTGACCCATGCTTGCATGGACCCCTCCCCTCATAGCTCAGCGATGTGTGAGATGAAAGGCTAGAATATGGAATGAAGCGGGGTAACAGGTGTTATGCAAGGATGGTGGGTATGGGTGTGCCTGCATGTCTGACCCTGCCAGTGTGACCTGGGGAACAATGTCACTTCAGGTACATTTATAAGTATAGACAGTTGTGTGAGGATCCGTCTAATAAGCAAACCTGGGCAGGCATTCACCTAAAACTCATGTGAAAGAAGAAGATGACCAAGAGACTGTTGGAATAAAGAAGGAGTCATCTGACAAAAAACATAAATGAAACATATACATTTCTCATGAGGTCTGAATGACTAGGGAGTAGAAAGAGCCAAAACTTGATTTGACCATGCCAGAAGTTGCCTCACCAGCATAACATCTGCCAAGACCAGGCAGGGCAACCTCATGGTCAAATGCTGTAAGATCCTGCATCCAGCCAGTGGCCTGTCAGCACTGGGTGCAGCAAGCAGGGACCCACCACACGGGTAGTGTGCATATGTGGATTCATGGGGTATTTCTTCACAGGCTTGTGTGTCAGAGAGCAAAAGGGGTTCCCACAAATCTAGAGCTCACAGACACCCTGTGAGGAGGATTTTCATGTAACTGTGTCAGTGTGTGTGGCTGTGTGTGGTTAGAATTTCTTGGGCTTATTTGTAGAAGGGTGTTTAGAAATTGGAGCTGTAATATTGGCAATTTTGTAAGTGTCTTAACATTTTGGCTTATCTGCTTTGTTATTGATATTTGATCCTGAATTTCTTGTTCACCCATTGTGGGTTAAGCAGGTGTCATCATTAAATTAATAAACCATTTTGCTCATGATTTTATTGGAAGCAGGCAAACTGAGTAGATTTTCTCTGTGACTGGTGGGCATCACCTGTATCTGGCCAAGGCAGTAGCGTTGAACTTCCAGCGGCAGCTCTGCATTAACTTCAGCTGTGCCAGGCTCCAAACCTCATTCAGCCTAGGGCAGAAAGAGCTTGTAAGAAAGCAACTTGAATGCTCTCACAAAGACTTACTGAAAACAAATGACTCTCTGTTTCATCCCTTCCTGCCCCCTGGGCCTTCAGTGAGGCCACCAGGTGACCCTGTTTAGCCAGTTGCCCGTCTGCCACTGCCCAGCACACTTGTGGTCATGACTCTCACTTCTGAGGTTGTGTTATGTTGCTCAACAGTTCTTGACATGCCACTGCTTCTGGAACATTGATATCAGGTCTGTGAAAAAAACCGAAAACTGAAGGATTAAACTGAGCCAGAATACCATGTCCTAACACAGCTTTCCTCCATTGCTCCACCCCAACAATCCTGTATCCCAATGTCTCCCCTCGGCCATCTCATGGCACTGCCTGCAATCACCTGAACCCTGAGATATCCATTTTAAACAAGCATAACTGCATCCTTTTCCTATTCTATCTCCATTCCTACGCTATTGATTCCTCCCCTGGAGACCTCCATGGGAAACACCCTCCATGTTCTCCCTTCCTTTGCAACACTGATGGGGGGCAGTTTCTCTACCCTGTCCCTCACTTACCTGTTACTCAACACCAGAAAGCTCATGGAGACAAATGAGACTGCAGCTACAGCCAACAACATGACCCATAGCTTGCGCATCTGCAGCAGTCCTCTCTTCACATACACCTCCCTGCTGATGCTGTTTGTCATTTGGGGATTGCCTGAGGGAGCAGAAGAAATGACGGAAGTCCATACCTGAGTGATCAGTGTAAACACCCGGCCCAGGGTTTCTCTGGCCCACAAGGAAAGTTTCCCTTATCTCTCTGCAAAGCAATGTCCAACTCAAGGCACAGTAGGGAACTCATTTCTCTTGGGCTAAGCTGAAGCATGGGCTTAGCAGCGGATGCCCCTGGATGCTGTTGGAAGGCATCACAGGCCAATGCCAATGTGTAATAGTCCCTCTCCTTTAAAGCTGTCCTCAGCTATCCCAGGACAATGATTCCGCTGGCATTCTTTCACAGCCTTGCCTCCACTCCCTGACACCATCTCCATTTCATCTCTCTAGCAGTTACATAAAAACACCTGCACACAAATTTCTCCCCATCTACATAGGAAAGAAAAGGGCAGGCAGGTTTTCATCTGCATTAGCTTTACCCCCCTGCACACCAGGGGTCACGACCAGCCCCAGTCTATACAGGAACCAACACCCTTTGGTACCTTTGTCATTGACACAGTGAGCTCGAGTGCACCCTTGGCATGTTCACAGGTACCAGCAAATGGGGGGGTGCAGTTTGCAGATAACCCCACGCTGAAGGAACCTTGATAGGTTAAGAAGTAAGCTCCTGTGACCAAGTTCAACAAGACCAACTGCAAAGTCTGCTCTTGGGCTGGCAGTCCCCCAGTATCAGTGCAGACTGGGGGATGGAGCACAGGAAGGACATCGGCCTGTTGGAGCGGTCCATAAGAGGCCATGAAGTTGATTAGAGGGCTGGAGCACCTTGGATGTGAGGAAAGGCTGAGAGAATTGAGATTGCTCTGGTCTTTCAGTACCCGAAGGGAGCCTGCAAGGCAGATGGAGATAGACTATTTACAAGGGCCTGGAGTGACAGAACAAGGAGGAATGGCTTCAAACTGAAAGAGAGTAGGTTTAGAAATTAGATAATGGAAAAAAAATCTTCCCTGTGAGGGTGGGTTCTCTTTTCCTGAGTAAAGCTCTTTTCAGACAAGAGTAATATTCTCTTTGAGATCCTTGGTTGGGTAAGCCTATTGTCACTCCCTGACTTTGAAAAAGTTGAGAGGAAATAATGCCTGCCTGTCTCCCCCGGGGCATGGAATGGGTAAATGGAATTTGGCATTGCGTTGAGGCCATGGTTAAATGGATAAATGTGGTGTTAAGTGAACAAAAGGTATGAAAGGGGAAAGGTAAAGCAGTTTTATGTGCAATTTTGGGAGTGGCTTTAATCGCTGCCCAAAAGGAGAGGTATGCCAACAAATGGGCAGAGAGAGGAATGATTGGACCTCTGCAGAATCTGCGGAAAGGATTGCAGGATCAGTTAAAGGAGGAGAGAGAAAGCAATCTTTGGGAGAAAGAGTTGCTTCTTGCTGGGCACCACCTGGAGAAAGAAAGGAGGCTGCAGGCAGAGGGGTTGGTTGCTGAGCACAACCATGAGAGGGAGGGCAGGTCCCAGCAGACGTGGTGCTTGTTGCAACCTTGGGAGGAGCTTTGCAGTGTGTGTGAGAAGGAGGGAATGTTACAGAAGGAAATGCAGGGTTTAGAATCTGGACCATTTGCAGAAACTGAAATGAAATTAAGCTAATTGAAACTGAACCTGTGATGGTCAGGGTCAGCAAATTGCTACTAAAATGGTGCTGTATATGGAATATCAAAGATATAAAAGTTCCAGGAAACCTATAGCAGACTTCCATGGGATGGAAACATATGGGGTGAGCCAGACAACAAAGAACCAGGGAATGATGATTCTTTATCTCCTTCAGTTCCCCCTGAATCTACTAGACCTTGGGGTTGAGCAGAAAATCACACAACAAAAACAATGTCGTTCAATGCAACTCAGGTGGCTGATTTGCAAGAGAGTTATGGTCATAAACAAGGTGATACTGAAATCCAGCAAGTGGTGTTCTATCAATATATACATAATAATTCTGATTCCAGTTGTTTCTCATCAACAATTAATAACATTTCTATCAGATACAGGAGCACATTCAATATTAACACAGTAGGATGTCAAGGAACCCGGTGCACAACCCAGATGGCAGGGAATTAAAGTCACCGGAGTAAACGGAGCAAATGTTATCTGCCAAGCCGCTAAGATTAATTTATGCCTTCTGGGTGAGAAGCAGATGTCAGCCACTCACTTTGCAGTTAAAGTCCATATTGCAAACATTTTGGGTTTCAGTGCTCTGAGCTATCAAACCTGTCATCTGCTGGAGGGTGGTGTGTGGGTTGAACATTAACATCAACCTTAAAAGAAATCCAGAGTCTGCTGTGCCCTTGCTCCGCATGGCACCTGCACTCCCCAACGCAAGGACTGCTGCTGTATCACAGTGCTGGATTTTTGCTATGCTGCAAGGTGGAATTTCTGAGGTTCTAGATGATTTGGTTCCAATATCAGCACGGGTACCCAACAGTGCAGACCTAACAGCCACAATGCAAGCAGTCTCCTTTTTGGACATTGATGAGGTGGTGACAGATTTGGAGAAAAGAGATGTGATCACGTGAGAAAAGGGCCTTTTGTCATTACTCTGACAGCTTGAGCCACCAAGTCTGGACAAACCCTGCCAAGACTTGTATGGTTTTCTCTTTCCATACCAGCACACCCCCACTGAAGATAAGTTAACCATCAGAGGACAGCTTATCATTCCTGCAGAAGCAATCATTGCCAGCATGAACTACATTGGATTTGCACACCCATAAGCTCAACCCAGAGGGTGGAGACCCTCCCTTCTTTTATTTATGCTGATCAATATGGTAACTATAGCTTGTTCTGCACCACCTATGCTTCTCAATTGTAGGTGCAATTTACTGTGACAGTAATTATAAAGGAAGGAGATGAAGGCATTTTTCCCACTGAAATTCATAAGGTAGTTTGGGATATTGCAACTAAATTGGAAAGGGAGTTCCACTCTTGGTGATAACTAGTTAATTTCCCATATGACCCCACAGTTTTTGTTTTAACAACACATAATGCTTTGATATTGACTATATAGTCAATCATTTTGTCAGTAAATCACAACAGGCTGTACTCTATACCCTGAAGCATAGAGTATGGGCCTGGTGGAATGGATGTGCTTCTGTTAGAACCCCTTGTGATTTTTCACTCATACACAATCTTACTGTAGATACAAATAATCACTCTTATATTTGTGTCTGCTACTTTGTGGAAATTATGGGATGCAATTTCAGTTATTCAGCTAGCTTTCTTTCTTTCTTTCTTTCTTTCTTTTTTCTCTCCCTCTTTAATTAGTTTCTTTCCTTCTCTGAAAATATAAGGAACCTAAACCCAAGAAAGATAAACTCACATACCTTTTACACCAAGAAGGCTTCGAGGCACATCTGTGTGATCCTGGAGCTGGGTTCCAACCCACTCATACCTGGGCCAGTATAGTTTTGCTTCAGCTCAAACCTTCAAACAATCTGGAACTGCCCTTCCAGGGGGAGGAGAAACAATGATTTCCTTCTATTGGAGTGACTCATGCATTTCTTCAAAATCAGATCTAACCTATGAAAGGTGACAAGTCCTCTTCCTGACAGTAAATTCTTGGTGCAATTATGTCCAGATCAAAAGCCTTTCTTGGCCTGGTGTTTGCCAACCCTATCAAGTTTAATAAAGGGAAGTGCTGGATTCTGCACCTGGGATGGGGCAATCCTGCATATATGGACAGACTGGGGAACAAGAGGCTGGAAAGCAGTGCCTGGAAAGGGAGCTGGTGGTCCTGGTCAATGGCAAATTGAATATGACTCAGCAGTGCCCTGGCAGCCAGAAGGGCCAACCGTGTCCTGGGGGGCATCTGGAAAACATCACCAGCTGGGCAAGGGCGGGGATTGTCGCGCTCTGCTCTGCACTGGGGCGGCCTCACCTTGAGTCCTGGGGACAGTCTTGGGTGCCACAGTATAAGAAAGATATAAGAAAGTGCACAAATATATAAAAGATATCACTTATACTAATCCATAGTATAAAATTATATGCTTACATGTGTATAGCACATGAATTTAGACACACACACCCCATGGACTTGCTTTTCATTGAAAGAAATACAAAACAGCAATGAACAGTGATTATTGCAATGAAAATTCCACTCATTAATGTCCACATGATTTTTTTATAAAAATGTAAGTACTCATCTGCATGGTCCATACACATGTGAGGGTACAAGTAAGAACCCTCTCAAAATGTTGCCTCGTGGAGGGGTACAAACTTTCACAAGGATGCACCAGCAATCTATTATTCCTTGTTAAAAACTTCAAGTAAAGATACAATTTCCACCTCAAGAACAGAAACAACAGAGAATAACCTTCTAGTAATCGATTAATAACTCCATTTTCCATGTCCAAAATAAGGTTGATACACCTGGCAGTGATATCTAGTTACTTCAGTGTGAACCAATATGCATAACACTGAGTATGTGTCCAATTTTTCCAGAGCTGTTTTCCAAACTGTGAGCTCCTTAGGCACCACTAGGTTTCAATCTGCATTCAGGCCCTTGTCTCAGAGTGGATACATCAGTAAATTTGTTATTTTCAGGGGTTAAGGCACAATCAATGACAGTATCAGAAAAATCATTACCTGGTGAAATTAACATCTGTTAGTCGGTAGTTTAAGCCTTATTACTAAACCCTTATATTGACAACAACAGCATCTTGGATAGAAACCCTTTTAGACTGAGCTCCCTCCTGGCCAATCTTGACTTTCACAAAGACACACAGACACAAATAAAGGCTGAACTGTACCAAGCATGGCTCTGAATCCTTGTTAAAGGACCTCTGGGAAGGGATGCCATGGAGGAGACACTCCGTGGGGCACTCTGGCGACAAGGGACTGATGACACATCTGCAAGGAAGACCTTGTTAGTAAGAGAAGAAACCTGCTCTAAAAACTGCATCAAAAATTCACCAGAAACATTACAGATCTTCTGGGTGAACAAACTGCTTGCTGGAAAAAGTTCGTATCTAGCAGCTCCAAAACTTTTCGTCAAATTCTATTTTCAGAAATAAATTTACTTTCAAAGCACACAAAAATACATTAAAGATTTTAGTCTGGCACATTTTCACAGTGTATTTCATTCAGGTTACCTTCACAAGTGTTACAGAAATTAAGTAGGAAGGAAAAAAGGAGAGAAATTGTGAAATAAAGACTTTTTACTACTGATTTCCTATTTGTGATTTTTTTTCAATCTGTGACCTAGAAAGAAGGAAAAATAAAATAAAATGCTTGCCTAGTTCTTCTTTTTTTCTTTCCTTTTTTTTAAGATTTAAAGAAAATTTTCTCATTGAACTCACTCCAGCTTGTTGATATTTTACTTGTCTTTACTGGAAGGCCTCAGACTGGAAGCAGTGTCTAGTTGTGATCTAACACGTAAATATTAATAATTTTCCATATTTAAAAGAAAAAATCAAAACATAATTTATCTGGCCACAGAGGAACCAGTATAATTCTAAGCCTCTCTTTCTTCCCTTCATTCACATGATGGAACTTTGGATTATTCCAGGACACATTGAAAGATTTTTACTTTTTGGTAGACTATAAGTCAAAAGGCCATAGTAGGGACTTTGCTCATTAAATGTTCATCTTTTCTCTTATCCCCCACAGGGCCTTCCAACCTAAAAGCCAACACAGAAATACTTCTCATTAACAGACATCACTGCCCCAGTGTTCTGGAGTTCAGAAGCTTGGAGTACCTGGAGATCCATACTTTCAACAGACAAAGGTGGAGAGACAAGCTGTGTTTTGAGATGGGCTGTAAGTCTCAGTTTCTGTCACACTCCAGCTTGATCACACAAGTCTCAGGAGAGGTCACTGCAGAGCTCAGGTGTTGACCATGTGCCTTCTCTATGAACTCACTGAGAGAGCACCTGCAATGCCACAAGGACTGTGTCTCTGGGGCTGCTGAAGAAATATCAAATACTTCGGTTCCCGCCGTTTAGTAGGTGGAACACAGAAACAAGAGAGGGACGGAAGAGGTAGGTAAAAAATATCTTGATTTAACTGTAATTTCTCCCACGGTCATTGAGTTATGATGAACAAACTGCACTCGACTGAGTCTGAACAGCTTCTGTTGTTTCTTGAACTCAAGTATCACTACGCTGTGTTAAGGGCTTAGCACAGTAGTTTACAGTTCAGCATCAGTGACTATGGGCCAAAGTTAATATCAATTTTATTTTTTTTGTCAGCATATTTCCTTCTAAAATATTATTATGCTTAGTTTAATCTAATTCATATAAGAAATTAAAGCCCCACCTGAGAACTTGTGATATGTTAAAGTGCCTTTTTTATTGGCTGGATAGAGGGGTGCTGTTATTTGTGGTGATTTCTTTTAAATCTGGAAAAATTCTTAATATTTACTTGAGTTCAAGAGACAGAGAAAGCATCCTGCGTGTTAAAATTTGATAGGATGTTTTAGAATTGGCCATTTGCAGACACAAGGCAGAATTTTGGGGGAACTTAAAAAGAAAATTTACAACTGGAATGAACTAGAGAGAGTGCTTCCCTGTGTCTATTGCATATCCATTGTGAAAACATGAAACAAGGAATTCAGGATTCTTTTGAAAATGTGCATTAACAGCAACCCCTATTTTTATTAGAAATATAACCTACAAATGAAGGAGTGCTCACTTGAAAAGAAATTACCAGGGGAAGTAGAGGCAGGCAGGGGTGTTACGAAGGGTAGAACAGAAGGTGTGGAAAAATGCTTGGAAAAGTAAAGTTAGAAAGGTCAAATAGAGGCAGTGACAATGAGGAAGGGATGATTCCTACATCATCCAACTCAAGCAATATAATTATATAGGAATTTATACTGGAATCCTGCTGTCTCTGGCCTCCCCTCATAAACAATGTCTTAGAAAGTCACTGAGGTTTCCTTTATCATCAGTGGAAAGAGGAAGGTGCCTTTGAAAGCTCCTGAGGGAGACCTTTTCTACCTGACTTTGGGTACCAAAGATAAAAGGTTATCTTTTCCCTTCTAAAGGCCTTATCAGGCTTTCCTGTCTTCCCAAAGACTTTATTCACTTTTTCCAGGGAAGAATGAATGAATGAATGAATGAATGAATGAATGAATGAATGAATGAATGAATGAATGAACCAGGTCCCACCTTAAAGTACAGTTGATGCAAATTGTAATCCTGAACAAGCTTTTAAAAAACTACAGGTTGTTTGGACCATTTTCTATACCAACTCAGGTGGCTGGTGTGAAGCCTTTCATTGCTGAGGACAGACTAGTCTAAAGGCTTGTAGGCATGATCATGATAAAGTGCCCTGAAAGGTTACAGCAACTTTCTGAAACCATTTTATCTGATCTTGACTGGTATTGGTTTATACTGAATTCTTTGCCTAGGAGTTAGGAGGTGTCTAAACACAGTTACTCAGTTTCATTTCCATGAGGTTCTTGACAGATTTTCAGGTGAACAATGAGACTTCCCCCAGTCCTAAAGAAGATCTGCAAACTCTGTGTGGTTGCCTTGTATAATTAACTTGTATAACACTCCCATCCCTGGCAGTGTTCAGGCTCAGGTTGGATGGGGCTCTGGTCTAGTGGAAGGTGTCCCTTCCCATGCCAGAGGGGTGGGAACTTGATGATCTTTAAGGACCCTTCTAATCTAAAACATGCTGTGATTCTGTGATTCTGCAATAACGGAGACATGCAAAACAGTACTGGGTGTGTGTGTAGGAGTCTGAATGTCCATGTGTGCACAGAAACCTGAACTTGTCATCCAATGCTTCCTAAGCTTTCAAGAGACAAAGTGCACCATGACAGGTTGTCTCTTTCCTTTTAAGATCTATAACTGTAGCATGTGTCCAAGCTCTGGTGCAAGGTGAGAGTAGAAAGAAACAATTTCACCCAAAATCCTCCAGAGGTTAACGTTATTCTAACAGAACAAGCACATAACTCAGACATCATACCAAGTTAATATCAAATAGGTGGGAGGATGGAAAAACAGACTTATGGGCCACTGGACGGGTTGAGTGGGATTTGTCCTCCCACTCTAGGACTGGAACTGACTCTCTGAATTTCATGTAAACTACTACTAAGAACAGAGATCTATTTGACTTAAGAGATGTACTGCATTTTTCACTATTGTCACTGTGTCTTTATTGTTCCAAGATGAAATCCTCTGAGGAAGGCACCACTGGAAATCAGACTTCTGTGATCATGTTTGTTTTTGTGGGTTTTTCTCATCAGAAAGATATGAAAGTCATCTTCTTCTTCCTATTTCTATCTGTTTACATCATTACTGTGCTGGGAAACCTAATTATTCTTCTTGTAATTAGCATGGACCCTGTCCTCCACACGCCCATGTACTTCTTCCTCAGGAACTTGTCGTTTCTGGAGATCTGCTACACCTCTGTCACTCTGCCCAGAATGCTGGTCAATCTTCTCTCAGGTGATATGTCCATCTCTTTTGCAGGCTGTGCTGCACAGATGTATTTTTTTGTGTTTTTTGGGGCAACCGAGTGCTACCTCTTAGTCGCTATGGCATATGACCGCTACCGAGCCATATGCAGCCCTCTGCATTACATGGACATCATGAACAAGAAGGTATGCATGCAACTGGCTGCTTCCTCATGGATATGTGGCAGCCTCGTGGCCCTTGGACACACTATATCTGTCTTCTCTTTACCCTTCTGTGGTTCTAACACGATCAACCATTTCTTCTGTGAGATCCAACCAGTGCTGATGCTGGTGTGTGGGGACACTTACTGGAATGAGATACACATTATTCTGGGTGGTGTCTTTGTCATCCTGATGCCTTTTGTGCTCATTTTGGTATCCTATGGCCTCATAATTTCCTCCATCCTCAAAATCAAGTCTGCCAAGGGAAGGTATAAAGCTTTCTCCACTTGCTTCTCACACATCACTGTAGTGACATTATTCTATGGGACAGGTGTGTACACCTATATACGCCCAAAATCCAGCTATTCCCTGGATGTGGACAAGGTCCTCGCTCTGTTCTATTCTGTGGTGACCCCTATATTGAATCCCATTATCTACAGCCTTAGGAATAGGGAGGTGAAAGGGGCTCTCTTTAAAATGAGAATGAAGCTATTTCACTCCAGTTCTAAGCCAGTCCCTCTCAGCTTAATGACCATCCGTAAATGTCTCTCCTAAAAACCCCACAGCAATACATTGTCAGAGGGATATAGGAAAGACCAGTGGCAGGTCTTCAGCTTGGAAGGCATTCACATCACCTGAGTTCAACCCCATCCTTAGAAATGTTCAAGACAAGTTGGATGGGGCTTTAAGCAAATTGATCTAGTGGAAAGTCCCCTGTCCATGACAGAGGGGTGGAACTCGATGATGTTTAAAGGTTTCTTGCAACCCAAACCATTATACCTTTCTGCAACAGATTCGTCTGACTGGGTCTATTCAATTGTGTTCATTCAGAGGCATCTACAGCCACCTGAAATTCCCTAAGACATTCCAGTCATCCATATGGGCTTGGAGATATGGGACAGGACATACAAAAGACATGTTGCCTTCTGCAGTAGTAGTGCGAGTGGGTGGGATGCAGGGACATCTCCAATAACACAGAAACCTGCTCCTAAGTCCATGGACTGGGCCATGGCCACTGCAGTCTATGGAGTGATACCCAGCATACACCTCTCCATTATATACAAATGAATTAGTCCCTGAACTGCAGTGAGTCACTCTGTTCTCAGGCAGACATCTATTGTCATTGAAATGCCATAGGGTTTTGGAACTCCAATCCTGATTATAATTTAGAAGGTCATGGACAAACCATACTGTCATCTTTTTTTACTGTCATCTGATGACATAGACATTTATGATCACCTATAGATGACCTGCAAAAATAGATGTCACCCTGCAAAAGTGACTGGCCTGCAAATGAGGCAGGGGCAGTGTGGAATGGCTGAGCAGGAGTCTGTGCATCAGCCTGTAGAGGAATTCCCCAGTCCCCCCAGCACACGCTGCCCAGGGGCAGTTGCAATTTCAGGAGAAAGAAACACCAGGAGACTCGGGCTGCGATGAAGCATTTCTTTAATGAGAACAGAAGGGGCTTTGTGACAGGAGGGGAAAGAGTGCTGAGCACGAGAGGGGCAGGACTCTACAGGACATCACCCTCTGCAGCAGTGGGGTGCAAAGCACCTACAAGGCACTCCTTTCTCCCCATCACAGCTACAGCTGCTGACAATCCTCCCCATCCACAGCGAGGGCAGGAGAAGTGCTTTGCCGTGGTCAGGGCAAAAGCTCTGGAGCCCGAGAAAGACGATGAGGGACTACTTGGGGATAACAAGGAAAGTACAGGAAGATTAAGAGCAAGAAGTACACAGTGTCAAGGGATGACACACAGCTCCCGTCCTTTCAGGAGCAGGGGCAGAGGCAGGTGTCCCACACGCTGTGAAACCACAGACATCTCCCCGGTCCTGGATCCAGATCTCATTTCTCCATTCCTGGTCGTCCTTTCCAACACGAGCGATCCGCTGGCCTTACCAGCACGGATTGCACAATCGCAGGGAGCCACAGAGACCACTGCCGAGGCCTCCGAATCTCCCAAATCCCAGGGAACCCCCAGAAGAGATGGGAACCCCCGAGGAGCTGAGGGAGCTGCCAACAGCAGCTGACAGAGAGGATCCCACGGCTGTGCTCTGAGGGAAGGAGGTGAGGATGGGGCCCGGCATGGTCACCACCACCGGGGAGGGCTCGATGTACACGGTGGAGTCAGCGCAGCGCTGAACACAAGGCTCGTTGCAGCTGCTTGCAAGGGGGGCTGGTCCGCAGGGGAAAGGGGCACAGGGTCTGTAGCAAGACATCTCTCGGTGAAGGAGGCAGAGCTGAAACACAGAGCAGGGCATGAGCATGAGGCAGAAGCAGAGGGAAGATGACAGCTCAGAGACTCAAGTGCCTGCACAAAGAGCCTGGCAGGGTTCAGACTTACCTGGCTGACAGGGGAGATGGCAGTGCAGGCAGTGGATGGCAGGTGTGGAGACACAGGGACTTTTATACCCTGTCTCCAAAGCCTCGGGGTCCCAAAGCATTCCTTGTGCATGAAGCATTCTGCTAACTTGCAGGATTTGTTTGCAATGTGCTCCTGGATGTTTACACATTTTCCCCTTTCATCTGAGAGGGCTTGCTCCCATCGAACACGTGGGCAAGAATAAAGGTGCCCTTTGAGGTTCATCAGTCATTATGTTGCTCCCTAAAGCCATGGGACTTGTTGTCCATCTTGCCTAGGCTGCCCACAGACACAAAGTGGCATTGCTGGCCATGCACATTCCTGGGACACGGTCTCCACCACCACCCCTCCACACCACACACTGACCTCAGGCACTGAGGAGTTCAGCACCTGAAGCCACCTCACCTGTTGGCATATGCATTCAGTGAGGCCTGTGGTGATCAGTCCTTGTGGCTCACCCACTGTCCAAGTCATATGGACACCAGCAACCCATCAAAGGGGAGGCCAAAGAGCTGAGCCAGTCACTCTCATCAGGATGGTCCAGCTGTTTCACTCCTGGATGGCAAAGGTGTTGTTCCTAGAAAATGTAACCTTTACTTTTCTTCTTCCCACTGGGCATATGAGTTCAGTTCAGAGGGTTGGTTGTTTACTGAAAAACAAGTCTATCAAAGGCATCAACAGATGTTCAAAGGGCCTTATGACTCCTTTCCTGAGGCTGATCCAAGCCAAAATGGATTTGTTTTCCTCCTCATGCTCATGCTGGAGACCAACAGCCTCTGTGGGATGTGGTAAAGACTGGGAACCAGAATTCCCAGGTGCTTCTGTGGGGTCAGAGTAGGAGTGCAATAGCTCCTGTCCTGGCTGCAGGAAAGTGGAAGAGTGCAAGAGCTGGGCAGAGGATGAGCCAAAAAGAGGTTGATGGGCCATTGCCCAAATGTCTAAAAACACTTGCAAAGCCTCTGGATCTCTGCTGGGCAGGCCAAGGCACTGAGACAGAAACAACCTTGAGGTGGCTTCAGGTGCTGAACTCCTCAGTGCCTGAGGTCAGTGTGTGGTGTGGAGGGGTGGTGGTGGAGACCGTGTCCCAGGAATGTGCATGGCCAGCAATGCCACTTTGTGTCTGTGGGCAGCCTAGGCAAGATGGACAACAAGTCCCATGGCTTTAGGGAGCAACATAATGACTGATGAACCTCAAAGGGCACCTTTATTCTTGCCCACGTGTTCGATGGGAGCAAGCCCTCTCAGATGAAAGGGGAAAATGTGTAAACATCCAGGAGCACATTGCAAACAAATCCTGCAAGTTAGCAGAATGCTTCATGCACAAGGAATGCTTTGGGACCCCGAGGCTTTGGAGACAGGGTATAAAAGTCCCTGTGTCTCCACACCTGCCATCCACTGCCTGCACTGCCATCTCCCCTGTCAGCCAGGTAAGTCTGAACCCTGCCAGGCTCTTTGTGCAGGCACTTGAGTCTCTGAGCTGTCATCTTCCCTCTGCTTCTGCCTCATGCTCATGCCCTGCTCTGTGTTTCAGCTCTGCCTCCTTCACCGAGAGATGTCTTGCTACAGACCCTGTGCCCCTTTCCCCTGCGGACCAGCCCCCCTTGCAAGCAGCTGCAACGAGCCTTGTGTTCAGCGCTGCGCTGACTCCACCGTGTACATCGAGCCCTCCCCGGTGGTGGTGACCATGCCGGGCCCCATCCTCACCTCCTTCCCTCAGAGCACAGCCGTGGGATCCTCTCTGTCAGCTGCTGTTGGCAGCTCCCTCAGCTCCTCGGGGGTTCCCATCTCTTCTGGGGGCTCCCTGGGATTTGGGAGATTCGGAGGCCTCGGCAGTGGTCTCTGTGGCTCCCTGCGATTGTGCAATCCGTGCTGGTAAGGCCAGCGGATCGCTCGTGTTGGAAAGGACGACCAGGAATGGAGAAATGAGATCTGGATCCAGGACCGGGGAGATGTCTGTGGTTTCACAGCGTGTGGGACACCTGCCTCTGCCCCTGCCCCTGAAAGGACGGGAGCTGTGTGTCATCCCTTGACACTGTGTACTTCTTGCTCTTAATCTTCCTGTACTTTCCTTGTTATCCCCAAGTAGTCCCTCATCGTCTTTCTCGGGCTCCAGAGCTTTTGCCCTGACCACGGCAAAGCACTTCTCCTGCCCTCGCTGTGGATGGGGAGGATTGTCAGCAGCTGTAGCTGTGATGGGGAGAAAGGAGTGCCTTGTAGGTGCTTTGCACCCCACTGCTGCAGAGGGTGATGTCCTGTAGAGTCCTGCCCCTCTCGTGCTCAGCACTCTTTCCCCTCCTGTCACAAAGCCCCTTCTGTTCTCATTAAAGAAATGCTTCATCGCAGCCCGAGTCTCCTGGTGTTTCTTTCTCCTGAAATTGCAACTGCCCCTGGGCAGCGTGTGCTGGGGGGACTGGGGAATTCCTCTACAGGCTGATGCACAGACTCCTGCTCAGCCATTCCACACTGCCCCTGCCTCATTTGCAGGCCAGTCACTTTTGCAGGGGCTCCTGTTTGGTCTTGCCCCAAGTGTCCATGGTAAGCAGAAGAGGATGGAAGATGCCCAGTGGGAAAAAGCAGACAGTGTCACTTGGTGGCATGGTGATGGAGGAGGGAAGACCTCTTTCTCCTGCCATGTGCCCTGTGCCATGCTCCACTTCTCAAAGTGTGAACAGCTGCCTTCACAATCCTCCCATGTAGACCTCTCCTGCTTCCACTCTCTGTGTGCTTCCTTTTGCTGTCCCAGCTCAATCAGGAGCACCACATCCATCCATGCAGGCCCTGTGCTTGCTCAGCTTTATGCATGTTGTACGAACTGATCTTGTGTTCCGTGGAGGTTGTCCTTGAAGATTAAGCACCTCTCTTGGGCCCCTTTGTCCTCCAGAGTGTTTTCTGCCCTTCTGTAGTGCAGGATTGCAATTCTGCTGGCCTTGCTCAGTCTCTCAGTGTAAGTCCACAGTTTTACTGTCTTCTGAACCAAGGCTGCCCTTGGCCTTCTTATCTGGCATCACTTCCTCCTAGCTTGTGAATCCGAGGTCTGACACAGAACTTTATCTGTTTGCTATCTCGGTTACATGCGTCAGGAAATTGTCTTAAATACATTCCAGTAAATGCCTGGAGTGCTTGTGCCCAGATGTCTTGCTCTTCAGGTGTATTTTGGGGTGGTTTAAGTCATGCATGAGTACTCAGGCCTGTGACTGAGAGGTTTTCTTCACATGTCCGAAGAAGGCCTTCCTCTTCTTCACTGAGTGGTCTGTAGAGGGCGCCTCTTCCAGCATCATCTGTGCTGATCTGTCTTTTTGTCCTTACTTGGAAACTCTTCACTTATACGTCACCAGCAGCAGAACAAAACAGCACACATTCAACCCCCTTCTTTACACAGAGTGAAACCCCCACTCCTTGCCTCCCCATCCTGTCTTTCTTGAAAAGCCTGCATCCCTTCACTGCAGCACACCAGTCTTGGGAACTACTCCTACTCTGTCTTCTCCATTCCAAAGAGATTATAGCTCTGGACAGTGCACAGTCTTCTCACTCCTCCTGTTGGTATCCCATGGTCCCTGCACTTGTGTACAGGTGTTTGAGATGGGGCCCAAGTCATGCTGCTTTTACCAAAGGGAGAGATCCTCCACTGTGTCTTTCTGTTCTAAGGACACGTCCACCTTGCCCCTTGTGCTCTCCCTTGGCTACCTTTCACCAGCAGAGGCAGGTCAAAGGCCTCCTGACTGGGCTAGCGGAGCTGCTGCTCTTTGTCAGCTGCATCCATCGCCGCCCAGCAGCTGCTGTTCCTTGGAGGGAAGGTTGTTATTTTGATTCTCAGTGACAACACCCTGACTGTGGAACCAGCTACACAGCCATACACACTACCCAGTGGCTGAGTCTGTTTCTCTTTGAGCATTTTCCCCTCACTGGCAGGGTAGAGGAGAACACCATCTGAGTGCCACAGGCTTCCCGCTTGCCCCAGCACTATGTGGTCAGCCTTGATACAGTAGATGTCTATGTTGGTGAGGCTGTCCACTTCCTTTTCACCCAGAAGTGTTCAGATTTAAGAAGAAAGACACACAGTGGCATCCATTATGGAATGAAGACAAGCACCTAGCACAAGCAATATTCCTGTGGGTATCTCCTCACCTGCAGAGACAGAGGTGACCTCACCAGCAACACCCAAATGATCTGGCTTCTGGCCCATCAGGTGCTTGGGTATCTCCCTTATAGATAGACATGCCATCTTCCTGCTGCCAGTTCACTGACACACTCAGCCAAGGAGGACTGATGGAAGAGACCACTCTTAATTCTTTTTGAGGGCTTGTGGACATTGAAGGTCATAGCCTGGAAATGGAAGGAGCAACTCATCTTGGAGTCCTGACATGGCTGGTTCACATGACACAACCTGGGTAAATATTTCTCTGCTGTGGAGGACACTGGTAACAGCTGCATCAGGGCAGAGAAGGACCTTACTTCTCAAAGAGACACCAGTGTGTCACCCTCTCACCTCCACTACCAGCTTCCAGCCATCTGTAGACAATAGTGTCCCTTAGGAATACCGGGTTGGCCCTGCTGCTACAACATCGTACAAACCAAAACAGCAGCAAACTGACCGGGACAGAGAAAGCCACCAGATCTTTAAGTAGATCACATTGGTTTTTCCTAAACCACCATCATTCTGTCCCTCTTGTGGCTGGCAAGTTGGGGATTGAGCTGCCTCATGGGAAGGAAGGAACCTGTGTCCCCAGAACACTCACTGTTCCTGAGGGGAGCTCTGGCTGCTGCTCCACACCAGCCCTGTGCCTTGCTGAGGGGCACAGGGGCAGTGGTGGTGGCTGAGAAAGCAGAGGCCAAGGCAGGTGGCAGTGTGAGGGGCAGGGCAGAAAGGCAGAGCAGGGCCCTGGGTGGGCAGAGAGGTGCAGCAGTGCAGGCTAAAAGTTGTTGGGCGAGGCAGCAGCGGTGCAAAAGGGCCTTAGCAGAGGATGGTTTCAATCCATCGACCTCTGGGTTATGGGCCCAGCACGCTCCCGCTGCGCCACTCTGCTCCCCCAGCCCAGCTGCCCCTGCCCAGCCTGGCGCTCCTGCCACTGCCCCGCTCCCCTCCCTGCCACACTCTCTCCTCTCACCTCACACGGTCACCAAAAGGGGCTCCCTGAAAACTTCACCTCCTTTCCCTCCACACTCACCACATCAACGCTCTTGCCTTGCCCTTCTCCCACACCTCCTGCCCACGCCCCTGCATGCCCACTTGCCCTGGCACCACCCACTCTGCCTCTCCAGCTGCTCCACACAACCCCACACACACAGGGCACAGCCTGGTGGCTTTGCAGGGCCCAGGGCTCCTCAAGTGCAGGCACATCGTGACGGCTGCTGCCCTCACCACAAATACAGATCCCCTCCCAGGAGGCTGTGGGACCGTACCTGGGATACAGATCAGTTCTGTCCTGGCCAAGGAGTAAGAGAGGGAGCCTTTCCTTCGAATTAACAACGGAAGTAATTCTCTTTTGGTTGTGCATATTTTGGTGCCACAGCTAATGCTGATCAAGTTTACCCTGATATAAAAGTTCTTATTTTAGGCAGAATCTGTGCTTTAAAGCAAATTGTATAGCTGGAACAACAGGCCCGTCTCTGTATGTGTTAATGCAAAATGATGCTGTCCTCAGCTCCAGGTCCCCTCTTCATTTTGCTCTTTTCTTCTTCATTCATACTGACAATGTCTCTGAGGTTCTGTTCACTTATAGTGCAATCCCAACCCTCAAGACACAGATCAGGCAGCAGCAGTGGGCTTTTCGCCTCAGGGTTTGGTTTCCCTTGCCCTTAAGTAGCCAGGCAGGTTTCCAGCAGGTGCTCATGTGCTGCTGCTGTGGGGGAAGAGGTGTGTGTGCAAGTGCAGGAGCCCTGTGGGCAGCTGGTGCAGCTGCTGTGGCTGGCAGCCATGAGGGGAGGGAGCTGTGCAGGTGGCTGCAGGGTCAGGGCCGCAGGGGTTGGCAGCTGCCCCAAAAGGGCTGCGTGTGCCGTAGTTGGCAGGATTCAAACCTGCGCGGGGAAACCCCAATGGATTTCTAGTCCATCGCCTTCACCACTCGGCCACAACTACCTGCTCCAGCCCTCCCTGGCCTGCCCAGCTCACACCCTGGGCATGGACACTGGTGCCCGGGGAGCTCAGGGCAATGCTCCGCTCCACATCTGCAGCTGGGACCTTCCCTGAGCGACATGGGCACCTGGGGTGAGGTTCCAGAGCCTGAGAGGTGTCACCCCAGGGGCTGGGGCTGCAGCTCCAAGAGCCTTGCCCACAGCTGGCCATGTGAGATGTCATTCCATGGGGGGTGCGTATCATTCCAAGCTGCACTCTTTGCTGCTTCAAAAACTGAACAAGAAAGTGTAGTGAAAAAGATGCGTATTGTGACTGCATATGCTCATTCCCTGCTGAAATGACCAGGCCAAACTCAACTGGTAGTCACTATACCTAAATCAGGCCATGACAAAATAGTTTCAGCGCCATATGCATCCCTGGAATTTATTTCCACAACAGCAATAAAATAGTGAAGTGTCCAGATAGATTTTCATATAATTTTGTGAAGGCCAACAAAGAGGACTGAAAATTTAATTCAAAATATCTGCATTAACTACAAGGAGCAAATTGGCAACGGCCCCTGAAGGGTCTCCAGGGTACAGACTGAAGCTCAGTGACAGTCTCTTGGTGCTTTGGTCTAAGCTCAGGGAGCTCCTTCTGCAGCTCCTGGTAAACTCAGGACAGCAGCCAGTGCTCATCCTTGCAGAGCAGGTGGCAACCTGAGGCAGGAGGAGAACAAACAACCACGACTCTCCAGTGATGCTGCACAAAAGCTTTAATGAGAAGGAGCAAGTGCAATGGCACAGAACAGAGAGCAAGAAACATGTCAGCAGGGGTCAGGGAGGGAAAGAGATGGGCCCATTTTGCAAGGCCAAAGGGGATGATGTGCCATCCTCAGCAGTTCATGGAGCAGCGGGGCACAGGCAGACACAGCCCTGAGCCCCCCAGACCAAGGGAGCCCCCAGAAGAGATGGGAACCCCCGAGGAGCTGAGGGAGCTGCCAACAGCAGCTGACAGAGAGGATCCCACAGCTGTGTTCTGAGGGAAGGAGGTGAGGATGGGGCCCGGCATGGTCACCACCACCGGGG
>VWZF01002931.1:225-127600 GCA_013396755.1 Sclerurus mexicanus
GGCTCTGTGACAGGATGAAGGTTGTAGCCCAGAGCCGATTTTCGCTGCCCAGCGGCTCAGGGAAAGAAAGGGAGAAAGGAGAAGTAGCTCTGCTCTTCCCGTGCGCGGGGGTTACGTAGGCACGTGCGTAACCATCCTCCCGCAGGAAGTTTCATTGATCCCTCTAGTTCCGTGATAACTTAATGTTCGCTGGTCTTGATGAAGTTTTGATAAGAGAGAAGGGGTCTGCAATCGCCTAATTCACGCTTTGCGTTTCCGCGGTGCGAATGGAATATGTAGCTGCAGTGAAATACACAGCAATGTCTGTATGTCTTCTCTGTCCTAAGCCTTAATCTTCTGGCAAATTGCTTTCACTGGGGCAAGGCGCAGACAGGGCGAGAGGTTCTCTGTCGCATGGCTGGAGCGCTGCCTGCTGCTGCTGCGTGCTCAGTGATTGCCGGCGCTGGCAGGCTGCGGAGTGCTCGCGTTTTCTGGAGCCCCTGCAGCTGCCCTCCTCGCCTGGCTGGAGGGGCGCTTTGACCTGCGCCAGGTACTCCAGTGTTTGTCGCAAGCCTCTCGATGCCAGCTGCTTCAGGGGAAAGAAAAACAAAATCAAAAAAAAAGGCAGATTATGGTTAGCGTTAGAAAATTAGGCATGGACATGACACTGTGCCACGTTTTTGGAAGGTGTAGTACTTTCATGGCTTCTGGCAGCTTATTGAAGAATCACAGTGCTTGCCCAGTTATAACCCGGAGCAAATGTTAGTGTTTGCATCCGTAAAGGAAAGCAGCTGTTGTAAATGTTTCCCATTTTTATCAATACGTCCTTTTTTCTTTCCTCATTACATTATCTATGTATATGACTTACTTTATACACCTCTCTCTTTGCATATAACCACCTAATTAGTTCCTAGTGAAGTTGGTGAAGGAGTCGCCTTAATTTAAAGAAGGATACACCTTTCCTCCTTCGCACCAGTGGTTTTTCCTAGCCCCTTGGATTTTGAGTTGAGGTGTTGGGTTTTGGTTTGTGTTTTTGGTTTTTTTATAACTCTTTATCTTGACTGGCTGGTTCTGTTTATCACATTCAGAGGATTTGTCTGCCAAAGGACCAAGGAAGGCTTTCCATGTTCCACTTATATGCAGTAATACTGTAAAGAGAAGAGTTATCTTGTGGAATAGCTTTTAAAGATCATCTTCAGGATCATCCTGCTTAAACTGCTTGTTATCCATGCTATCTTCTCCTTTGGAGCTCTGGAGGAACACAGTGATCGAGTAATATACTGAATGTAGTAGCGTGGCAGTTAGTGGGGTAATCTGAAACTTATTTCACACCAGGGTGATGAGGTGCCATTAAGAGCAATGATGCATCAGTGATGTAATGTGATCTCCAAGTGCTCAGACATGTGTTTTGTGTCTGTGACTGTTGCATTAGCACTAAACTAGCACTTGGTAAATTCTGAACTGTGCTTGTTGAACTTGCAAAGAGTGTTAGGGAGGTTGTGGACTCAGCACTAGCCTTGGGAAGAGAAATTTTGCTATAAACCCCTTGTAGTAACGTGGGCAAAATGAGGCTGTAACATTGTATTTGCATGAGATAGTGCTTGTTACTTTAAGTACGTGGTTGTGCTTGAGGTACATACTGTCAGCACGAGGGGTCCTGATGTTAGCCTGGCTCACTCGTGTTGCACCCTCTGCTTTGCGAGAACAATCAGAGGATGCCAGACTTGCTGTGCTTTTGGGCTCCAGATGCCAGTGACCGCTGAAATGTTGTACATTAACATGTCTACGAGAACACTCACCCTTGTTTTACTCTAATGAACTTAACCTCAGTTTAAGGCAGTTATTTTTTGCCACTTACACCAGAGAGGGTGTGCAGACATTTTAAAGTACTCAGCACTGCTGAGAGATCCCTATTGCTGTCACACCAAAATGTCACTTGTTGGGTAACACGTTCTATTTTTGGTGGGATGTGCTACGACACATGCACCTTGAAGCAGAAAAGGACCTTCCTTTCAGCAGTTCCCTCTATTGGGATAAAAATATAAAAACAGGAGAGTGTGAGCCTTGGGTCACCTCAGAATACACAGATAGCAGAGCAGACTTTAGTGGGACAGTAAGCGGCTATGAGGTGACAGGAGATCAGTGTATTTAATAATGCAGTATGTTTTCTTGGTGTTGGGAGACACTTATGAAACAAAGGTTCTGCTTTCTGTAACTAGACAGAGAAGCAGTAGAATGGGCAGAACAGAAGCAAAGTGTTAATATTGGTGAGCAAGTATATAGAGCAGTTGGAAAGTTTGGAAAACAAGGAAAAGTTAGCTCATCATGCATCTTAGAGTGGCAAAAAAATGATGCTATCTGTCAAATAACATAGAATAACATGTTTCCAAACCCAGCAATTTATTAGGACAGCAGAGTGCTTTTGCATAATAACAGTTGTTAGGAAAAGCTTGCTTTTGAAACTCTAAACAAATGAAAATAGTGTCTGCTGTTCAAAGATGTAGTTCAATCTGTAGTTGCAGTGCTCTGAAGAAAATACATTATTCATTGTGAAATGAAAAATACTGTGCAAAAAGTGATCCAGCATACAATTGTATTTCATTCAGATTTCTAGAACAGAATAACTTCTGTTTTCTTTTTAAGGAAAGAAGGCTTGTCCAAGTGTGGAAGATGTAAACAGGCCTTTTACTGCAATGTGGAATGTCAGGTACGGTAATGCAATTTGCGAGGATGTGGAGGGAAGGAGGGCAGGGGTTGCTGAACTCCCAGTTTTTGTTTGTGTGGCACTGACAGCCTTTAATTGTAGTTATGGTTAATAACAGCTCAGTCAATTTCAGCATCCTACAGATGCTGACCATGGAGTTGTGCATTGTACGGTTACAGGATTTGAGCAAAGTCTGCATGAGTCTTTTAAGATCAGTACCTTCAGGGCTCAGTACCACTGAGACTTTGATTAGAGTTGCCTGTCAGCCCACTAGTTATTTGTGTATTACTTCTTCCTTTAAGGACAAACCAGATAATTTAACGTTAGCTCACTAAACTGGTAAGAGCCTGTGTCTGATGGAAAAATCAAATCACTAAATAGCCAAATAGCCACAGGAGTTTTGTTGTTTTTTTTTTTTTTCTTTCAGAATCCTTGCAGATATTTTGAGTATTGAGACTGCTGCAGTTGATCATAGTCAAAACCTACCATGCTTTCTCCCTAAGTCTCTCATTCTGGCAACTTTTATTCTTTTGTATACTTCGTTTATTAAAGGCTCCTAAAAATAGAATATAAGCATATGCTAAAGTAGAGCAATATGAAGACATCCAAAACATTTGCATACTACATTTTTACTTCAAATTAGAGTAAACACCTTTAAAAAAAAAAAAAAAAGAAATTGCCAGAACTGTTTTCTAGCCTCTGTGGGCTGTCAGCTTGATGTGGAAGAATTATCCAGTTTGTATGTGCGTAACTCAACTGGATTGCTGGTTGAATAATGTAAGCTATGTAAGGTTTGTGGTGCTGGGCACAGAGTATGGAACAATGCTCATGAAGGATTTGAGTCCCCAAAGGTCTGGCATGCACTTACGTGTTAGCTATAAATAATTGAAACCTTCTCCAACATGGTAGTGCATACATGGGTACATGCAAAGTATTCTCCCTTGTTGTTATCTGGACTGAGATGCTGGGGTTTGTGCTGTTCAGTTTGCAGGCACTTTGAAGATGGCTACTGCTGTTATTTCAAGGATTCTCCCACTGCACAAGTGAGCCTGGCCTCTCTGTAGTTTTTCTTCTATTATCTTCCCAGATTCCTGCTTTCCCAAAGAATCTTGGCAAATTGTGAGCAAATCAATTAGCCTTTTGGTTTTGAGGCACCAGTAGGGCTCAAAATGCTTAATAGAAATAAGTTTTTTACAAAATTTGTAGCAGTTCATAGAATATTCAAAGTGGAATTTTATTGTATGAGCATCCTTAAAGGTCTGGAGAGAAACCTGGCTGAGTTTTAAAGACAGTATAGAGAAAACCCATGATTCATTCATGAAAAGTGCTTATTTCTGAGAAATGTTTTCACATGCCATTATTTCTTAGGAACCTTTTAACTAGATGAGGCAAAGAAATACTATTGGCTATTTAGCAGTTTTTGTCTGAGACTGACTTTCTTCTCTTACCATATAACATTTGAAATGATTTAGAAAGCAGGTAGACACGATTTTCTGTAGTAGGAAAGCCCAGTAATTTGTGCAAGTCAGTATCCTGGTAGTAGAACTTCTTCCATCTCATCCATCATCCTTTGCTTTTAACTTCAAGTGTTCCACCCTCAATGTCCTAACTTCTAGCCTTGACAAAGTTTATACTTTTATATTTACAAATAGGGAGGGATTGTTTTCTCTTTTTATCCCTGGGTAAAGTCTTGTGCATGTATTGCTTTTTTTAGATTGAATTTTTTATTATTATTTTTTATTTTTTGTTGTTCAGAATTCTCTCTCTCTCTAGGGAGACGTGTCCCGAAAATAAAAAACTGAACTACTCAAACTGAATGTCTGGTGAAGATAATGCTCAGAAAAGCCTGCCTGTCTGATAAGTTAATGAATTAGAATCTTCTCTATCTGTTGGTGTGTAGTATGATGCTTTAAATATAAAGGCCTTTTTTAGATTTTGTTGATGTCTAGACAACAGTATGACAAACACACGTACTTGCACTTCATTCTTACTGGTGATATACATACAGCTTTTGACTCCCTAGTTGTTACAACGCTATCTTCCATCTTCTGGGCCCTTCTGAGTCAGTCTGATGAAATTTATGAATGTTACTGAGATTGAATTCTTTGACATTCTTTCAAAGTTACCTTCAAGTGTAATATCCTCTAAAAGCTCGTCTCCACTGACTGTACGTGCTACACAGACAATCTGCACTGCATCTTCATCCCTGTCCTGTTCAAAGGCACTTTTCAGCAGTTCAGCAATTCTTTGTCAAAGCCAAAAAGGACACCTGTGCCTTGATACTGAACTTGTAACACTGAGATGTACAGCAAATGAGTCCCTTCTAGTTCTGTGGATGTGAGACTTCATGCAACAGTGATAAAAGGGCAGGGCTTCACTTGAGAATTGTGATGGCATTGTACATTTTTAATTGTTTTAAGTTTTCTCTGTTTTATTTGTAAGTTCTCATGTTTTATTTGTAAGTTCAGGTAAAAATCAGACATACCCAAGTAGGACATGGTATGATTCCCTGTGTTGGTTAGTACCTTGTTACTCAATAGAATTCCATTTGATAACTGTTTACTGCATGAAGTATGCTGGCTGGGTTAGAAATCCAAAGCTTTTGAGCTTGCCCTTTTCATACTTAAAGACCTGCTATACCACAATTGACAGGAATTTTTCTTCATGGTGGGGAGAGGTGGATCAGGAGGAGAAAGGTGGAAAACTGTGCAGCAGAAAGCAAGTTTTTTGATGCCTTTTTCAGAATTCCAGATTTTATAATCCAGGCATCTAGTGTATTTCTGTTGAGTGACTTGTGGGTTTGTTTGGTTTTTTTTTTTTCAGAATAAAGGTTACTGAAAGTAATGTTACTGACATTACATTTATTTCTCACTCTTTTGAGCAGTATAGTATCCTTGTCTTGAGGTTCCTAAAATACTTTTCTGGTATTTAATGAATGAAGTCTCACAGCAGCCTTTGTGGCATTTCTGTTTTTACAAATGGGGTGTGTATAGGTACACAAAGTGAAATTGCCTTACTGAAGATCCCCCAAGTGGTAAAAGTGTAACCAGATATTTGATGGATTGCCCTGGTTCTGCTTCACAGTATAATCCATATGTCCTGGTCACTAAGAAAGGTGCTGTCAGATTGTGAGGGACTGAACCCAGGAGACTGTCTTGCAGTGATGTAGTGGCTGATTCATGTAGGGCTCCCTCTATACACACATATGCATGCAGGCTGCCTTTGGCACAGTTTACTAATGTGTGTCTTTTGCCTATTTTGGTCTATTTTGGTTTTAAGATAGATGACCACAGGTTTGACATGCATTAAGCTGGATGTTTGCATAAGTGTGAATTCAGTCTCGGATGCAGGGCAGGTGAGAATGGAAGATGCCTTCACTGCCTGTCCTTGCTGCCTTGAATATTTTGTGGGCTGGATCTAGCCTGGGTTTGGTGCATCTTTCTTTTCCAGACCTCTATGGGGTCTCTCCTTTTAAAAGAGATTGTGATTTCCAGCTGATTCATACCATTCCGTTCTCCACTATAGCCTCCTTGGAGCACAGGCCTGTTATTATAGTAGTGGCTTTCAGCCCCCATCTGCAGCTGTTTGGGTCTTGGCTTTTTAAATTATAATAATTTCAGGCAAACAGCAGGAGACCTGTGTTCGTTTTTTATCCTCAGAAATTAGCTGCTGCAACACACTGAAGAGAAATGTTTTAAGAGGGTTGCGTGGTTGCAATTGTGGAACTGGTGAACTTGAACCAGCTACTGGAACTCCCCTTGCTTTTATTACACATAGCTATTATTTATCCCAGATGGAGTGGAGAGTGGTTAGCCAGAGTGCAGAAAGAGATGTTTTTGTCATGACTTTCAATATTTGAAATGTATTTTGAGCAAACTAATCCATGGGGTTTTCTTAATGTATCGTGTTAAAGGCTGCTGTAGTTTGTATTTCTGGAATAAGGGTGACAGGTTTTTTTAACCAGCTAGTAAGCCTCAAAATATAGATGTAAACCTGGATTTAGCATTAAGCAGGTGTGCTTTAAATGGGGCCTTGTACAAATTGCCCACTCCTCTTTGGTGAGCCGTAGAAAACATACAAAATTTTTGCTGTAGTGATTCTGCACAAAAAGATATTCACACTGCAAGACTCTGTGTAAGATTGCCCTGGGGAAGTGTCTGTCCCCCTATCCAAAAACTTTCCCCATGTATTTTAGTTTGTTGTCTCCTGTGTATATGTTGAACATTAGCTCATGGAAATCAAATACTCTCTATGGCTCAGCATTTGGTAAATGATGATAGGGAAGAATGGCTGTGAAGATGTGTGAAACTTCTACCTTTACTGCTTGTTGAATGGCTGTATCAGAGAACTTTAGCAGGTAATATCAGACATCAGAAGTTGGCTCAAAGAAATGCAGTTAGAGAGTTGGATGTCATTTGATCACAATTGAGCCTTAAGATTTTGAAGAACTGGACTTAACCCCTGCATTGGCTTGCCCATCATTTCTGTCTGGTATTTGTGTCTGTTTCTTTTCAACTGAGTGAAATAGAACAGAGTTTTTATATTGTATTTAAAAGGTTTATGTGAGAAAGAATGTGCAAGGACCTTTGTTTGGACTTGAGGGTTTTTTGTTGTTTTTGTTGGGGATTTTTTTTGAATATTACATTTTGGTTTTTTCCCCTATGCTGAGCTGTAAGACAGTGTTCTGGCAATTAATCCACTAGTCTGGACTGTGGAATCTTTTTGAAGAACTTGGTGAAGAAGAGTGTTTCCATGCTTTGATGTGAAAAGCATAAGCTTTAAAGAACTTCCCTTCCAAAAATGTTGTCACTCCTAAATGAAGGGAAAAATGCTGTGGATGTAATGAAAATAGGAAGAAAATATCATTAATATAGCATTAGGGATTCAGCTAGAACAATGCTACTTGTTATAATTCATACTACTTGGAGGAAAATGTGGAAAAGAATGCAAAATACAGTCCTGCTGTGATTGCAGGGAAAGCTGCTGTCATAGGGTTTCCATCCCAGGTATTAGTCATCAGTGCTCTCTCTTTTTGTGGTGTTTCAGCCTTTTATCTCATTTTGCACAATTCGGCCGTATCTTGTCCCTTTAACCTCCTTACTATTTCATATAACTCAGTATGATTCTGCCTGGGGAAAGATTTTAATTAACGATGTGTAAAGAATAAAGGGACGAATAGATTTTTAAAAACACTGCTTCGAGACAGGCATGGGATTTTGCCTTTTCATCCTTTGTTTAATCAGGTACTACTTCTGTTTATTTAGCCAGTGTGTAAGGATGCGAATCCTGCAAATCTTCAGGTTCTGTGCCTTCACTTTTTGAACACCCAACAATCATGCTAAAGTTAGTGGGTGTCATGGGTGTTCAAGAAGAGGTGAGAGATGAGATTTCCTTCTGTCTCTTCTTAGCCTTTAGCCTGTGGATTCCTAAGCAAAGGCTATCAGGAATTTTTCAGAATAAGGTCTCGTGGCATACATAGGAAATGGGTCTCTCTGGGGATGCGTTTTGTAATGTGACAGCTGTAGGAGAGTTGAGAGTGTAATTTCACATGACATGATTACAGTGTAATATACTATTTTGGTTCTGGTCTATATTGCCACATCCTTATGCAGCTTATTTCAAGAAGCCTGTATGTAGATTTTTTTGGAAGTACCTTACAGAGATGTCAAGGACAACAGAATTGACATTGTGAGGGGTTGAATACCTTTGCAGAGTCACACTGCTTCGAATCCTCCACAAGGTTGGGGCAGATGTTTACCTTTCTTTTCCTAATAAAATGAACTCCTAAAGCTGTCCATGCTGTTTTCAGTGGAAGAAGTTTTGGTGTAGTAACTCTGAAATTAGTAATCTCATATTTTGTTTTGATCTGCAAAAACCTGTAAATAAGTTGACCTCACCAAGGAGGTGCTGAGGGTTCTGATTCTGTTGCCTTGGTTTGTTCTATGTAGCCTGCAGCTGTAGTGTCCACAGGAAATCCATTTTCCAGTAGACATGTATCATATTTACTGGTCCTGTGTAGATGTTTTAGATAGCTTCAAATGTGTCTCTCCAGTGTCTCAAATGGCTCTTGCTTTCAGTCATTAGGCAGCTGAGGAAAACTGCATTTTTCCTGTTCCTGCCACTCAGTCTCTGTGGTGGGGCATATTGTATGGGTTTTTTTTAACTTATTTTAAAAAATATTGGGGGTGTGGGTCAACACAAAGTCTGTGATACTGGGTGAATCCCAGTAAGGGGATTTAAGAACATTTTGGAGGTTGCAGAAAGGTTTTCAGGCTTTCATTTCCAAATTTGTTGGATTGTTGTGAGTTCTTTCCACTGCTACTGTTTTCTACTGGTGTAAATCTGGTATAAAAGCAAAACTTGATGCTCCCTATGCAGACAGAACACTATAGGTCTGTTCTAACGCAGTGCTATAAATGTGTGTTTGGGATGAGATATAGCAATAAATAACTGTGTGTTGCTTGAATATTTGTTCGAATGAATAAATAAATGAATAACTAAAATGAAGATTGATGTGGCCTGAGGACAGCCTGTGTGAGTGCAGATTGTTATTATGTGATTCTCTGGTATTCTTTGAAAGATTCTGTGGCTTTGGATGAAGCTTGTAGAGTGCCAAAAGCCAGTGCCTTGTGTTATTGTATGTTGAGCTAAGAGTATGCTATACATTCTTAATGCAAATGTGTTTGCCTATATTAGTGTGTTTTCATTGTCTAATTGTACTCTTATTCTTCAACATTCCAGGAAAAAGTGTGATAATTCTATTCAGGTTTGGGTTTGACCTTACATATACCGATTCTTACAGTGATTGTGAATCCATTGACTTCAGACACATTACTCCTGATTACACCAGGGTTGCCTCATAATGAGGGACCAATGTATTAAATGGAAATGAACCCAATAAAGCCATCAAGCTCAGACCTACTCTGTCCTCACGTGCTTGATCTGAACAATAGGAACTGGTGATTTATAAATCATGTTGTCTGTTTGCTTCTTTGTCAATTCTTTTTTTTACACTGAGTAAATGAAGATGTTCTGACCTTAGCTCATCCCCTGTGCATTTGTTTGAAAAAAGCAGGATAGCTGTACCCCTTAAATGTGACTCAAGCTTTTGTTCAGATTTAGTTAGGGTCATCTTATTTTTTTTAAAGGAAACACATTTCACTTGACCCCTAGGATCTGGCAGGACTTGCTTCATCCCCTTTTTCATCACTTTATCTCCATGGCTTTTTTTAAAAAAAATACATTTTTCAATGTTTTCAGAAGGAAGACTGGCCTATGCATAAGCTCGAATGTGCTTCCATGTGTGCTTTTGGGCAGAACTGGAATCCCTCAGAGACCGTGAGGCTAACAGCGAGGATCCTTGCCAAACAGGTGAGCAGAAGGCTTGACTTGGGAGGTATGTTTCTAGCCTGGGTGCCAGGGAAGGCAGGAAAATGAAAATTGACTGGCAGTAACTATCCCTGAAACTATTCCTGTGTACAGAGGTAACACAGCATGCACAGCTGAAGAGACTGCCCATCAGGCCACTGCTGCAGCGTCAGTTCCACCACAGTCCAGTGGACACTTCTGAGGGAAGGTAGCAAAAGGCTAGTGAGATCGTAAGCTGTGTAGCTGTAACTTATGTCCAAGGTACAGTTGCACAGAGCCTGGAAGTGTTTATTGATAGTTTCACAATGCGCATGGTGTTTCAGCCTCTGTTCAAATAGATTTGGACTCTAGGTTACATGTGTGGACTGGCACCAAGGCCACACTGATAAAGAGAAAGAAGAATGAGACTTGATATATACGCTTAAATTCTGAGGAATGCTTCTCATGTTATCTGGCTGCAGGCACTGACGTCTTTATGAAGCTCTTGCCTCTTGTACTATTTTTCAGCTATAGGTGCATATCATTATGCAGCATATAACTCCTAGTACATTTGTGAGTCAATAACACCTCTGAGGTATTCAGGTATAAACACTTAGGAGTTGACTGGTGAAAAACAGAGAAATCTCAGACCCTTGGTCTTTGAAGAGAAAGAATATTATGAGTAAGGAAAGAAGATTGCAATGTCAACCTCCATTTCAGTGTTCCCTAACTATATGGATACTGAGGATAACACAAATGCTTACAGGGAGGGGGTGGGATTCATGAGTTTCAAGGTTATTATGCTATGTATCTTTGTAGAGGTCTAAACTCGGCAAAAACAAATCCTCTTTGGAGCATATTTGTGTGATTGAGGTCTGCTTATGTGACAAGGGCAATCTGGATACTGTGCACAGGGAGGATTTTGGTGGCCTGCTGGGAAGGTAGCTGCATACTTGCTGTGTGTGTAGATGTGTGTGTGAATTTACGTGTATGTGACTTAATTAAAGCGTGGTTTGGTGGTGATCCACAAACAAAATCGAACGTTTAATGACAAAAAGTCGTTGGAGTAAATTTGTGCTTTTATGGCGTACAGGGAGGGGGGAGAACCCTACATGTCATATAAAAGCTAAATATGCAAACCGTAGTCCCTGAACCCCAGCTGCTGGGCCACCTGCAAAGCCATATTTAATGGACAAGATTACAAAGAAGTGGCCTTAGGCCAACAGTGGAGCATTGCTTTTGAACTCTGTCAACAGTCAGTTTATTCACTTTCCTCAAAGCGAAGCCTGTCTTCTGCCTGCTTGCTATTGTTAGCAGCTTTCTGGGTGTCTAGAACAAAGAAAATGACATATTTAAAATACCGTTCAGTTTATGTATATAAATTTGATAGGAGTTAATCTTTGGCTGCCTAATTTGGTGTAGAGAGAATATTTCTATGCCTTTACTGAGGGCAGTCAGTTTAACTCGCTGTTCGTCAAGTTTTATAAATTCCATACAGTGTAGATTTGAGTTTGTCTTACAGTTAGGAGTTCCCAACTTATGAATGAGTACACAAAACTGGCAAATTAAAACATTTTCTTATTTTTTTCCCCTTTTTGTTAGAAAACTCACCCTGAAAGAACGCAGTCAGAGAAGCTGCTTGCTGTTAAAGAGTTTGAATCACGTAAGTATAAAAGACTTGCAGGTAAACAGAGGCTTAGACTTACTATATTAATGATTTGTTTCCCCTTGGCCCTGCTCCATCAATATCTTTCAGAGCATCCCACCCCTGTTGGAGGAAGGGAGCAAACAAAGAACATTGTGGTTCCTCATTTTTTTGAAAGTGCAGTACTCTTGTTTCTTTTTTTTTTTTTCTTGGTTGCTTTTGGGGGCTGTGAAACAAAGGTGAAAACCTAGCCAGAATTAATTATGTAGCATGAATCCATCTCTTGCTTCTCTGGTACTCTAGTGTCTTTTGAGAATTGTAATGTTGTAAAATTAAAATAGCTGGTATTTGTTACCAGGAGGCATAAAATCAGAGACAGCACAGTTGCTTGATGGTGACAGTGACTAAGGGGCTAATTGCAGAACCCTCTGGACTATGCTTCAGTATCTGTCACTGCCAGTCAAATCTGACATGTTATATATGATTATGTTGAAATTCCATGTCCTAAATGCTCTAAAATAATCCAAGGAAGGAGATGAGGCAATGGCTTGCTTTTATCTGCAAAGTTACTGTTTGTGTCCAGTAAGGCAGAGTTTCAAGTTGACCAACTAGGGGCATAGTAGCCATCCTGGGCACAGTTTTCACTGGTCTGTTGTTTCTCTTTCTTGGTGCTTGGTACACGGAGGTAATGGGTCGTATATTTGCATTTCTCGTTCTGATGGCTTCTAAAACCTTTTACAAAATGCTGAATAAACGTAGCCATCGCTAGGACTTGAGGTAGCAGCGTAGCCAAGCACAGCAAAATTACTGTCTTATTTGCTTCCTAAACAAATGCTCCTGTCACTGCTGTTGGGACAACTGGGGAACAAGGGGGGAAAAAATGCCAACATTTAACTTAGCCTAAGGCAAGGATACATTTTACAGGTAAGTTGGTAGGATTGAGGTTGAGGAGAATATGGGTAAGTGCTGACATAATTTCTGTTATTCTTCTGCATTTCAGCTTTTCTTCAATAATGTATTCTTTGGGAGCTAAAAGGCTGAAATGTTTTTTTTCTCTTGCAGTTGTCTTGGGCTCTAGAAACCTTTGTTTTGTTAGTAAGCACCCCTGTTCCTTCTGCCTTTTTGACTCACCTCACCTCTTAGCACACCTTTACCGTGTTCAGCAGTTGCCTTACACTTTGTAACACCTTGCAAAGGAGAGGAAAAGACACCTGGATGTCAGTTGCAAGCTCAAAATTTCTTATTTCTGATTTGTTCTTATTCTCATCAAATTGTCCCATTTTGTTTTCCTTGGTGTTTTTTGTGACTCACCCATCATTCACATCTGCTCTTGGAAATAATTTCCTCCTTCTTCCATTGCGGTGAAGCCTTTTCTCTTCCTGCCTATTTTTCTCTCCAGTATTATTTTGAGTTGGAGAAGAGAAATGGATGAGTCGCTGGCTCTCATAGAACAGCAAAGAGCTCATAACATTGGCACTGTGAGAGAGAGGATTAGGAAAAAACTTCTCAGCACTCTGCTCTTGAGGAGAGAGTGAGGGGACCAGGAATATACTATTCATTATCTAGCTTGCTCTGTATGGACCAGGCAGGAAAAGGTTCTGTGGCCATGACTTTGGCCTGAGGATAAATCTCTAAAGAAATCCATAATGGAATACAGTTGGCAGGTATGCCAGGACATTTCCACTGATATTCCTGCTGTCTCCTATTAGCCTTAGATATCTGCAGGTTAAACACACCCCTCTTGATGGTCAGCCCATGGAGATATGGGCATTCTCAGGAACTGTTTGTTACCTCCTAAAACAGGTGCCTGCAACAGGTCAGGTGGATTATTCTTCTGGACACCCTTGTGTTATCCTTCTCTTGCTGCACAGAACCCCTGTGACTAGCCCCAGTGTCATTGTTAGATCCCTGTCACATGTGACCACAAATAGTTAGGGCTTCTGTGCTGGGAAAGACCATGTCTTTTAAAAGCAGTGATAAGCAGTTTCAGCAGGAGTTTGGGCTGGTTCATGTTGATAAGAAATAGGTCTGTATGAGAAAGTTTTGCTATGTAAAGTGTGCTTTAAGATGAGTGTGACTTCATACCACAACAGATGGGACCACGTAGCTCACAAGATCATTTTAGATGACTGGGGAGAGCTCCCACAGTTGATAGGCTTCTAGAGGGCCAGGGCTGGCTGGGCTGTTTGCTAGAGTTAACAAATACATTTTGAAGGTTATAACCCTTTTCCCAAGAAAGGGAAATCTGTGTCCAATTGCCTGCTAATTCAAGATGTTAGAAAATGCTTTTTAATCCTTTATGTTCTTGTAGCACATGCGTGGCTTTGGCAGAAGCAGCATTACGTTTATGGAAGAACAAGCACTTCTCACAGTACTTCTAATAGTCTGTCCTTGGGGGTTTTCTGTTTAAACCTGGGCCTGTTCTAACCTAAGTCTAGCTACAGTGCATGCGGGAGTTTTCCTGTTACTGAAATGGAATGTGTTCTTTGTCCACAGACATTGACAAACTAGACAATGAAAAGAGAGAGCTGATTCAGAACGACATTGCTGCTCTTCATCACTTTTACTCAAAGCACTTGGACTACCCTGACAATGCTGCCCTTGTAGTTCTCTTTGCACAAGTAAGTTGGCTAGAACACAGCCTGCTTAGGTGGATGATGCTGTAGTAGTTTAGCCTTTGTGAAAGGGGGAATGTTAATGGCAATGGAAATGGTAGCTCTTTGCTTAAGGACAACCGAGTGTGCTCGATGGAGAAGATCTGCTTCACTGAGCAGAAGTGGCTGGATATGCCCCATTTGCCTAGTGAGGGGAGAGACTCTTGTCTGCAGACTTTCTGTGAGATGCTTTTCAAACACTGAAGAAAAGGTGAAACAGCCTTTATTAAACCCTATCAAAGTTAGGCTTCTTGTGGGCCAAGCATAGTACAGCTGTTGTTGAACTAACATGGAAGGCTGCTGGTCCGAGACCCTGCAGAGGCAAATCCTTCGTTCAGGCTTCAGATTTGTGGAAATCCTTGCTGGTCAGGTCATCATTGTGTTTGACCTTCACAGGGAGTAAACTTCAGAGAAGTAAAAAGAGCAGCCTAAAACTTTTATCTGGTGTGTGTCTTTTAGATGTAGTCAGGTGGTTTGGCCATCAGAAGACATGAAGGAAAGACGGGATATTTTTTCAGGCGACTTCTGATATGTCGCTTTTTTCTCACCTACTTGTGTTATGCATCTAAATTGAATGTGCTGTACTGCATGGAATAATACACTGGTGGAATAATGGAAGATCTATTTTCTTCTTTTTCCTTCTTTACTTCAGTATAAGGTAGTTTTAAACTTAAGTGTCTGAGTTAAAGGTTTAATATTTTGAGGTGGGGACAAATGCTGACTATTGTGATGAAAGCTAAGATGGCAGTATCCTCGTTGGTAGAGCTGGACAGGGCATCTACCAACAAGGAGACAGTTACTATTTCCTTAAAACAGAGGTATTCTTATTCTGTAGGGGAATGAGTCTTTAGTATGTTTAACATCTGCTTATCATCCATTGTGTTGTTTCTAATTCCCTTTTAATGACAAGGTTTTTTTCTCTTCTGAAAACCTTAAAATTTATATTTGTCAGAGAGATACTTTAAAGACATAAGTACAACCAGTTTCTTGTGGTATTTCTGAATATTTTTGCTAGAATGTATCCAGAATCCCCAAAGATTACATTATTTTTTGTTTCATGTCCTGTTCTGGAGCAGCTCTACCAGATCATGGTACTTTAACTGACATCCTGAACTGCTGACTCCTAGATCTGATATTCCATCCAGTCTTCCCTATAGATATATGTCACCCTTAGGTGTTACCTTAAGCTCATCCTGATCATCAGGTAACTGAACGTTAAAATTTTTTGAACTAAAATCTCCAGAGGTTATCTGGATGTTTCTCAGAAGTGTTTTACAGGATACAACCTTTTGAGATTTTATCGCCAGCATAAATCTTTCTGGAAGAAAGGGAGGCATGTTTGCCCTTGATAGGTACAAACATGTTTTCTAATAATTAGTTAACTTGACCTAAAGCCAGTAGTATGAATTTGTTGCTGCTTCTTTGTTTTGCTTCAACACTTACTCTGGCCTCATGTGTTCTAGTTTGCTCCTGCATTCAGCATTGTTTGTCCCTGTGGCTCAGGGCAGTCTTTTGGGGCTTGAATAGCTCTGACTCCTTGCTGATTGCTTTTAGTGGGCTTTGTCTGATGTTCTTCCTTACACAGCTAAAGTGTAATTGGTCTTTTTGAGTGGAGTAAAGTTTTTGCATTCCAAAATCCTTGCCTCTCACTGCTCTCTTCCCCAGCTGTTGACATTGTTCTGCTCTCTTTCGTCCCTGTGATACGTAGCTCTTGAGACTGGCGCTCTTCCTCCTCAGTCTCACCTTGTCATACTCTTCAGATGGTTTCTCTCATCTCAGATTTCAACATTGCATCCTTTCCTTGAAGATCTTGCATTTCATGGCTCCCTTTGCACGTTTTCTTTTCCACCATTGCAAACAATCTTGAGCTCAAATTTTTTTGATGTTTCTCTTTATTCCCTCCACTTTGCCATTTGTAGTCATACATCAATCTGATGAAACCAGCAATATCTCATCGCTTCTAATCCCACCTCTTGTGTTATGATGCCTTCATGAAATGTGTTGTTCTGACTTAGTGGAGGGGAGTTAATAATAATATTTTTAAACGTTTCCCTGTGATTCGGAACCATCAAGTTGGTCTTTGTCAGCCTTTGCAGCCTAATGTTCTTATTTGTTGTTGATATTATCTTTCCTTTGTATTGTTTTTGTATTCAGCAATTGCATTTTGGTTTTGATTCAGGTATGCTCATACATTGGCTAGTGCAATAGCATGATCATCTTGAGAGATGGGGACTCTTTGGATGCTATATTGCTAAAAATAGCAGGATAAAGAGCAAGCAAAAATAGCAAAGCTACTGGTGAGTGAGTCAGAGAAACAGGACAGTTTCCTTAATTGTGAACTCATCCTGAACAGTTTGTACCTGAGGAGTGGCTTTGGGAAGTACTTGTGTTTTTCTAAGCTATATTCCAGCTCATGGGGCATATCACTTTGCTTGGTGAGCAACTCGGTCTAGTGGAAGGTGTCCCTTCCTCTGGGGATTGGGGAAAAAAAATGGGATTGGAAATTGGTGCTCTTTAAGGTCCCCTCCAACCGAAACCATTCTATGGTTCTGTGATTGTTATTGCTAGTGTTTGTTGTCAACTCTTAACCTTTCCAGAAGAAATACTTGCACTGTGTTTGATTGATTGTTCCTATACCCATTGTAGCTTTAGCTGGACTTGACCATGTGATAGTAATTGTTTTAGTGTTTTACTGGTGCTTTCCTGAACACTTTTAAGTTTATAGGGAGATGATGGTGAATGTGGAGAGGTTTCTCTTCATGTCAGTATGTATATGACTTGAAGTGGAATCAAGTACTTGACTGAGGTGCATTTTGGCCACTTAAAGTGATATAAACCACATGAAACAAAGATGAAAGTCCTGTAAGATTCTTTTGAGTTGGTGACATTAAAATTAAGGTGGTTTTAAAACCTGCTTGAATCTATTCTATAAGAGAGTTTTGTGAACAGCTCTTTTAATCTTTTGTCTGTTCAAATTAGGGACACACTTCCTCTCATACTCTGTCCTTCTTCTGTCCCCTCCTTTTCTATGTCTTTGTTAGGTTCAAGTCTTTCTCACTGCTTTTGTTGTTTTCAGATGTGCTTTAGCTGTAGCTGATACGTGGTGGATCTTTGATGATGGATGTCCTTGTGGCAGGTTCCTGCAACATGCTCCACCAAAGCTCTGTACTGCCCTAGCCCGGCTGAGTTTGCCACTGTTCATTCCCACACTTCTCCTTGCACATGTAGTTCTGCTGTGGCCCTTACTTGTCATGGCCAAATGAAGTTTCTTTGCCCCATGTCAGAGTGAGGCTTTGTTTTGTGTTTGCAATTTGTCAGACACTTTCTAGTGCTCTTTTCAAGCACCAGTTCTCTTGGTTGGCCTTCCAAGGAGGAATCCGCTCTGTGTCCTGAGCAGGTGCAAGTGTTGGACTGTCAGTTCTTTAGTGTCTTGCACTTTCTTTTGGATAGGGCCTTTCGTCCTCACTTCATTTGTTGAGATGTCATGTAGCTCCCTGTGAGTACTGGGAAGGTGGATAGGAAACTAATCAAATCGCTGCAATTGTGTTTGATGTATGAGAATGTGACATGTGAGTATGGAGTACTCAGCTGATCGGAAGCTGATCTAATAACTTTCTCTTTTTGCTTAGGTTAACTGTAATGGCTTCACAATTGAAGATGAAGAACTCTCTCATTTGGGTTCAGCCATATTTCCTGAGTAGGTGGATTTTAATATTTAAAAAAATAAAATTAACTTATTTAAAAACATATAAAGGAAGTAGATGTCTACCAAAAGAAATTAATTAAACCTCAATTTGTCTTAAGTATCTTTAATTGACTAATAAAATGTAGCCAGTTATTTGCAGCAGTTTTTCTTAAAATTCTGGCAATTTTGATGACATTGCACTTGTAATTTTTTTGAAGCTTATTTAATGAACTGTATTCAGGTTGGTAGGAAGCACTTACTTGTCTAGCAGGTTCTGGACAGGGACATCAAAGCCAAATGGAAAGGATTGCAGGTGACTTGCTCTATTTCCAGCTTTCTGTTTTGGCTGGGTATAATACTTCATTTGGTGCTCTCTGAATAATATCCCTTCTATCTTTGTTCCCTGGAAAACAGTAAATCCCTTTCATAACTACTTTGAGCCTCCTTGCTATGACAGTGCAAAAAAGTATGTACAAGCTGCTTAGCTTTACAAATAAACTGCAGGTGTTAAGTATTAGCTGCAGTTTGTGGACAGGGGAGCACAGCTCTCTTTAAGGCCAAGGAACGTTTCTTCCATTTTTAAGTCTGTCCTTCTCACTTAATGTTGTAGCAAAGGAGAGTATTTTCTGCCCCTGATCTTTGCACAGCCTGTATGAAGGTATTAGCACTGTGTGCTTACCCTGGCTTCCTGGTGAGACTTAGATTACTTGTAGCTTATCTATGTCAAAGTAACCCGAAACCTACAGATGCCCAGTTAAAGCAGGACGATTTTGCCAAGTGCTGCACACAGGCAGTAGCAGCTAGTGCTTGGTTTGCAGATTCTCCTTCTCTAGGCAGGTCTGTCTGAAGCTCATATCCCTGATCTACAGATTGGAAATTAATGCCTTGAAATTTGCAGGGACAGAGTCATTGTGGGGAGAGGAGAGTATTAAACCAGGATGTTCTGGAAACATGTCCAACACCATCCCTTGCAAATACTCCACATACAAGAGTCAGATATTTTGTACTCAACAGTTATGCCTGTGAGCTAAAGAGACTGAAGAGGCAATTATTATTTTGCTAGATTGGAAGAGAAAGAATTAAAATTGCACACTGTATCTTAAATAAGCAGTGGCCTGCACTTTTTCCAAGCCTAGTAATAAGGAGGATTACTTTTCTCTGCTGTTTTTGCCTAAGTCATATGCTTGTATAACAGGCAGAGAGATCTCTTCCCTCCCACTTAAAACATGGAAGCTGTGTACATTTGCGTAGAATCAGCTAAAATTTTAACACCCATTTTAAATCACAATGCAGCAAAGATTTTAGTTTTCCTGTATTTGCTGGTTTCCTTTTAGTTTAAACATGTTTCTCTTTCTTTCTCCTCTGAGGAAGACAGTCTGTCTATCATGTTGATAGTAAAGCTATGTGAACATCCCTGTGAGCTGTCCTGTACCTCTGTAAGAATGGGAAAAAAATAACTTGCCTAGTGCTGCAGTGATAGGATTTAAAAATTGTAATGTTTCATTAGCACAGCCATTCTCCATGTCATTAGAATAAATAACAGTACAACAGATTTTCTCGAGGTTTACCTTCATGTTAAGCCTCAGACTGAAAACAGCTTACAGAAAGAGACTGACTCTTTCAGACTTATTTGTTTTTTGAAGTGGTGCTTAACTTTTTACCCTTTGTTTGTGGTGGGTTTTGGGGAAAACATTTACTATTCTACTTTTACAGTGTTGCGTTGATGAACCATAGCTGTTGCCCAAATGTGATTGTGACTTACAAGGGCACCTTGGCTGAAGTCAGAGCTGTGAAAGAGATTGAGCCTGGAGATGAGGTAAATTCACAGTGTTTGCATGTACTCTGTACTCCTGCATCCTAAAATTAAGATCCATTCTGTTTTTCAAGGTTCATTTTAATTAGGTGACAATTTAATAATTTCTAAGAGTAAAGGCCTCTTGTTTCTCAGAGAAGTGTGAGATGGTGCTTTGGAGAAGTTAGGGTGGCTCTGGAGGTCTGTAGTGATTTTTTGGAAGCAGTATCCAATTTTGTGCTGAAACAAGGGAAGGGCACCTGCAGCAGTCACTGCGTATCTGCCAGCCTCTCTCTCAGTTTATCCATCTGTAAAATGAGGCTGAGTTTGCTGATGTTTGGCTAGTGCTTTGAAATTCCAAGATCAAAGCAAATTATTACTGCTATAATAGTTCCCAGTATAATAGTAATGTATTGAAATTGAAGCCAAAATAAACAAGGTAAATGGGTGCAGATAAGTCCTCTGACTTCTGTTTGGACAGAGCATCCAGAAAACATGGGATTTGGTCATATCACCTCAGTGGTATTCGCTGGGAAGTCACAGAAGAACAATAGTGTGGTTTTAGTTAGGTGAAACTGAACAGCAATGGTTAAAATTCTGTGAAATGGGTTTACCTTAAAACTTTCTTGATCAAATAATGAACTTGGCAGGAAGTCTAAAGCAGCAGAGCTGCATTTTGCTTCAAGAAAAAGAAAAAAGATGTTAAACAGAGTCAAGGAGGTTGTTCAAATACCTTCAGGGAATGAAGATATGAAACATTCTCTCTGGGGATGGAGTTTGCCTGGAGTTTCAATGGCTCATTTGTAAATGTTAATTTAGTGGGCAAAGATAATGCTGGCCAAAATAAGCTCAGATTTGATTTTTGATAACTTATGGTTTCCTGAAGTATGTGATACCAGTCTGGAAAAAGGGGAGGGAAGTTATTTTTGAGGATTATAGATGTTCACCTTTGTGAACAAAGTGAGTTTAGTTGCTGTAGCCAAGGGTGAATTACTCAGGTGAGAAACTTCTTTCGATGCCATTTACTAACGATTATTTGTCTGTGATGTTGGCAGTCACCGCAAATGCATTGTGGTAATGGACAAGAACTGATTCTGGTTTCAGAATTTTACCGTGGATTCACAGACATTTTCAGCATTTCCGGGGAGGGCGTATGGTGAGAGGTAGAGATGTGGAGTATTTTCTTTGCTTGGCATCTCCTTCAGGTTGAGTTCTGTCTTAGAAGCTGCATCAGTTCTCCAGGACCTCATGGCTTTTGCACGTTCGCTTTTCTGACACTTCAGAATTTTCTAAACGTGAGCTCGTGGTTGTGCATGGGTGCTGTGCAGTCTCACAGCCTGTGTCTCCATCTTCAGGTTCCATGTAGCCATTGCAGTGCAACATTTTAAATGGTTTTTTTTGCTGTAAATGTGGTTCCTGGATTTGACATGCTTTGAAAATATGGAAGGGAGGAGAGGAGTGTGGGGAAAAGGGTGAGATGACACGCTCACACTTTCATTTAAGAAGAAGATGTACTCTATGAAATTACATGTAACTTTATCTTTAAAGAAGAGAGAAACCTTAAGCATGAAGACTGAACAAAGCATTTCAAATAACTATAAATGAGGAAATGGAGCTAAAGCTGTTCCTTGGTCTGCAGAATGATCAACTGTGCCAGTGCATAGGATGTGTTTCTTGGGGAAGATCTCGTTTTAAAAGCAGAGCATTAAAGCTAGTTGCAGGGGTTCTTTTCTGAAGACCATTGAAATAGAGGAAAACTTAAGAATAGTGTATATGAAGGGCCTTTAAAATGTTCAAAAGCAGGTTTTCTTTGCTTTAAAATATTGCTGCTGAAGTAAATCTGATATTCATTCTCCTTGAACTGGAGCACTGGGCCTCTCTTCTTTTCATAGATCTAAAGGTCTTGTCCTAAGTTTCTAAAGCTACTAGTGACTGCTGTTGCCCCAATTTTTGTAGGTTTTCAGAAAGAAAAATTTGAGATTCCAGCCTCCAAAAAACCAGGCCACTGTAATTTATCCTAGGCTGGATACCTGAAATCATTATTTTACTTCTGAAAAGTAGGGGTATCTTTGTAGTCTGACAGGAGCCCGAGATTTATGCTGTGATAGTTTCCTTATCCACACCTGAATCTTGCTGTCCTGGGTGTAAGCCAGGGTAATATTTGAGGGAAATTCCGTAACTAATAGAAAAGGAACACTGTCAGATTGCATTCACAAATGACAACTCCTGGTGCTGCCAAGAGGCTTGGAATGTGAGGGAGCAAACAGGTGATGTGGCTGCAGGGGTCCACAAGTTGCATGAATATGTAGCCGTCATACTACATATACCAGAACAAGTAGTGATAAATATGTTTAGTGACACTGCTCCTCACTAACTGCTTTGTTTTTTTACTGTGTAGATTTTTAGCAGCTATATTGACCTGCTGTATCCCACAGAAGACAGAAATGACCGGTTAAGAGACTCCTATTTCTTTAATTGTGATTGCAGGGAGTGCGTTACAAAAGAAAAGGTAATACCATTGGTGTGAAATTTGCTCCTGACATGTCCTTAGATGTAATTTCCTATCTAGCTTAATTACATTTTGGAGAGTAGAATAATAAGGGGATAGGAGTGGTGGGGGTGAAGGTTTTGTTTTGCTGTCTAGAACTATTTCTGATACTCACTCTTTCCACTGTAATCATAGCACATCAGGAAATTTCCTAGTAGAAGCCTATTTAAAGTTGAACTACAAAGCAAAGATGAAAACGCTGTTAAAAGTAGATAATTACACTGTGTCTCTGGCACACAGCCAGAAGAATTTATTTCACAACTCTTTTGTTTTTTAAGTGCATGCTATCTACTAACTCTCAGCGAGTAAATCTTACTTGGGGCACTTCTGTGGTCCTGTTCTGGGACAGAGTACTGCTGCAGTTCTGGTTGGGGCATTTTAATCAATTCCAGGTGAATGTTGTATGGGAGCATTCCCTAAAACAAGGTGTTAGGTGTTTTGAGGAAAAGTACTTAGGGGAGAGGAGGAGGGGGAGGAGATGGGAAAAGTACCAAACTCAACAGACACTGAAACAGCTGTTCCTGTGCAACCCTTTGGACCTCCTTCACTGGAGGTCCTACAAGAACTGAGCTTTGTGTGGCTTATCTGTAATTCCAGACAAGGTCAGTGTGGCTGGCATAATCTGATCCTTAAGGTCCAGATTGTTTTTTGTCCAATTTTCACAAGGCGTCTTTATAAGAGCTGCTTCCCAAACTGATCAGACAACCATCTCCTTCCCCTAAATGGTGTCATCTTTTCTATTTTTTTTCCAAAATAGTACTCAGTATTGTTGCTTGAGGCCATTCTGTTGATACCATGTTAGTTGTGTTTTTCCCCAGAGTTGCCTTGATAATTTTGCCACTGAGTTTAACGAAGCCACGATTTCATCTGTGATTTTCAACAGCGTGCCACTCTTGGAGTCACCTGTAACACAGCCTCCTTCAGCTCTGGAAAGAGTCCCCTATAGCCCTCTTGGCTGGGAGATGAAATAATAAAAGGAAAAGAAATCTAGCAACAATGTGAAGCTTAATCAGCAAAAGATTGTCTCTAGATTGCAGCTGGCTCTTCATGAAGTAGTAAGTTAGATAGAAAGATAAGAGTAAGTGGAGCTGTCCAGCAGAAATGAAATATGTGGAAATGTGGGTTTCTTCTGTAGATATGAAGGATCCTTTTCTGTATCTAAGATCATGTAATTTTTCCAGATCTAGGTGGTAGACCTAAGATATTTGAGCTTTTAAGGCCTTAAAATTAATTTTGGTTTAATCTCTAATCTCTCAGAAGCAGTGATATTTCTTATGTAAAACTGCTTTTATCACAAAATCATAAAGCTTTTTGATCTTTCAAAAGAAAGGGGCTTCATGGAAGTAGAGAAGGACAGATGAACTGGAAGGCCAGAGGATTCTAGGACTCCTAGCCAAGGCTTTAGAGAAAAATTGCAAGTGCACGTTCTACATTTGTTTTTACATTCTTTGAAGAACTTAAGTTCCCATCTGTATATTTTTATTAGAGTAATTTTGTATAGCAGGTGCACTTTTATTTGTGGGCTTGGAACCTGCCTTTGTAAGGTCCATTGTGTTTCCTTCAGGATAAAGACAAACTGAAAATCTGCAAGCCGAATGATCCTCCATCAGCAGAGACAGTAAAGGACATGATCAAATATGCCAGGAACGTGATTGAGGAATTCAGGCGAGCCAAACACTACAAATATATCCTTTGTCTTACCCTGACTCTGCTGGCTTGGTGTGTGACATAAAAATCTCACCTGCTGGACTTCAGAACTACTTGCAGGAGAAATACTTTGACCAGGAGAAATTAAATAACCTAATAATAAACTTACCTCTGTCCTCTTTGTGTCTAAAGGCATTACCAGGTAGTTGTGTAATGAAAGGCCATCTGTTTATTGGGTTCCTTGACTTCTTCATACCCCCTGGTGAATTACTGGAGATCTGTGAGCTCAGCCTGGACAAGATGGGTGCAGTATTTGAAGACAGTAATGTTTATATGTTACATATGATGTACCAGGCCATGGGTGTCTGTCTCTATGTGCAGGACTGGGAAGGTGCACTGCGTTATGGGCAAAAAATTATCAGACCGTACAGGTAAATATGAGAAACTTTATTTTTTTATTTTTTTGTGTGCTTGAATTCAGTAATCTGAACAATTAAGACAAGTTTGGGCAGAGATCACTTCCCTTAGTATGTTTTGTGTAGACATGCTACCTATGATATCACTACTCGCAAAGGAATGCTTAAATGGACTGTTTGTTACTATAAAAATGTGGCCTTCAATATATAGAAGGGCTGACTTTGAAATCTTTTCTTTGAGTTTTCAAAATAATTTTGTGCCGCCTTGAGTGCTGTGGTAGTTCTGCTTAACTCCATAAATACTAATTTTCCTAAATATCCTAGTCTTTTACTAAAGCAGAACTTCAAATTGCATCTGCAGTCAATATTTTGTGATAAAGTAATGGAGGCAAAGCCTGTGTTGCCATCAGCCTCCCGTGTTGTCCCAGTCCGTCCTTTCTGCAGCAGCACAGTGGGCACAGCTACAGAGGAGCAGAGCCCTGTCCCAGGGCTGGGGCCCAGCAGCAGAGGGAGCTGGAGCCGAGCTCAGCTCCTGCGCTCAGAGGTTAAGGGTGCCCCGATGTCCCCGACCTCCACTGCCCCAGAGCTGAAGGTGTGGGAGAATGCTTGTGTGGGGCAAGGCAGCACACACAGCCTCTGTAGGAAAAAAAAATAGTACTCTTTCTGATAAAAATTGTTTGTGTTTTTACAGTAGTGATCTCTTTCATTAGAGCCAGCCAGTTATGCACTGTGTGTGATCCTGCCATGAATCTCCCAAACAGATTCTCGTCTTGAGACGTGACTTTCTTGCCAGCTGGGGGGAGCAGAAGTAAAGCTTTCCCTTTGGAGCAGATGCCAATGTAAAGTCACAGATCACTTGGCAGAGAGCAGTGATACAAAGAAGGAGCCAACATTCCCCGCCTGGGGGCTCAGTACTATTTGTCTTCCCTGGGACTTGCCCAGCTCCTCTGGCTCTGAGCCTGGCATTCCGGGTCAGCTCTGCTGAACTGGACTCTGCTAGCTCAGTGTGTGCGAGTGCAGAATGGCATGTGTGCTGTAAGCGCTGCAGAGGGCCCCTCGCTTTCCATTCCACCAACTATTGTGCAATACACAGAGCTACTTCTGCGGGTGCAGGGTGGCTCCAAAAACTCATAACAATGCAGTCTCTTTCTGTAGCTGGCTAGATTAAAACTAGTGGCAGAAAGTCATTGCCATCTGACAGCTGTTCAGAGGCATATGGTAGTTTCAGTTCAATTCCCAGCTGACAGGCGTCCCCATCCCAGACACAATTGGCACTGGCTCTTGGCAGTCATGGCAGAGGGGATGAGCAGTGAATGGGCAGGGGCAACGAGAGGCAGCTTCTTGCCCCCTGAGAGGGGGACGGGGGCTGGGAAAACGCTGTGAAACTGCCAAGTTTGATAAAGCTGGTTTTCTTTCTCTCTTGCAGTAAACATTATCCTTCCTACTCCCTGAATGTTGCCTCCATGTGGCTGAAATTAGGGAGACTGTATATGGCGCTGAACAACAGAACGGCTGGAGTTAAAGCTCTGAAGAGGGTATTTTATTTCCTCCTTTCTTCATTAATAATGCCAGCTCAGACACGGGGTCATTGAAACAGTGTGCTTCTCTGTCAGTAAGCCTTGGCTTGGTAGGAAATGCACCATTTGTTAATATATGTGGTTAATGGATTTTTGGCTCAGAATTGATTTTTCTGGAGATGTAATATAGATCTGCTCTTGCGTACAGGGGGTCTTACCTTTTCACAGTGGGATCATCCTGCAGCAGCTGGAGTGAGAATTATGCTTAAATATTTGCTCCAAGTTCTTCACTGAGCTAGAGCTGCACTAGTATAAATGAAGGAGAGCTATAGCTGGGTAAGGACAGAAAAAATGCTTGGCTCTTATAAAAGGCACATAATGTTACATTGAAGTCTGCAATTTCTATATCCAACTTAAACTAGGCATGCTTTTGGTGGTTATTTGTTCTGGAACCAATCAATTTTTACATAGCTGAAGGGAATTCAATGCATCTGGTAATGCTGAAATTGGCAAATACAGCATTTGGTTTTACATCTTTCTTCACCCCTTTTTATTAGTCTGTTCCTTATTCCTTAGTTTTTTATTCTTGTTTTTTTTTATTGGTCTTTACTATGTTTCTTGACTTTTTTCCCCTATTGTTGTTGGACAGAAGTTTATTTTAGTTTCTTAAGCATCAGTGACTACTGTAGCATATAATGACTTGGTGTGGAATGTCACAATATTTATTTTTAATTCCTTTTTAGATGCTGGCAAGTTTTTAGCCAGCAATAACAGAGCCATCCAGCCATGGTGAAAGACACTACAATATATGCTCTAAAATTTAACTGTTACCTGGTTTGAAATCAAAAGAGGTTTTCCTTTGCTGTGGAGTTAAACCCTTGAGTAGAAACGGGAACTATGCCAATAAGAGCATGGGATGGGGGTGTAGGGAACTGTTAGGTAGATTTGTTGGCAGGGTTAGCTTCCTAACACAAACATTTTCTAATGACTCACTTCCAAAAGCTGCCTACAGGAACTGCCCAAAGTTATCCGAGCCCCTTATGTTTGGGATTTAGTGGAAAAACAAACCCATTGTTCTCTGTCAGTTTGTGAACAGCTCATCCAGAAGGCTCTCCTTTTCTTCTTTTGGGTAGGAGAAGCAGAGTCATTTCTCTCTGCTGCTGAGGTGAAACCAAAAGCCCTTGTTGTACTGACTTAACAAATACAAGAGATATTCCATAAAATTTCCCAAGGAGAAAATGGCCAAATGCTCAGAGCACTATTCATTGTTCTGACTTACCACTGAGGTCTTTCAGTATTCTCAGACTTATATTGAACTTGCTTCTCAGTTCTATCTACTGTTGCCTTTTATCACAGCTGCTTGGGGGCACTGCTGTCCTTTTCTCAAGTGGAAATCTTGCCCCTGCACACACTCTGCCGTGAGTGTGGGTGTCATGGCAGGAAAAGTGCAGGTCAGGGGGTTTGGCTGCCTGCAATATTCACTCTTAGGACCGGAGCAGGCTGTAGGTGCAACGGCACAGAGTCAAGCAGAGCAGTGTCTGTCTAAATTTGACAGGATCTCACTTTTTGCCTAAGTAGCTGCTTCCTTCCTATGGTATTTGTAGCCCCTGAAACCAGTGAAGAGTTTACAGAAATCAAGTCTGAAATGCCTTAACGTAACTTCTGCCCCAGGCCTGCATGTCCATGTGACAGCTGAAGGATAAATTGTTAGGAACAGAGCTTGCTCTGATACTGGCTAAGTCCTTTGCCAGAATATTACCCACTGCACTTGCAGTTTTCTGTCCTGGAGCTGGTTGCATTCAAAGTAGTTTTGTCAGGAATATAATTTTGAAAGTTGCTTTGGGCTCCTTTAAGATCAAAGATGTATTCTCTGAATGTAAAACCTTTATTACTTAGTTTTGAATTTCATTTTATTTCCTACTGGGTTTATGACTACAAGGGGACAAAAAGTAGCTAGAGGTGTCAGACTGCTTCAAACCTCTAAAGAGAGTATTTATAGCCTGGTGTTATATATGAATCAATTGTGTGAATATTTTTTTTTTCTTTTCATAGGCAATTGCTATCATGGAAATAGCACATGGGAAAGATCATCCATACATTTCAGAGATCAAAAAGGAATTAGAGGACCACTGAGCCTTTGAATCTATGTAATCCTTCAAACCTTTATTTAAAAAGCCTTGTTATGGAAACCTTCAGGAGCGCTTTGAAAAGCGGTAGAGTATGAACGCAGTTCTGTCCTATAATTGGAATGACAAACACACTTAGGCCTAGCTTCCACACATCTACAATTGCCCCTTTTTTTTTTTTTTCTTTTAAGGAAGCATCCATGCTTTCTTGAAGGTTATGCCTTCTGATAACTCATGTGCAAAAGTGGCCATTTTTTTCTTTAGGGTTTTCAATGTGGATCTTCTTCATGTAAAGTAAATAAAGTGGTCTTGACCCCTCTTGTACACTTAAATGGGTGCAATAGTTTTGTGACATCTGCTTTTGCCTAAATAGTTTTGTTTAGTCTGACAAATTAGCAAAAGCTGTAATTTTTCTGTTGTGGTTTGGCATGCATTTCCTTTGTTCATGAATCATTTTTGTTTGCAGTGGCTTAGCTGGGAGAGAGGGGAAATGCGTGGTGAATTCTGCACATTTTACAGGAAAGCCACCACTGTTCGTTCAGCCAGTTAATCTGTAGGTCCATCACTGCTCCTGGCACATGGAGATTCATCACAGTAAGGATCTGGAGCTCAGCATGTCCCGTACAGAGAACGCTGGCACCTGTCTTGGAGCTCGAAGGCTCACGCAAGAGATGAACTATGCAATTTCTGGCTTTTTAGTCCCCTTTACAGGTTGAAGTGAATTTATTGCTCATATTTCCTTACAGCCATACCTTCACCTCCAGTGTAGTACAACTATTCTATTAATATGTTAGCAATTACTTTTAAAAGAGGAACAAGATTACTTTCTGAGGAAAAAGTCCAGAACTTAGCTTTCTCTACCCATATACAAAACAAGAGGGTTTGGGTTTGGTTTTTTTTTCTCTATTTAGATCAATGGCAGGAGATTACTTTTAGGGATGGATGGGAAAAAAAAAAAGAGTGTGTCTGTGTACTTCCAGCACCAACATTTAAGTATGGTGCACAGTAAAAGTACCTGCTCCTTCCTTATTGCTTTCACAGCTTGTAAAGCATGATGAGAAAGAGAACACATCACCCTTGAGAACTTAATTGTATTTTCTTTCTTGTAAGCACTGTTCTGAAAATAAAACTGCTAGAACAAGGGTTTTGTCAGCTCATTTTGCTGAAAGTTTTCATTGCTCTCTAGTCAGCAATTGTTGCTGGAGTACATAAAATTGCACAGATCTTACAATTCCAGAAAACCACGGCTATGTACCTACAACCAAGCTTAGGAAGAGGGCACTAGCTGACTATTTTTATCCTAACTTTACCTTGTAAAGTAAACCCTTGTCCAGGGAAATAGCACCTTTACTTCAGAAAGTCTGTCCAGAGCCAAGACTGTGCTTCAACACCGAGGAATCCGATTACCTGAGCATGAGCACCAGTGGGAACCTTGCCCCTGAAAAACTTGGATTACTGTTTACAGAAGGTTATTCAAAGCTCACTGTGGCCCTGGCTGTGCCTGTGAGTTTAACAGGGGAAACAAACTCAAGTATGCTCAAGGTGCAAATACAAAACCTTAAGCTGGTACAGAAAAGAACACAAGCATAGTTTTCCTTGAAAAAAAATGGTTTATTGTTTACTATGAATATGAAGGACAACCTTACCAAAAAACCTTAGTGACTGAAGACATTCTCATATTTGCAAAAGCATATAAGAAACTATTTACACAAAGGCAGTGAAAAGGGTAAAAAATTATTGCAGTCAATTAATGCTGAATAGAACTTTTTATTATAAAAAGAGAAAGAAAAGAAACAGTGCAAAAATACTGTCAAAAGTAATCAGTTCTATACACAAGATAAAACTGACAAGCATAAGCTTATGTACTGATATGAATAATACATTAGAATATAAAATGGCATGCATAGATTTTTTTAAAGGCTTTCAATAGCATAGAATAGCTCTGCCATTCAGCCCTAACAGGAGGAAGTAGGGGGCAGGGAGGGATAGAACTGATGTCTCATTTCTCTACAAAATGTGTACATACAATGAGGTGGTGAGATTCAGATCACTGTTTTGTGCTAAACTGTCACATACAGAATTACAGAACAAACAAAACAGGAAGCATCAAAATACTGAAGTAAAACAGGACAGTAAAATCCAGTGACATAAAACCTAGACATGTTATTTAACACGCTCCACACAATTACATATGGGAATATTACAGTCATCTGCATGTGTAAACTTTTTTCCTTTGTAAAATAACCAAAGAAAGGTACTTTACTAGTGAGGAAAATGTGTTTTCCATATGGAGCAATTGCAACAGGATAAACATCCTCTTAACAGCATTTCTGGCACTAAAGATTTGCTTTCTTTTAAAGACCAAGTAGAAGCAAGAAAATACCTTTATTTAACATACACAAAAAAGGAAGTTCTTATATATTACATCTATATTTAAATTGTGGAACCCACCAACACAGGACATTGTGAAGGCCAGAGGAATAAATGGCTTCTAAAGAAAAGGTGATGTGATTGATGGAAAATGGATCTAAACACAGTGAAGGGGATACAACTTTGGCTTGGGAAGCCCCTAAAGGACTGGCTCTCAGGTGCACCAGAAGGGCTGAGCACTCTTTTCTAGAGGCATTCATATTTCTTCTTAAGTGTCAACTACCAGCTGCTGTCTAAGTGAGGGTGTGCCCTCCAACCTGGCATGGAAATAGTTTGTGGGAAGTCTTCCTCTTTTATGCCTGCCTGCCCTGAAATACCTGGAGCTGAGTGTCCAACCAATGAGTCCTTACTCACATGATTTGGAAGAGTAAAACCTTTGAGCATTCTATTCATTTCAGGAATCAGCTGCAGTATTAGTCCTTCCCTTGCTGTTAAATAGTGCTGGGATTCTCCAGTGGAAGCTGCTATTTATCACTGATTTGCAGTTCACTCTCCAAAGGCAAAGTCCTGCTGTTGTACACATGGGAAACTCTCAGTGAGCACGCACATAAAGCACAGGCAACAAAACTTCAAAGATATGCCAGCCAAAAAACAGTTCAGAGGAACCACTGGAACTGTCATCTAAGATACTCTAAAAACACTGACAAAATTTATTTACTTTAAACATTTCTATAAACACTGCTATTTTTGACTTGTGCACTGTTTTGTTTCACAATCTAACAATAGTTTATTTATGGTTAATACCTCCATCTTCTGTCATACATCCCACAGCCCAAGCAGCCAAATCACAATCTCTGCAAACAGTTTCATGTATAATGTCCTCCTCTCTAAAGACTCAGATGTCATCTGTAGTTCCCACAGCACCAGATTCCACAAGCAAACCTCTCTGGAAGGCTAAGAGCAAGCGGGGAACAATTGCCTTTGGGGTTCTGGACTTGCAGCCTCTCTCTTGGTGATATCAAAACCCACCCCCAAACTCCTAGTGACTTGAACTATACATCACCAGATTTATATTTATTTTTGTAGAAGAGTGGTCAAATGCTGTTTTCATGCAGTCCTTCCCTTCAGGTCAGTTCAGGTATTTGCTCCCACAATACGATGCAGCCTTTATTTCCTGCAGTGGGTGCTGCCTTAGCATTGTGTTTTTTTTTCACAAAGATGAACAGCAAAATTGAGCTCAGACCTCCCTCAGTGACACATGAGAGCTGCTACAGCAGGTATTAGCCATACCTATGCTTCCACTTTGAGCACACAGATCATAAACTGTTAGCAAGGCTGACAAAAGCTAATTCAGTCATCATCTCCTCCCAGGAGACCAGTGGGAAGTCAGCTGTTGAGAATGCAGCATCATCAGTAGCTGCTGAATTTTCCCTGTAGATTTTTGTGCTATATCCAAGTACAAAATCCATCAGCACTTACTGCAGAGTTGCTTGTGGACTACACAGGCAGAGCAGGTATTGGATCAAAAAAATGTCTTGGCTTACAATGACCATCCCTATTGAAGCACTTAGGTTGGAAAAGAATGAGTAAGTCTATGTTTTGCCATTTGCATTTCTGTTTGTTTACATGAAAGTAATTTAAAAAGAAAGAAAAACAACTTTTGAAATCATGCAAATATTTAATATTTGTAACAGAGGCAGCTGATTTACATAAGTGGAACAGAAATGTCCTTCAATATACTTCAAGGACTGTGTTAGAAATAGGTTTAGTACGTTCTCACAGATGTGTCTCCTGCCAGATGAAATTTGTTTAGGGAAAAGGTATTTCTGATAAGGCTGAGCATTTAGGGTCCCTGTATACATATATAAAGGAAATTTTGTGGGAACAAGCTTCATCTTTCCTCAGGTAGTCAAGGACAAGAGGTGCCAAAACAGGCCTTTGTAGGATCTGGAACAAGGAGGACCTGAGCAGCTAATGTCCATCATCCTCCAGTGTGGCCACCAGAGGACAGAAATAGGATGCCCACAGCATTGAGCAGTGTCAGAACTCAGCTGTCACCTCTCCCACCCCTGACTGAACAATGGTAGGCATGAAATGTTCAGACCTTAATCAAGAATTTGATGCTAGTACCTCAATACTATCATTGGTAAGAGTTTAAAGAAAAAAAAAAAAGGGAGGGGGTGTTAAATATAGATGAAGAGGGCATAAAAAGAAAAACAGACACAATGGATTCCCAAGCCAGACTTCCTCATCCACTGCAAGTCCTCTCTCAGAAAGCATCAGGGAGCATAGGCTAAACATGCCAGACTGCAACGTGGGTGCCCTGGGAGAAGACTGCTCACGTCAATCTTGTTGGGTGCAGTTCCGTTCATTGACCCATCTTTGTGAGATTTTGAATCCAGACTTTTCCTCCAACGGAGGAAACTTATCTCAAATGACTGTCATACTTTGATGTTTAAAAAAAACACGCAACACAACATAGAGCAGCCCCAAACTGTTGTTTTCTTCTTAAAGGCTCTGCTGTTAAAAGCCTGCAGCACTGTTGCTTTAAGCCTCATGTGTTCGTTCCTGCTATGACTAACAAAATTGGATGCAAAATGCATTTTCCTGTCACTCCCTAAAGGTTAGGAAATACTGCCCAAGCAATTTCAGCCTGATAAAAACTACAACAGGTTCAAAGTCAGAAGATTCGGTTTTTCCCTTACAAAACTATATCACATTTCAACCATAAAACATCAGCATGCTGAGGGTCAGTTGCAAGCTGGGGTGGAAAGGAATCTCTGAAGACATGCACCAGCCCAATTCACTTATGGTATTACCAGATCTAGTCAAGATAAAATCTACCAGGGAAAAATACATTGAAGTCAGATGAAAGGAAAAGTTTAAAATTGCCAATGTGACTCACTTCTTCCCTTTCTTTGTCAAAGAATGGTTTCTATCTACCATACCAGCCACATTAGAAGTTAATTGGAAATGACTGTTTGCTAAAGGGCCATTTATTTGGCTCATTAATAGGCACTGACTTAATTTGGAAAGGATTTTGGTGCCTTTTTCTAATTAATATTTTTCTAAGACACCTATGATGCATCCTTGAATAAAAAAACATTTGCTTAATTTTCTTCCCTTCAAACACAGCTCTTCACACTCTCTTATGCAATAACTTTCCTGTGCTCACTGTAGAAGCAGAGGTACACACTTTAGCCAAGAGCAGCTGAATAATAAGACATAGGAACAGATTCTTTTCCCTCCTGATTTTCTACTTCTCACATCCAAGTGGAGCAATGGGACTTGACAGCTCTGAGTTCAAACTTAATTCATCATTAGGAAATTATTCAAAAAGTTATAACGAGATAACTAATTTAATACACTTTGCTTCAAGGTTTATTCCTTGGCTTTTTTCCCAGATATAAAGCATCTCTGTGCAATTATCATGCAGATGCTGCTGAAAAGACTTTAAATGGTTGCTGCTAATTTAACAAGAGATATGTTGGCACTGGCAGAAGAAATTAGAGGAGAACTGAAGTTGACTGAAAACTCAACTGATTCGGAAAAAGAACATGGTTGAGGTATTACAGCAAAATAACTCCTCTCCATTTGTTAGCAGCTAGAAGTCTTCACTAGAATCTTTGTCACTTTGTTAGGCCCATATTGCAGAGAACCAACTCACAGTGCAGTTTCAAGCACATTTAAGAAACATTCAGGTACAGAACAGTACCTTAAGCTCCCACTGATTTTAGTCCCTTTAGTGCTGAAATTAAGAGTGCTTGTGGGCTTAGATCTTGTACATTGACCAGAGTTTGGAGACGGGGATGCAGCCGAAAAGCAGCAATAGGACTAAAATATAAGAAGTATCTGGGAAAGGGGTACCAAGAAAGGTAATTTCACCATGATAGAATAACTGCATTGCATCACATGCTCTGAGAGGCTGTGAAATCTTCACCCTTGAGAATTCTGAAACTGGATGTGACCCTGGCTAAGCCTACCCAAGTTCAAATTTAGCAGTGGGGTGAACAAGGCTGGGACCAGAGACATCCCAGGCTCCTCTCTAGCCTGATCCCTTCTCTGGCCATCAGACAATAGTTCACACATGAAAACTAAGGCAATTGGAGATGCCTAATTTGAATGAGATTTCTACAGGAGATAAGCCTCATGGCAATAATACTTTCAGTGTAATCCATGAGAAGGTGCTTGATTTGACTTTTTTTCCAGATTTGGTTGAAAATCCTCTGCTGTTCAACTCAGTCCACCACAGTTATTGAAAAGACTCATTCACTGACTTCAGCCTGTTGTGGGTCACTGCACTTCACCCTACACTGCGTCTTATGAATCTCTTCAAGGGCCACACACAGCAGCAAAGGCCATAATTCTTGTGGAATTTGAACAGTTTAGCACCCAAAACACTCTGTCCTCACAATGCCCTGTGTTTGAGCCCTCTGTAATGTGCCCGGCTGCATGTGCAGAAGTTCAGGTCTCTGTGCTGGGTACCCTCAGCTTCCACTCGAACAGAGCTGTAGCTGACATTTAGCAGGTCTTGTTTTTACCACGGAAGCCACATACCAGAGCATCCTTATGTGAGAAGAAGCCCACTGCCAAATAACTGTTCATTTCAGAAGCTGTGTAGCAAAATAAAAGCCAGTGAACTACCTTTACAAAGGACTGCTTTCCTTACGGACACGTTACATTACAATGCAGACCAGTCATGTCAAATGTGGTTCACTTTGAAGGTCACTAAATGTTTTACGAGTTATTAAAGTAATTCAAAAGTTATTCCAAGAAAAATAAATTATATCTTGTATAAAATAATCCATAGGAGACTAGTAAAGAACAATCATTCCTTACTTTCAAGACAACTTTAAAAAGTGCAATATATGCACACAGTGTTGTCAAGGCAGTTCCCCTTGTTCATCAGTATGATTCAGTCAGATCCACAAAGCCGGGTCTGGGATGTTTGAAAATATTAAATAAGTCTAGAGTTTTGCAGGAATTGTATAAGCACTTGATAGACAAATTTGTATTGGGCTATGGTCTGGATCATAAACACTCTCTGCTCCCGCAGGTGTCTCAGCATCATAGGAACGTCCATTTTCTGTAAAGCAAAGGGGGGGAAAAAAGGCATAAGGACATAGGTTCATTAAATCAAACAATCACTGAGATTTTTCAAATGACAAAGAGGCATCAGGGTAATAAGAACAAAGGTTCCTTGGACAAAAAGTGCAGGCAAATATACTGATCTTTTCACTAAAAGAGAAGGGAACTCGTCATCACCAAAAGATCCAGAAACTCCAACATCTGACCTTCCACAGCCAAGTCTATGTTAGCAAATAACAGTCCAGGAGAAACATGTCTGTAAAGTGAAACAAGGACTCAGTATCTGCAATACATGTTTTGCAGACTCCAGGCCAGCATCAGTTTGTTGCCATCTACTGAACATCCACTAGCAGCTGGGATACATTAGCTGTTCGCCAAGAAGGTATCTTCCAGCTTAGTTTCATCCAAATGAAGCTCACTCATGTGCCCTGAAAATGCTCTGCAGCAGGAACTTAAGTACAGTAAGTAGGCATGGATAAGGAGATCCACTGTGAAAGTACATCCCTAACCCCATGGACCACACTGGGGCACCAGTACCCTATAATGGTCTGAACTCGAAACCAAATGAGTTGTGTGAAACAGGCCCATGAGGTAAAGCATTAGAAATCACTGCAAATTTCATTAGGCGCTATCATCAGATCTCTGGCATTTAGGGAGCAAAAAAACCTATGATGCTATTGTGTTTTATCTGTTACAACAGGTACATGAGGAGCTATTCAGAAGTCATTGAGCCATAAAGCTCAGCCTGCCAGGCTCAAATTCAAACAGCATGTAATATGACCCAAGATGAGGGATACAAATTTTCGATGGCAGCAGTAAATGCAAGCACTAAAATTCATGGTGGTTTTGAGGAGGCTCTTAAGCAGTTCAAGATATAAAACTGAAGAACAGCTACCCTATCAGGCAACATAAGCTGCACTTTGTCGTGCCAGTTTGCTATTAGAGAAACACGAAAAGGAACTTAGTGAGTTTGAGTGGGATTGCTGCTAACCCTTGGAGGCCCAGCTGCGCATGGAATCTGCTTCCAGGCACATGGGAAGTTTCCTGGAAAGTTTAAAATAAAAGTCACGCTGCATATCCATTTCTGTCCATATATATAAACCTCAACCTCCATTCCATATAAACAAGTCTTAACTCATAGGCTATCACTTTCTGAAAACAAGGCCAAATATTCTGCCACATACCCCAACAAGCTGTTATAAAAGGACATCTCTAGAGAGCCAACAAGTGTAAAGATTTGTGATGAGTAATGCCATATTATTATCAAACAGGTGCAAAGAAAAATGTAAGCTCTTTCCAGTTAACTTGGCTAAATTGGAGAAAACCTCCCTGTGGACTCAGATGCTTATGAAAGCCACATGGTCCTTGCTGAGCAGAGTCACGCAGAACCTGATCTCACCTGAAAAACTGCAACAAAAATGCAAGCCAGCTTTGACCTGTATACCATTTTCCTCTCTCAGCAGTGTGGTGCATGACAGCTCATTGACTTTTAAGGGGCACACAGTGATCCATGCACCTCCTCAAAATGGAGATGAGTTTACCCTCTCAGAAAAGAAAGAAACCCCCATTCTGCCTATTATATCTCACTATTTATAGCCAATTTAGCATTTGACTCCAGGTAAGCAGAATCCTTAAATTCACCTTCTTTCCAATGCCTTGTTAAGCTGGCATTTGCAAACAGAACAAAATCAAAAGTGCTACTCATTTCTGACTCCCAAACTAAAAGGCCTCCCCTGTGAAAACATCCTGCAATTGCATTCGTGAGTTAGTGCCCCAGTGCCAAGTCTGAACTGAAAGTTGATAGAGCAGGATCTCGATTACTTTCCTCTACTATGTGTCTACAGCAGCAAGGATGTAATGATGTGACATTTACTTGCTATGCAGCAGTTACTTGAAACACTACCCTGCAATGAGATACACAGCTTTGGACTCAGCCAGCCATTGCCTAGAAGTCACAGTAACTGAAGCTGTATAGAATTTGATTAAACATGGCTTTTTACCTAAACCAGAAACCTCAAACTCAAGAGTTCTAGTTTTTGTTCGAACACTACTGCAAAGTTTCCAAGATGGTCTCTGTCAAGATTTTCAAACTCTTCCTCATTTTCCTTCATTGCTAACACTTTCCTTCATTGTTGATACTTCTACTTACTGGGACACTTCTGAGAAAATCAACCAATTCTTACGGCTAAAACATTTTAAGTGATAAGTAATTTTATTTCACCAAAAAACCCCAATACTACTGCAAAATAAACCAATTAAAAGAAACCCTCTCTGTGCAGAATGGAGTGTCTGTCACAAACAAAACATACTGTTAAGATTTTTAATCTTTTTTTTCTTTTTTTAACTAGGGCTTAACAAACTAAAAAACATTAACTTAGTACCATCTAGAGCAATGAAACCCTTAAAGAAAATTGTATTTAATATTAATGATGACTTTCACTATTAATCAAGACAAAAGAATGCTTTCATTAAGGGACATCAGATTCATTATTGAGCAATACCATCAGGTCCTAGACAAGTCAAAGAAAATTCTTATGAATGCTGTCAAGGCTCACCCCCATGCTTAGATATTGAGGTACTGCCTTTATCTTCACTTCTACTCAGCTACTCTTTCCCAAATGGGTGACTTCTATAAACCACAGACAAACTGAGGTGGCCAGACAGCCTTGCACAACCTTAATCTTTCTTTCTATGCATGTACAGAGGTTGCTACAAAGGAGACACAGCTACACTGGTGCTCAAAAGCAATTCAGGGATGGCTCTTTCAACTCTCCAGCTTTCCTCTGGTGTACAGAAATTTCATGGCTGCTGTGTGAACAACAGAAGCTGTCACTTCCATGTGCCAGTGCATAAGGAAAGTCAAGCAGGCTCAAGAGTCGAAGCTGTTGCCCCACACAGGAGCAGCTACTGAGCAGCAGTCAGCACAGGAAGGCTGCTGAATTCCCAAAATACATACCTGTGGGCCCTTGTCCCACCTCCTTCTTTCCCTTGCTCACTCTCCTACCTTCCCTGCAAATAAAGTTGTGACACAGATCTACAGGATAGTTTCATCTCTAGAGAAGCCAAAACAGAGTTGGAGGAGGCTTGTCTGCCAGCTGATCTGAGCCCAGGATCTCTTACCATCTTGTAACTACAGTGATGAGCTGCTGGAGTCCTCAGTTCTCCCTAAACTCATCCAGTGGCTGATTATTGCTAGGGGCAGATGATATATGTCTGTTTGTCACTCTTGCTGCCTTCTTAGACCTCTACCAAAGGCTTTGGTCTGAGCATTTTCTTTGGCAAGAGAAATCTCTGATTTCCATAGCTGTCATGAAAACTGTGTGGCATGTTGTTAGTCAAGATGTGATGTTCTTCCCAGACAGTTTTCCAGCGACACAGATAAAAGCAAGTTGCTATATATGGTTACTCTACTGGTGCTCTTATTCTTAACTCCAGACTGTATTACTTGTAATATTGTCTGCAAATCCTAAAGCTCTCTTCCCCATAGGAATATATAAACACACCTTATTCTTAAAACACAGTTAAGTTCCATTCCAGATGAGATTAAAATTCACACGAAAGAGAGGAAGAAGTCCAAGGAGCAATTTTAGAGAGCAGAAAACTTTAGTTAAAAGAGCAAGGATATTATTCTTTAGTCTCTCTCAGGTACTCCTTGTAAACATGCTGTCTCTAGACTTTTTAATTAAATACAAGTATGAATTAGACTAAATTCTTAAAAGAGAGAAGAAAGCAATAATTTTGAATGTATTAGAATAATCCTAATAAAAATGCATAATATCAACTAAACAGAAAACTACAATAAGTACCCTGTCATGGGAAATCTCTACCTGTTACATTTAAGGCCCTCATTTTGCTCACAAAGGTAGCAGAAAGAAAGCACTTCAATGCCTTTTAATTTTAACCTCAGAAATTCAGCCAGTTAGTCAAGGAATGAGCTTGGGGTTTGTACTGAAAAAGAAGCTGACTTACTTCATTATGCTCCAAGCACCCAATCATCAGTTCTGTTAGGATAACCACTCCAGTCCTTCCTACCCCTGCGCTGCAGTGAACCACGATAGGAGGGTTGCAGGTGTTGCTGCTGTCCAACACGCTGTTGGTGTGGCGACGCACCGACTGGATCTCCTCCAAGTAAGCTGCAAGATAAAATGCAGGCAAGATTGCAAACATCTCTATGCCTAAATGCAAAATTGGGGGCAAGAGGGGGAAAGAATGTGGAAATGTCATTCTTTGTCTAAGTGACAATAATTTACATTTTTTTACAACATACAAATATTTTGGCCACGGTGCATGGAACAGCACTGCATCCAGCAAGTACCAGCTGGGTGTCAATTATTACTTGGGAATCTGCTCCTTAAAATTAAATAGTTCTTTTAAAAAATTAAATTCTGTTTCCCCCCCCGCAAATCTCCAGGTCCCCTAAGTAGATGATTCTAGACATTACTTACAGCAATTCCTTCTATTAACAGGCTGGGATCAAAACAAAAGCTAAGTCCTATTGAAACTACTTCCTGTCAAAGCCAGTATCAGATGGGAAGTGAGCATCCATCTGCCCTTCCTTCTCCTTTCTAGACTGGGACAGAATCTCACCCACCTCTCTGCTCATGGTTTGCTTCTCAATAGTTATGAGCTCTTCTGGGACATCACTGCCTTTGTTTTCCCTGAAGCCATCTCTAGAAAGTGCACAACTCAGGAACAGTTACCTTATGTGGCTGTTCAACGCACTGCATTGTCCAGTGCAATGCATTCTACTGTCAAACTGCACCAAGAACCTGAAGTACTGGAAGCTCACTTAGCTTTCCAGCAGTCAGAGTGGGAAGTGAGACCTGAGCTGAACTCTTCTGTTCTGACTCTCAGTGTCATGGCACTGCAGCCTGAGCAGGCAGGATGCAGCTGGAGGCATACCAGCATCAGAAAACCTGAATTTTAATCCACACAGTGAAATGAGACTGTAACTGGTGGCAAATAATGGGGACAATCAGGTTCCAATTACTGCCCTGAACAACCACAGCTACAGGGGTTGGTAGTAGAAACAAAGTATGAAACTAGGAATTGGGCAATAGCTTTTCCTTAAAGACAGATCCCTTGTCACTCCTTTATTAAAGCCAAACATTTTTTTAATTTTTTTTTTGTTTGGTTTTTTTTTGTCTTTTTGCCCTGGTGACAAAACTGGGAAAAGGACATGCTATTTACATCAAGCTTGTGTCATGAGAAAGGTGAATGGACCACTAAAGGACTGTAGCTGTGTAAAGAGGACAGGCATCTCCAGCACATCAGTACACCATGTACAGGCTCCTTCAGTGTTAAAGACTCTGTATTAATTTAATAATTTAAAGATTCTCTACTGTAGTGCCAGATACGTTGCTTTAGTTAAATAATGGTTGAATGCCTATTACTTAATATGGGAGTGTATATTACTTAGTAAGAAGCAGGAAGTGTTATTAACACATTACAGATGAATATAATGGCTGTATTTTCAGAAACGCATGAACTAGAACTGTAAGTAATTGGGAAGGCCCTTAAGCATTGCCTGGGTACATGTGGTTAAAAGAGGGGCAGTAAGTTCAAACTTAATGCATGTGTGATAGAGCCCTCTGATCCTTGGCAACAAGAGAAACAGGAGGAACTGCACCATATTTCAAAAAACGATCCTCTCTCACCCAGACCTCTCTAATCACATTTGTGTGCAGCCTAGTATCTCCTACACTCATTAGGTAGCTGGGAAGTGGTGATAACTTACACTGACAGATCAGCAAGCAGACCTATCCTATTAGTTAAAATTTCCTGAGTCAATGGCACTGCTGCTGCCTTGGATTTTATCTCCTGTTAGTCACCTTAGCTCCTACCTCTTGAATCCTACTTTTTTTCCTCCAAATTGCAGCAAAGTACAACCTAGTTGAAGCCTTTATATGCCACCGCAATAATCATTTAATATCAATCCCAGCCGTAACTAGGTTCAGTGAACTGAATTCAGTGTGAGCAACCATCTCCTTATATATTTTGTCATGCAAAATAAAGAAATCTTACATAAAAAGCCTTGGACTTCTTCCGGACACCCATGGTCTGGCCAGTCAGTATACTGCAAATGCCACACTGTCCTCTCTTGTCCAGAGAGAAGATGCTTGACCTTCAGACCAGTAGTTGCAAAGCAGCCAGAGTCTGTGCGGAACTTGGTTGTCACCTTGAACTTCCCATAAGTGGCTGAGCTGTGCTTAGAGCCCAGTTTAGGCCAATAACGATGGCTCTTACTTCTTCCTCCCTCCTTAAAAACAAAACAAAACAAAAAGCCATTAGTTCCTGCTATTATTCTCTATAAACAGCAGATAAGCCAAGTATTCTTACTTCAAATTACTGGAAGAGAAAGGAGCATCCCACAAAGTAAAGAAAATATCCATTAAAACTTAAACCTCTCAGCCATGTAATATTTCAAGTGTAAAACTGCTTGAAGAACCAACTCTTGTCTCATGACAGACAGCTAATGCCTACACCACCTTGGTAAATATTCTGCTCCTGGGGAAGGCTCTCCTTTAAATGGAAGGAAATGCTCTTCACCAGCTTCTAAGTATCTGCTCTTGATCAGCTTTGGGAACTGGACAGTGACTTGATGTGCTCTGCCACTCCCTGTGTTTGCTGAAAGCAACCAGGCATAAAGCCGAGTGCCAGTTTTTATAACATATCACATAGTTCTTGGATTACAATAGAAATAACTGTTTTGCTTGGCATAAGAATAAAAAGTTGTGGATTGCTTTTTTGGTTTTTGTTTGTTTTATTTTGTTTGTTTGTTTTCACTTGGACACTTCTAAGGAAACAACAGCTTCTGGAATCTTTTCAGCTGATAAGAGTGACAGGATGCAGAACTGGCCTTGGACAGTGTGGAACTCTGTCATTTTAACCAGAAGCAGTTCAGTGCTCTCACATTCCAATGGAAACATCTCTGTTTGGCTTGGCCAAAGCAGGGGGAAGGGGGGCTTCTGCTTGTTTCTTTAGCACTTGCCAAACTGAGTATCAGAAAGTTACAAAGTATAGTATTAGAGAAGTACAGGCATATGTTCAGAGTCGGAGGGAAAAGGGATGTTGATAGAAAAAACAAGCTACTGGAGTGGTAAGTGATGATAACAGGAGATTTGTTCACATCAGAAAGAACTGCATTCCGTGATTTCACATACCTCTTCAGCTGTGACCATGGCTATAACATTCACCCCCTGTTCCCACACCATCTGCCAAAAGTCATGGCATGTGTGTGGGAGGGGTCCTTGGGTAGCAATGTAGTGCCATTCCTCTCCACCTACAGTAACCTGGGAGAAAGGGAATAGAACCCAACCAGTCAGCGCCCAAATTTTCAGCAGCACCTGTGCCAGATCCACCTTTTAAACAAGAGACTATAATGAAATCTACTTCTTTGTTGTTCTGCTTTTGTTCAAAATTTTCAACAAAACTCATCCTTTTGATTAGAGCAAGTCTGACAAAACAATCTTTGGTGCTTCCATGTCCTGTCTTGATGTTCATAAACATGAAACTTTGACCTAAATGCCCTCTACCTTTCTTGTCATTGCATCTGGATCATACAGACAAAAATAACCCCAAACAAAACAAGCAAGCATTTAAGAAAAACTCACCATGATTTAATTTGCTGGGGTTTTTTTAGGCCCTGTTTCTGATATGGCTTAAATACAAAGAAGCAACTGACTGACATCTCTGGCCTCAGTGACAGACCCAAGATGAAAGAAAAGCTGAGGACCAGAGCCATCACACTGCTGCAAATGAACACTTGGTAGTACAGAATGCCTGAATGCAAATAACACTGTATATGACAAGCTAAAGGCCTCTGCTGTTTAGGACTTCCCTCAATCATTTTCCACTCGGACAAAAAGTAATTTATTGAACAGATTCTTACTACACTGATCGCTGTTGAAAGTGAGGCCAAGCCATGCCTAGAGGACGCGGTTATGCCCACATTCTGTACAGAACAGAACTCAATAGGCCTACTGGCAGTCAGAGATCAAGACAGGCTTCATTTCAAGTCACTCTCCCTCACTCATCTTAGATTTTTCTGTTTAGAAGCTGCAAACAGCCATAAAGCAATCCAGCACATTAAGTGGCTTTCAAATGCCATGAGAAATTTAAACTTATCTAAAGTTGTAGTCATGTAAATTTATTTCCCAATACATAACTGGTTTACCAAACACATATTATAGAAATATTTGTATATTTGCATGATGGTGAGCAATGAAATTTTTTTAAAAGCATTAACACAGATTTACACACTATAAATCATGTAGCACCCTGAAAAGAGATACTATTACCTTGGAGCTAGCCAGTCTAAAACATCTCTTCATTTAACTGACAGAGGCAGAAAATCATACTTGTGCAGTTAAAGAGAAATCCCTTGTGTATAAAAAATTACAATCTTTGACATATCATTTGCTATACATCAGGAAAGGTTTATAGAAAAGAAAAAAAAAAACCCAAAACATTTTGGGTAAAAAGCCAGAGTGCTTTTAGAGCTTCTACATATCATTTAAAAAATATGCTTACCAGCAAAACCAGATGAACCAATTGTTTTGGAAAGTTGAAATACTTTTCCTTCTCAGGCTAAGGCCTCCTAATTCTGTGTATTAGCCCAGAGCCACTTCTCACAAAGTTATAAATCTCAGAGAAGATTTACAACAGAAATGCTGACATGTCCATAAATACCAAGGTACTGGCAGACAATGCTACAAGGAACAATCAATAACTCTGACAGGTTTAACCACATACTGTGTTTGAGGTACAAGTCTTTGAATACATTTTCAGAAATTGAATCAGTTTGTTGGTCAAACAACTGTTCATTAAGTTGAGATGCTTGGTGTTTTACAAAAACTAACATAGTTTTTGTATGATGACAAGTTTTCACCTCATTGAAAACTGACCCTGTACATCAGCTCCTTTTCTTATTTCATACTATGCAGCTTTCTTTTTCTTTTTGAAAGATGGTTAAAAACTGCAAGACCAATGTAGGTAGACTCCTCAAGTTCTTGTACTAGTGCTAGATGAGAATGAATACAAACTGCCCAGCACTAACAAGTATCTTGCACCTGGACTGATGGTCTTGAGCTTGCTCATCTGCAGTCATGAGTGCTGGCATAGTATTACTGAGCTTTTTAAGTTAATACTGACCTGACCCAAACAGTCAAATGAAGTGTTCTAATGAAATTTTTTGCTTAATCCACAAATTTAATTATTTTTTTCTCTTTAGTATAGACTATGATCTTGTATCTTAACAGCAATGATCAATGGTAAATAAGCAGAGAATTATTGTAAAACTATGGGGCTCACAGACTGAGCAGTGGGAGCTGGAATCTTCCAGGCATGGATCTTATCAGGATGATAGAGGAGTTTTCTTTGTCTACTGACTTCTGGTCCAAATATCCAACCTCCTGGGACATGATATGAAAGGGCCATAAATAGTCTGAAGGGAATGGGATGCCTGGAATATTTACTGCATTCTAATGCCCTAACTGCAGGAAATTAAAAATTAAATATTGGGCTGAAAACACAGACACATACTGTGCTACTGAGGTAAATTTCACAGATGCAATTTCACCTTCTAAGCAAAAGCACATCTGCTTGGCTTCTGCATGCACGGGTATGAATGCAAGAGGAAAATACTGCCAAGGCCCTCTGTCAGGCATCAAAACATTGATATTCCTGGGTGCTCTATGGATGGGAGACGTATGTCTGTCTAATACATCAGGGGAAATGTGGACTCACAACTAGCCAGGGAAAACTCTTTCCTGGCTAGCACTGCCTTTTTTTTTTTTTGCCTTCCACAAAATAGGTGAAAAATTTTGGGCTCAGAAATCCATCATCATAGCAACATCTGATTATGCAAAATCTCAGTATCTGCTACCTACCAGGCTATGCAAAAAAGTGATAAACTTCCAGGATCGGGGTTCAGAAATAGTTCTGAATCACCAGAATTTAATACTGTAAATCAAAACCAAGGCCAGCAAGTCTCTTTAAACTTTTAAAGGGCTTTTACTCAAGGAAAATATTCATTTAACCGGATGTTTTATTCATTATTTTTGAATTATTTCTTTTTAATTTGGATTTTGACAATGAGAAAAAGCAGACAACTCTCTCTAACAACAAGAGAATCTGGCATCTGAGGCAGAGAACTGCTTCTCTCATGGTACAGTAAAAGCCAGCAGAGGACTTTGCATATTGTGCTGGAAGCTTAAAGAAAAACAAGCATCTGCAGTCCCTGCAGCATAGCTCCCTGTTAACAGTGGTGTTTGCAAGTAACAGATCGTATCTTATTGTATCGCTACATTGAATTAACATGAAATCTGAAGTTTCTTGTTAAAAACATAATTTAAAACATGGAAGTTCAATATGGTTTCCAGTTAGAGATACAGGGATCTTATTAGTACAGTCAATGCATATTTCAAAAAAATTATTTTAAAATTAGTCAATTCTCAGCATAAAAGGACTTAATTTTTTATATATATAATTGCAGTATCTATGAATATGCATTACTCATAATGATATGCCCTTCCTTTGAGTATGGAACTGCATAGGTGGAGCTACATTCCAGATTTTTAAAAAATCACATCCTATATGTTGTTGGATTTTAAAAAAATTCAGTCAAAGCTTGTGCAGTACTCTTTTCAGGCTGCACCTGTCAGCTGAACAGATTCATTCTGCACTGGTTGTTGTAATCCCCCAGCAGCCTGCAAGACTTTTGGGACTGATAATTCAGAACACATACTGACTGCTCATTTTTTCAGGTACAGGGTCATGACAATCCTATTACACTGCAGGTATTGGGGCTGATCTAATGCATTTTCTTGAGATTTAAGAAACATGGCATCTCTTTCCACATTAACCAATAGGGATATTCCACAACCACTTGGCAGAGGTGGGCATAAAAAAGCAAGGATGCCTCTCTAAAATGACTTCCCAGGCTCCAGCAGTTAAATCAACTTATGCATGTTAGTTGACAGGGGACTTTAGAGATGGCCATGTTGACACAAAGGTACAATGATGCATTCTAGGTTACCTTTTCAGAAGCTGCAGAGAGAAAATGCTGCTGCGTATCCAGAAACGCAAACAAAGCTTTAGCATTTGCAAAGCAAAATTCACAAAAGCTTTTACCTTTATGTGTGAAGCATTGATGTAGCCTGTATTATTTTCTTTGGTTGGCACCAGCTCTACTCGGTTCTCCTCGTAAGGAATGACCTCCCTGATGCGATTGCGGTCAGTGTTTTCAGGCAAAGCTGCAGTGGTGAAGATCCCATCCACCTTTTTCTTTGGAATCTGCTCATATTCTGTAAACACCATGTCCTCTTCCAACTTCCTTCTCAAGATTTTGCACTAAGATTTGACACAAAGGAACACCAATTCATGAATTCTTCTGGGAAGAATATTAACCACTAGACCCGCCTATCCGTTCTTTGAATTTCAATATATAGTTCACTTCTTTTTGCAGTTATCTGAGGAAATATAACACACTTATTTCTACTGAATGAAACCACAAGCCAATTTTACAGTTTTACATTCCACCTCCACATTTTTGGACACTGATACCATAAAATGCAAACCTGTGCCAAATACAATCTGGGTTCACTAAGAATTTCAATATGACTATGTGATTTCAACATAATAGATACTTGCAAAAATATTTGAAAATTGTTTTTTCAGGAAGAAGATCATACTGCGAGAAGTGTGATGACGCCAACATTTTCAAAATATTCCCTGACTTGCAAGCGTGCAATGTCTGTGGTTGAACACAACCCCACATATGTACAAGCAGAGGATAAGTGCTGCTGTCTGCATACAAGACAATGCAAGGCTGCAAATTTCAAAAAACCCCAGGAAAATTCTTTGCAAATATGTTTCTCAAATCTTAATGGCAGCAATTGTTTTTAATTTCCATAACTCCACATACATGGAGGATCTTGCGTGTGCGAATATAAGGAGGCAAGCAACCTTTTTTATTCCTGAAATTTAATCCCATTAGAGAAATTAACTGAACTCCCTAGTTGTATCAGAACATGGAAGGCAGTATCTAAAGCACTGTAGAACTTCACCTGATCAAGTGAAAAATGTGAAAAGTGTTAGATTTACAGTTTGATCTTGTATACGCTGTACAGCCTGGTGAAACAGAACAGCTTCCATTTTCATTGCCTTCAGTAAGTATTCTAGATGCTTTGCTTGCATCCAAAGACACACCAGTGTTAACCACAGACCGTTTGCATTAATGGCTGCGAAAACTTTCAAGTGAAATCTTTTTCACATTTTAAATCAAACTGCAGTATCTTAGAAACTTCATGCTGCCAGGAACAAAAGGAATGAGCAACATTTCATAAGCCTCCATCTTACCCTCTCATCCATTGGCACCTTGGCGACTTCATCCTGGCTGTCCTCCGGCACTGGAACCCTAGCAACTGAGAGTCCGTTCAGTGCTGCCAACATCAAGGGCCTCTTCTGGGCCTCCAGGCCTGCCATCTTCTGCTTTTCTAGATTCTTTTGGCAAGAAAAGGCACGTTTTCATCTCTGTGTGATTATTTATAATGCCAGTAAAATGCTGGAATGTTTTTTTAATCTCCAAAATCTGCAACTCTCTGGCCAAGGAATGCAGATGATCACCATTAGCATCGTAAATTCAAATACAACCTCTATTCTTCCTGTTATTCCTCAAAGGCCTGCTCCTACATGAGCACAGAATTTTAATTTCAAAGAAGCAATCCCAGCGTGTAATGCAGTTTACATGCCATCAAAGGACATACAAATACAATCTCGAGCATTTTCCTGCAGACATTATTCTGAATGCAGGACGCACAAAGCATCATTCCGTCATGTTAAAGTAGCACTACCGAAGCCAAGATACTTGGAGCATCTTTTAAAAAGCAGTAATTTCAATCTATTAAAACAAACAGTAAAACACAGGCCATTGTTTCTCTTCTGTGATGGTAATACTTAAAATGAGAAGCCTTCTGATGCAGTCAGCTATTGTGGTGACTCAAATAGCACTCATGATATATTTTGCACTAAAAACTGAGCCCACATGTACCAGAAACTGAATATAACAGCATCCAGGGAGGGATATTGTTTATCATATTCACGCATCATATCATGCTATGACATGGAGAAACAGAGCACAAATTTTAATTCATCCTGCTGCCCCCTCCTTATGCCACTGGGAGCTGAAGCATGAGAAGAGACACAGCATCTCCAGAAGTACCCAAATTAGGAATATTTTATTCTATTTCCTTATCAGTTCTTTCTGCTGGATTTGAAAGGAGGGCTAAGCACAAGGGATGCCTAGTTCTCAGCATACATATGGAAACTGTGGTCACCAGACAGGCCAAGCTCAGCTCCTAGAAACATACTATTGACCCTGAATGCCCTCAGATATGTGCAAATGGCTTGATCTTTCAGAAGTCTGTGAACGTTTTCCTCACCACTGGGTTCCTCCAGAACACTACACAAAAAACAAGCAAATAAAGCACAACAAAAATTCAAACCCACTCTTATCTTTTCATATTTTCAAAAAGCAGGAAAAAAAGTAAAAAAGAAAGTATTTTTTCTTTGTGGATTTTATTATTTTTACTATTTAAAAGTGAAAGAGAAATAAGTCTGTGTATTTAACAGATCAAGGTCATCAAATTACCATTAATATAACACTTGATTCCCATGACAAAAGGAAGGTCTGCACATTAAGATTGCTGATCTAAGCTGAAACCACCTTAAAAGCTTAATGCTAAGACTACTTCTTTACTTTCAAAATGGAAACAAAAAAGCACCTTTGAACAAAGTGATCTGAATGGTTATTGCAGAGGAAGAATATTCAAACAACATCTAAGCTCTCTTGTCACCTTCATTTCCATCCTAAAATGCTGTAGGTTCCTGCATCTCAGTATTTTTTCTTTTCTCAGAAGATCAAAAGAGCGTATACATACATACATATATATATGTATATATAGTCTTTGTTACACCAATGTCCATTCATAGTTATATTTTATAGTCAAGTATCTATTTTACATTTAAAGTTTAGGAGTGGGCAAGGAGTAAATTCCGTCTCCATGTTGCAATTTAGTAGCTCAGGTTTGAATCCTAACAATTACATTATCATAAGAGTCCCCAGTGCACAAGGAAAACAATGAATATGTTTAGAAAATTTCTTTTAATATACACTAGTATTGAAATCTAACTAGTTATTGATGTAGTAAATGACAAACTCTTTTCTGCTCTGGACCATTTAGATACTTAATTTGTTTCAGACCTCAATTCTGAAGGCAAGAACTACAACATATACTTTTTGATTCCTGACTGCAGTTGTACTCCTCACAGTACTATGTCAAGTACATATGTAAGTCACTAAGTGATAAGCACCCCTCATATTTCTGTCATTGCTCACAGTGACACCTTTAAATACTGTTTATTTTGAATTCATTGCAAGTTCAACAGAACCCTATTTCTCATACTTGAGTGCATTTTTTAAAAAACAAACAGTCCAGATGCTCAACCACACAGCCTCTACATCTGATTCTTCTGTATTTACATATCTGGTTCCTCAGTTGCTGGCAAAACCGACAACACATATTCTAGAGCTACCAGGGATTTATTCAGATAACTACGTTACATAAAGTGGCAGGAAAAGGAATTAAAGATCATTTGAAAAAAATAAAGAGTTTCCATGATGTTATGTGATACTTAACTCCACATCCTTGCAAAGAAGGAATAAAATGCTAGCGATGAAACACAACTTCCCACCCATCTCGGCAATCACATTTCAGACTTGCCCTGCCCTCAGATCCGTGGGGGCTGGAGAGCTGTGCATTCGGAAGGGGAGTAGGCACCAGGGGGGCTTTGCTATCAGCCTCCTCCTCACCAGCTGCATGCCCTGCCACCCACCTCGAGCCAGCACTGCTGCCAGGGTGGTGGCATCCTCAGCTGGGTCAGACATGGATCTGGCCAGCAGTCAAAGAGCTACAGCTGAGGAAACTGACAAGCCCAACAGCAGTACGTGGGATCAGCCCCTTTGGTGGCCGTACAGGCACACAAAAACAAATTGTACTTGGCACTTCATATCACATTTCCCAACTATAAGCAAATCCACAACTTTGCATCCACATGCTCCCCCGTTTACCAACCCAGCAGTTTTCTGGTGTGGAAACTGACCTGTGTGATTACTAATTTCCAAGAAGCTACCAAAACAGACGAAGACACTTACCCTCATCATGATTTCTCTTTCTATAATGCTGTCCTCGATAGAAAACATTTCAGACACGGGCCTTTCCTTGACTGGTTCTTTCTTGACCCGCTCCTTCACACTGGTGAGGTCAGGCTCTGAGATAGAGGGCCCAAGTGAAGACCCATTTATTGCCACTTGATCAGTCCGAGATACACTGATGGCTTTGGAAGGCCCCGGCCTCATGGCCTTGGCCCTGGCTACAGCCACAGAAATGCTAACATGGTCCTGCCTCAGGGCTCCGTTGCTGACACTTTTACGGGGCCCAGGATACTCCGGAGGAGGTTTATTTGGTATTCTAGCCAAGGCAGCTTGCAGCTGAGCACTGTACTCCATGTTCTCATGGAGGGCTGTTATCCGTGACACAGATTCTTGGGTTTCTTCCTCCTCTTCACTTTCACTGCTGTGTATCAGCATTGTGGCATCGGAAAATGTCTTTTTGTGATGATAATGAGGAACCTGCTGAACTTCATGCCCCATCTGAACTGATTCTTCTGGCTGCACCTGCTCCCGCAAAGTGTTCCTGCGTGGCAGAGGGGCATTTAAAGTTTTTAACGCCATGGCTTCTATGCCACGCACCATATTGCTGATGACCTCCAAACTGTGGCGCTTGTTCACGGCCGGGTGGTGCTTCACGGCCATGAGGGGCTCGCTGACCTCCTGCAGCGACTGGCGGACGACGGGCGAGCTGTCCTCTTGGAAGGTTTTTACTGAGAGCTGGACTTTACGAGTGACCAAGTCAGGACTGCTGCCGCTGACATACTTGTGCCGATGGCTTGCCAGGTCCGGTGTGCTTGTGGCAGGCCGTGGGCGCGGGTACGGAGGTGGGGGTCTGAAGAGATAGTTCTTTAACATGTGAGCGGTGTTGTAACTCTGGCTGCTCTGCAGCTGCATGTTGGCCAGTTCCGGGGTGCTGACGGTGTGGGATATGGCACTGGCTGCTGTCTTAGTTTGAGCAGCATTATTAGGATTCATTTGGTCAGATGGGGTGACAGGCTTGTTATAGCCACCAGCCTGGGGCCCGTACGTAATCGTGTAAGGATGTCGCTCTCGAATCTCAGGCTGACTGTAAACTAGGTCTTCTGGCTGGTTATAAGCATGTGTGTTTCCGATATTGAGATTCCTCAAAGACTGACTTTGGCTATCCATCTGGATCACCCCTCTCTTCATTTGCCTCATGACAGTTTCATAATCCGGAGTTGGCCGGTAAGATGGTACTATGATTGCACTATGTCTGTGGCTGGGGATATAGTCTGCTCTCATGATATCACTTCCAGGGATGCTCAGATTCGAGGACATTGGAGATGCCTGGATGAAGTTCTGTGAGCGATTGAGGGAGTTCATGCTGTGGGCACTGCACACACTCCCATTGGGTCCATTACCATTCAAGTAGCTGAAGTCCACTGGACACCTATCCAAACTGGTCTGAGACCTACAGTAGAAAGTTTCTTCATTTCCATGGAAAATGCTGTCTGTGTAGAGCAGAGACAGAAGTGTTGACAATTTTAACATACAAGGACTCATTCAATGTTAACAAAACTTCAAATGCAGTCTGCACCAGTGAATACAGAGAGAGCTTAATGTACAAGTGCAGGGATCATTTAGTCTTGGGAGTAGCTGTGAGTCATTTAAATAGAACTGAAACAAAGCACAACTTAAACACTCCCAACAGTTAGCAAAATATGGTAGTCCTGATCCTTGTGGGAGACGTGAAAGGGGAAAGAGAGGAAGTGTTTTTGCCTCAGGTGGTAAGGAACAATAAAGGGGCATCTCCTCCCTCAGCATCTTGGAAGGGTTCACTGTTGCTGACACCTTAAAAATCCAGTGCTGCTATCATATGGTTAACCTAAAAAGTTCTCTTGTCTTTTCTGTTGATACACTGCTGTCTGTGATTCAAAGTAGCAGAGGACTGTAAAATTGGAAATTCTACTTCAGATCAGTCAGCCGTCTTGAGGATCTGAAGTATGACACAGTCGGGTGATCAAGGCTCAGGTGATAAAAAAAGAAAAAAACGCAAACCCAAACAGCATACCACCCTACAGATGTGATAGAGAACATAAATACTTCAGCAAAGTGTTTTTGAGAGGAAAACAAGAAGTAAAGATCATATCCTGTATCCCAACTTTACTGAAAGACAGTCCATGTTGAAAATCTTGTAAGAAAAGAGTAACAGCTCTTCAAATTCTGAAATCAGCTAGTTCTCTGATTATATAGAAAAGTCTGCGGTAAAACTAAGGGAATTCTTCTGAAACTGAGAATATCCTTCAGAGCCTCACCTTCACAGTAGAACCATAATATCCACTAAATTCAGTCTACCATATGCAAGAAACTATACTAATTGTCTCCTTTCAAAACTTACAAATTCTATCTTAAAATTAGTTAGACCACCACAACTCCAAAACGCTATCAGATATGACTGAGAGTTTCCCTGCTGGTGAGAGCTGTTCAGCTGTACCTATCATGAACTGCAAAGAATGTTAGCCTAACAGACCTGGTTATTTGTATTCCAAAAGCTGGGGTGGTTAGGGGTGAGACTCAAGGTGTTTAGGGGCTGGGCTCCATTCCCAGACTTGATCAAAGTAACCTGGTGCAACCTCTTAAGGAATTTATTTGTCAAACATGGGCGTAAAAACAGTTAACCGACCTTATGTCCATAAGGCTAACAATGCAGGCAGACGTTGGTGAAAAATCAGCAGAAAAGATTATCTAAAGATACAGTTTCATGGACAGGACCCTGCAATTTCTCCTGCAGTAAAAGATATTTGCTGTCTCCTTTTCCCTCACTCAGTTTTTTTCCCTGACCCCAGCTGGCACTGCCTTTGAGTACAGCCATCATACTCCCTTTAGAAATTATTTTTCCAGCTCACTGAGCTGGAATAGCAAGTTTAAGGTCCACATAATCATGCACAGCTATTTTAGAGAAATTTGAAAACTGAAACTGAACTTTAAACAGAAGACTTACTGCAACATTAACTATAAAACTGATCATTCTCCTGCAGCAGGAGCTCCCATTTGACCATGATGGCATTATAAATCTAGACATAAGGGTTAGGAGCTTCTTTGCATACACATAAAACTGAAGTCCATTAAGGGAAAAAATATATGCTCTAAGTACCTTGTGAATTATGTGTTTCAGTGTAGTGTTCTCCACACTGGACATGCATAGGAGGCAGTATAAAAGGATGTTGTCTAGGCTGAAATAAAAGTACAAAGAAAAAAAAAAAGCATTAGAACTTCATTTGCTACAATTTTTGCAATTGAAACAGGAAAAGTGGCCCTATGCCCTTTCCACCAAATATTGCTCTTTCTTACTCAGCCAAAGACACGTGGCTTGGCAGTTCTTTGTATAACAAAAGATAACTTTTTGTAAATTGCTTGCTAGATTTTGTTACAGAGCCCAAAGTTGACCAGTTAAGACTCCTGTAAGCTCAACCACTTGAGAAAACAACATCCACACTTTCAGCTCTTCTAAAACTCTTCAAACTTTTATTAAAAGCCTTGAAGAATTAAAACCCAAACAAAACAAACACCTAATCAGGACAAAAGCAGGAGACAGAACAAATTCAAGGACCTAGAACACTGTTACAGAAGCAATAGAACACACACAGACTTAACTCTTCAAATTACATGAACATTGGGTTCCCTTGATAACGAATTAGAGCATTCCTCCAATAATCTGCACTGCAACAAGCTAATTTTAATACAAGTCTCAGAGTGGGCAACTCAGCATTACATCAACACGATCATTTTCAGGAAAATAAATGACAGCTGATGCTGTATTCACTAGCTTTGTCCTTTGGTAAACCAACATGTTTTGCAATCACATTTTGCCTCCTGCACTGCAATGTCCTGTCTGGTGTCACTGAGCAAAGTTTACAAAAACCTATTTCAATATATAGAGTAAGCACAAGGAGAAGGAAGACATTCCTGCCTCATGAATGTGTCTTCCTTCACAGGAGAATAAGGGGTTTTCATCCAGGCTGATTCAAGCAGTTCAAACTACTAAGGAATACTGCGGGCGCCCAAGGCAAAACAACCTACCAAATAATCTACCTTTGTGTGCACATGCACCAAATGAGGACCATGTAAGTTTGCTAATGAAGAGGGGGTGTGGAAGAGGTTAAATTTACATTTTCTATGTAAATGGTGAGAAGCAATGAGAATCAAAGACACTGAGCTCACATATGAATCCTTGCATACAAAATAGCTGTGTTAAGCCAGAACTGGAAAATGACAACATTTCTGCTACAACAATCGCTTCCAAGGGTATAAAACCCAACTCTTGCTGAGTATTCTGTGCCAAGGAGCCTGCTGTTGACAACCTTAGTAGAGGAGTTGAGTCTGGAACTAACCAAGGTGTTGGAAAGTCTAACAAATGGAGGACAAAGGAAAAGTGCAAAAAAAGAGGAGTTCTGCTAGGCACGTATACATCTGGAGTAGACAGCTTTCTTTGTGAAACATCTCATGAAATGTATCTGCAAAAAACTGGGAATGCTTTTGGATTTTTTTTTTAAGGCCCATCTGCCTCTCCTGGTAAAAGAGGAGAACCCTCTGCAGAGGTCTGCAAAACATCAATATCCAAATTAAGGATCACTTGGATTTAAAAAAAAAAAATCAGGTAATTAAACATACCATCATATTAAGATCTCCTACACAGAGGGGTTTTTGCTGGAAAACCAGCATCACTGGGTAGCCTGGCAGGAAAAATGAGACATCATAAAATGATTCTAAGGTAATAGTTACTAAAATACAGGTTCACCATGATGCCAAAACCATATAAAGGGTCCTAAATCTGACAGTAATGAACACGATCCCTAGAGAAATGGCAGTGCCTTACCTCAAATATTCCACTTCACTTCCCATTTCTGCCTACTGATTTATTGCCATACAAGACAAATGAATAGGTAGGAGTATGAAGGTATGTACAGTGCAGACAACAGTCAGGAGGGCTTTTTTTTTCCCCTCCCAAAGAAAACTGTTTCAACAAGTTAACAGAACAATTATGAAAAAGGTAGTTGAAAGTTCACTGTGAGGAGCCAGCAGCCTAGTTCACTTTTCAATTGATGAGCCCACATTCCTCCTTTTGATCTTCCTGAGACTTCAGGGTTTTTAAACTTGTTGCATGCTTATGTTCAAAACAAAGTGGCAGCAGGATTTGCTCTTTCCTTTGAAAAAGCAGATTTCCATTTTTCATATATAATATAGAAAGCAGCTTGCTTTTCCCCCTTGTGATATATCTGAGGCCATAGTATAAGAATGCAAAGCACAGTTCATTTCTTAGCCTTCAGTTTTTCATAGCCATTTTCAGGGACCAAACTAGTAGATACCAAAAATACTGTAAATATGCCTCAGAGAATGTAATACACAGCCTGTGTATTATATACGTGTATGATACCTTAGAAGCACGCTAAGAATGGAAGAACAAAGAAATCTGGAGACAGCTACAACAGCTTTCCTGCAACTTTCAGATCTAATGGACTAATGCACACAGGAAAATAACCTGTGCTGAAATCTGCCATGATAAACCTATCCTAATATCAGTACCTGCTTAAGCTTAATTTTGGAATATTTTCACAAGCTGTAACCACGCTGTGGGGATATGTCAAGAAAACACTTCTGTCTACATGAGCTTTCTGCCATGCAGCAATACGCTAACAGAGTTTTCACTTTGGAAAGGTCTATAAAGCAGATATAACCTATGTCACACATGAAAACTGGCAACCTGCAGAGAGATAATATTGCCCTCAGTTTAAGGAACCAGCAGCACTGCTGTTACAGAAACACAGAATAAGAAATACTGACACACTAGATGTTAAAATTTAATTCAAAAAAGTACCTTTAGAGCTGATGGGGAGGAGGGAAGACCCCCATGTGATTTTTTTTTTTTTTTTAAGATGTCAGGAAAAAGTTACCTAGATTTGCCAGATTTATAGTTTTTCTGAAGATTAGTTAAATGGAAATAAAGACAATTTAAGCACAGCTGTGAAACACAATTCTTACTATGTTAGTTTAACTTAAATTAACAGTAACTTCACACAGAAAATAGGCTCTTAACCCAAGAAGCTGGCAAATTGTAAGTAGTCTTTATAAAATTGAAGAAACACGAAATGTAACGTTGTGTAATGACTAGGTTTTGATGCATGTAGCACAAGACACTTCAAATTCTTTCTAGAGGATTATTTTCTCTACATAAAGAAATAACCTCAATCCAGTAGAAAAGATGTTCAGTTTCTACAGAGCAAATAAAAATATAATGCCTTGAAGACTGTAATTTTTAATACTCAGTGGTGATATTATCCAGTTAAACTAATCAACCTGGGCAGCCACACCCTTGAAACTCATTCCAATCACACTGCCTACAAAAAATGTGCTAATGTGTTTAAAATGTGCTAAATGTGCTAATAAGCTAATGTGCTTATTTGAAATTTAGAAAGTACACAATCTTACACAATGCCTCATCCCATTAGAAATTATATAGACATTTGGTAAGGTCTCACTGTGGCACCTACCAAAGACGACCTACTCCAGGTGGGTCTTCGTCGAATAGGTGGAGGAGAACTTGATTGCCTGTGGAAGAAAAAAAGAAATAATAGAAACTACAATGTTTAAATTCTGAGTCAAGAATGAATGGGAAAAACAAGACATGAACAATCTGTAAGTATTACACATGAAGGAGATTTTTAGATATGTGAAGAAATGAAAATAATTCAGGTTCTTCTCTAAATACAGGAATTATTCCAGTTCCAAACTACGCATGCCTTCTGTTCATTATCCTATTTGGTTTACTTGGAAACACAAGAAAGAAAAATTCTGTTTTAGAAATGAATCAAACAAACAAGTCTCTTAAGCAATAAAAACTGAACATGGCACACAGACAGTCTCAGATGACTTAAGGTAAACCTTTAAAACACTGACAATTTTATGAAATTGACAGCAATCACTCCGAAGCAATGCACAAAGATAAGGAAGAAAAGCAAAAGCAACTTTTAAACAATACTAGCAGAGCCACATACAATATTAGAGGAGTAGCCAGGTGCAGTGGAAGGAACAAGGAGTGTAAAGGAAAAAAAGATTAAGAGGAAGGGAAAGAAACAAGTCAAAGGAGGTAGAAATATAGTGCTTACGTGAAGAGAGGAAAGGTAGAATTGTCCTCTTACAGTTTCTGATCTGGTGAATGATGTTATGTGCAATTAGAGGAAAGGCACGCAGGAAAACAAACAACTCATTTTAACACAGCGGGCAGGAAAATTATTTGGCTAGAAAACATACATTGGCATATGCTGTCATCAGTATCTATGGCTCTAACACAGAAGCTTATATCACATGAGAGTGGGGTAAGGAGAGCAGTTCTAATGACAAAAAAACATTTAAATTCTAGTTATTTCACTCAGTGAGCTTGTGACATTCCCTGCCTTTGTTTGCAAGTTGCACATGAAGCTGCTACATATAGCCAGTTCATGGCACCCACATACTTATGGCTCAATGTTTAGAAAGAGACATGTTCAAAAGCCAGTGCTTCTGCAGTCTGGATTATGATTGCTAACAGAACAGTTCTCCCTGTTTACCCCAATAAAAGGGGAAATACCCCAAGATGACAGACTATGGCATTTTGTTTTCTTTCTTGACTGTCACAGGGAAGACAGTCAGGAGCTTCCTTTGAATTCAGTCTCTGCAACCATTAAAACTGAATTTAGCATTGGACTACTGAAATCCATTATATGCTAAGAAACATCTTTTCTGGTCTTCCACTCACCTCCCAAGAGCGGTAAGCACTATGTGAAATTTAATCAACATCTCTTTTCTGTAAGTGAAAAGATCACTCAAAACAGTTCACCCCACTGGACTCACCAATACTCTAAATAACCATATGTTAATATAATGCCTGCACAGATAATATTAGAAAGCTAGACCTTCCAATCTTCTCTTCATCATTTTGGCTTTATTTTCCAACAGATGGTATTACCCAGCCAGATGGGATGTCCAAGTCTAACTAGACCTGTTGATAGAGATGAGAGTTCTTCATATTTTTCCAGCTAACTAAGATGCTAAGTTTTGCAAAAATTTATTGTTCTCTGCTATACACACCCAGCACATCACGAAAACTTTGCAGAACTCTAACCTTTTGAAAGCTAAATTTATCTCAATCTAAAAAAATGTTGTGTGCTGGTGTAAATAAAACAGCTAACAAACAGACTTAAGCTGAAGCCTAATGAATTCCTCCTTCAGTTAGAATGACTCCACCTGTGTGAGAGGACTAGCTCAAGGCCTGTTCCCAAGAAAGTTCTCAAAGCAGAGACTAAGGGAGACCTCAGGTTTAGATTTACAATCTCTGCTGCATTGTGCTAGTACAGCTACACAGATTAACGTGCCCAGGTGTCCTCCCTTGCTTGGCATGCACAAGAGGCAGATAAATTATACTGGCCAAATTAGAAGATGACAACCTGCGCTTTCCACCGCCCTTAGCTGCTGTATGAGCAGTGCATCTATGACTGCAACTCACATTTTGAGCTGATAACATGTCACCTTTCACTCCAGGATATACTAGTACTCTGGGTTATAAACAGCAGAGACCATGGCCTTCAGTTCAAGACTCTCTGTAGGATTTGGCTGCTCAGCAAGCATCAAGCCTCACAAGGCTCAGAATGAAATTTCATTCTCAATTGTCTTTTCTGCTGGTTGGAAAAAAAACTCAAGAAGAAAAGGGAAAGGGGAAAAGAATAACTGACATAAGTGACAAGAAAAAAAAAAACCAAAACCAAGCAAAACCAGACATGCCAAAACTCAGACCAATTCCAAAGCAGGGTGTCAGAGAACAACTCTGAAAAAAAAGAATACTCACTCTGTGCAGATTTTGTTCTGTTTGTAAAACTTGTGTCTTGATGCAAACAGACGTGAAATATATTTGGCATTTTCAAGATCATCCTTTAAACACAAGAAAAAAATAGGTGGGGGATTGGAAATCATTTATTTTGTTATTCTTACCAAGAAGTGACAAAGAAGAGCTTTAAAAATCCAATTGCAGGAATGCTTGGTAAGGTCCACCATGTACAGAACGTGGCTGCCAAGAACACGTCTAGTGCCCTAGAGCATTCAAGGCATCGGATTACTGAAATACAGTGGCGTGCCTCTACATGCTGCCACTTTGCTGCTAAGTCACAGTAGGAGGGACAACCACCAAAAAATGGCTCAAGCTTGCTGTCCAGTTTCTATACTGGCCTTGGTTCAGGGAAATGTGGAGTGATTTTAAATAGCACAGAACAGCAGTGCAGCTCTCCGAGTTCCACTACGTGCACACATGGTAGCTTATGCCCAGTTTCTCCGACTGTTTATGCTGCTGTATTTATGCCATCCAAAAAGCACTTCAGTTTTTTGCAGACTTCCCAGCATACTATATTTCAGGATGCTTGGAAGAGAATACACATATTGGTACCTAAATGAAGTTAATTTTACACTCTGCATAAAGTAAAATGTAAACCGTAAGGGGTGGTGGTGTGAGCCTCTTTGGGAAAGTGGAATTTGAAAGGGTTGTTTTTACATAAGTAGCTTTCTTGATGACATTGATCAGATCTTTTTCTTACTGTGTGAAAGAGCACGTTCTCTTCTTTGTTGATCAACTCTAGAACAATCGAAGACTTGTTATGAGCTATATTCCCAATGTCATTCCACCTGTAGAGTAAAAAAATGCAGTAGAGTTTGCCAACACATACATTCAAACATTTCACAAACACATTAAGAATCCCTTAGTCAACACCAGTCTCTTTTTATGGGAAAGCTTTTCAGTAGCTGTTTGGTGAAGAAACATGGCCAGGAAAATAAGGAAGTCATGTTCTGATTAAAAGTAAAAGGATATTCACCTCTTAACCCAAAGCAGAAGAGTTAAAAGCTCTCTTTAAAAACACCAATTTGAAAACTCACAATAGAAGACACATCAAAAATACATTAATGATAAACATTTTACTGAACTGTGACATTTTTTAACTGATTGATTTTAGCCACGTGTAACAGAATTATTTTTTTAAGTGCCATTCCTCTCCAAATGCTGTTTCCAACTTTCATCCAGTGCCAATTCTTGCTAAAGAAGGTTAAGTTGACAACATAGTTATGTAGGCTACACATACCACGTTAATACTCTGGTTTTATGTTTGCAATCTTTTTTTTTTTTTCCCAAGTAATTGTCAGGTTGCCCAAGATCAGAGTTATAATCTTCTTACAAATAGCTGACAGATATTTGCGTACATTGCATGCAATCCATAGGGATGGAAAGGACTTGTTTGTTCTGTTTGCAGCACACATTCCTCTTCATGTCATGGCAGGATGCTTGAAGTGCATATTTCCAAAGAGTAAAAATCCCAGCACCAACTATAATTCTTGCATGCAAAGAAACTTCTTGCTTTTGTCACCTGGCCCAGTTAAAGGATTATCTAAGTTCTTCTCCAAATTAAATATGCAAAACATCAGTTATGTGGAAAAGGGAGCCCTAACATTTTTTAAGCTGACTACTGAAAGCCCTTTTAAGGCAAAAAAAGTAAAAAAATATCCCCCAACATTCCAGCTTAAATCTGATACAAGCCTTAGCTACTGATTGAAAATCAGTGCATCTCAAAAAACACTAGTTTTTTGGCTGCACAGAATTCATACTCTAATAACAGAGACTAGCAAAAATACACTTCAAGTAAACAGCAACAGTAATGAAAATATCCACCAGAACAGCAGCAAAGAAAAATGAATCTATCTTCCCTGGAATCATAGAGATTTCTAGCAATATTTTCATACAGAACAAATCCACACAAGAAAGGTAATGAAAAGGTTTAAGTGATTCTTAATAACCCGAATAAACTGCAGAAGAAACAAAAGAGTGACACAGCCAGGACTTTCAAAATTACAAAACGAGAAAGTTCAACATTTTTTTTTCAGTGGTGCACTTAAATATGGCAACCAGATTTTCAGAAAGGTTGATCTGCTAGGCTGCCAACTGTGAGGTTTAACAGATTTGCATTCAGAAGCATCAAAGAAACAGACAAAAAGACAAGAAAAGAAAAGGAATCAAAGCCTTGGAAAGTAGAAGAAGATACATGACAGGTAACTACAACTTTCTTGCCATCAAACCCATTCACACACATGAGAAATTATTCTTTATCTCTTATGGCCAAGAGACCAAGGTGACTACTCCTTAGTTAGAGAATTGGCACTATTAAAGTCACATATGTAAGTAAGGAAAAAGTCCCACACAAGGAGCTCTGGAAAGAAACTCGCTTTAAGTACAGAAGACTCTAGTTTTTACCTATAAATTACAGTTGTCCTTCCAATTCTGTTTTTTATGAAGATTCCCATGAAGAAAATGCCAAGGTGAATGTCATTTCCATGATTATCCTGCAAAGAAAGGATTATTTATACATTCAGTTTAATAAAGAAACTGGTCAACATATGTATAGGAATGCATGCTGAACTACCAAAGAGAAGCTCTTCTTCAGTATGAATGCAGGACTAACCTTTGACTAACATATTTTGCTGCTTGATTGGACTATGATTTTCATTATTTCAAAGCAGTTAGCACTTAAGTGGATTCATTCTGTTCATTAGTGAGAACAGAAGAAGGCTAAATGTTCAAGGTTCTCCTCTATCAAACACCAGACAGACCACAAACTGGCACTCACTGTACAATATTGGACAGCCCCTATCACTGTGACTGTAGCTATCTAGAGACCCTATGAATACTGAAAGTGAGTCCTCTTTTGCATTCACAGTATTTCTCCAGTCATCTGTTAAAACATGCAGAGATTTCAGAACACCACACCTGAAGATGGAATCCCTCTCAAAAGCTCTACCCTTCACGCTTCCTCTTGTAAGTACTCTGTGTAGCAGTTCACAGCACATCACCATAAAAAGTACTTGTACTATACAGATACATCCTCAATTTATTTTCAGTTACTGGGTTATATATTCAACTGCATACACCACAAAAAAAACAATGCAAGAACAGTGGACTTTCAGAAGTCCTATTGTTTTTGCAGCTCCCCATGTCTCCTTGTGGGTTTCTGTTTGAAAACTACGTGCTCCTGTTCCATTTTGCAATCAGTTTTCTTAAAAAATATTTTCCTTTTTTTTTTGCTACAAAACCTTAATACTGTTGACCAAGAGGTTTTTCCACATTTATCAATAAAAACAGCTCCCCTTCTGTTGCACATATAGTAATTGATTCACACTTTAAGGTGGTAAATAGAAATCATACACAAAGAGTGTGATTAGAAAGAATTGCTAGAAGAAAGGATACAAGAGAAGTTCATGCACTATGCATGCACACACTGTAGAAACCATCAGATGCCCATGCATTTTAATAGATCAGACTACAGCTGTTCTCCTGGCCTTGCTATACTTGATCCTCAGAAGGCTATGATGGAGTATCTGCACCTGTTTGTAACTACTAAGTGTTAGGCCTTTGCAAACAAACAATGGATGCCAATTTTTAAGCCCCAGCCTATGCACTGATTCTCCACGCTGCACATGCCAGCTTCTTCCACAAGTCAGCAGAGAGTCTTCAGTTTACTCTGATTAGAGGGCAACACATTCTTCTGCCTTGTTGCCAGAGGCAGCTTTAAAAGCCAAAAAGATTGGGAAGATTTTGGGGGAAATGTATGTATTTATACTTATATATATATGTGTGTGTGTGCGCACAGAAAAGAAGAAAAATGTATTTCTAATAGCATTTTCTACCAGGGAAAAAAGAGAAATCTTTCATTTTCCCCTTTGAATGCAGTTCTTAATGTCAGCACTCTGCTTTTTCATACAAGGCTAACACCTTCCAGCAATTTTGCAGAGCGCCCAGTCCACTGTTCATACTTACCATACTGACATGAAGAATATCTAATGGCATTGCCAAAACAAAAATCTTTTGCAGCAGTGTGCAGTGCTATTCCAAATTAATTTGAGAAAAAAACATTAATTTCATAAACTGGCAATACATTTGCCGTAAGTTTTGTTGTTGGGTTGAAGGTTTTTCACCTTTCAGCTTCTCCCCTTCAGGCCAGTTCTTTGGTGCCGAAGGACCAATTTTGTTTTGTTTGGTGTGTACATATGCTTATTTTTAAACTCAAGTTTTCTTTCACTAGCAGAAAAACTGCTCGTAGTCCACCACTTACAGTGGCTGGGTTGGTTAGCAGAGAGAAATGAGTCACGTTGGGAAGAGCAGTTTTCAGTTCCTCAGCACAACTTTATCATGGCAGCTTATGCTCCGTAAGGCCAGGCAGCCAGGCTACCCATGGCAGAATGGGGCTTCCAGTGAAGGGAAAGTGACTGAAAATGCAAAATAATCCTTGAAAGCCCCCCTCAATTATAAATGTGGGGTGGACCTGTGGGCACATGTAAAAAACTAAGGAAAGGTGAAGTTAATGTGTGGTAAATAGCAACTTAGAAAGATATGAAAAGGTTTCATTTTTCTATCCTGTTAAAGACCACCAGAGCTGAGATTCATTTGTCCCAGACACTTTCCCATAGACAGCACTCAAAAGAAAAGCAAGGAGCATCTCTATTTCCCAAGTGAGAAGGCCCAAGCACATAGCAACTTCTTCTGTGATAAGGATTCTCATGGAAGAGAAGTAACCCTACAGAAGGCCCCTGCAATGCCCATTCAAACTACCAGACGTCATTTCACCCTCCAGAACAGCGAAACAAGTCCTGTCTCTTTTGGACAAACACAATTTGCATGTGTTACAAAGGTTGCTGCAGAGTTCGGCATCATTTGATTCAGAGGTTCCTTTATAATACACACTAACGTACCTTCACAGGGAAAATTTCCTGTCCAAACCCATCCAGACGTTCCACTTCATTGATGTACATTAGCTCGGCCTCTGCTGCTGTAATGCCACTGCAATCAGATTAACAAAAGGCAGCAAACAGTTCAATTTCACGTGCACATAAAAAACACTAGTGAAAAAATGGGAGTTTTACAAACCACTTGAGAAGACACTTTGGAGATGCTGCCTAGGAATGCACAACACAAAACTGTCAGCAGTAGAATCATAATCAGCAAGGGGGCAAATTTTACTAAATGTCACTAAGGTAAGGTACAAAGCACAGTCCAAATTACAGGAGGAACAAACTGATCGTATCACTCAGCTTCTTCTGTGCACATCAAATCTTTTCCAGGCTTTATTAAACCATAGGCCACTGAATCAGGTTATGGATAGTTTTGGGTGGCCGATTTGAGCCACAGGGGTCCTAATTTGCCTGAATAATATAGAGGGCTACTGAAGTTTCTTAAAACAACTTAAAAGAAAAGACATACTTTCAAGTTGGCTGTTCAAAAATAAGGGCACTAAATCCAAAGGTTGAACAGATTCTCTTTCATAAGAGAGAACAAACCAGCTGAAAACTTCTACACACGTGTCTACACATGCTCCTGTCACAGCTCAGGAATTCAGACAGATTTCAATTCTGAAAAGCAGGTCAGAATAGATTGCAGGTTGCTCCAAAACAAGGCCACTATTAATTTTTCTCCTCTTTGCTCCTCCTTACCACAGCTTGCAAACAGAAATATAGGACCCAGACAAATACTTGGGAAAAAGGAGGTGGAGTATGATCTACCTGCTGAAGTGAGGGGAAGTATTCCTTTATGTTGCAGAAATAGCACTAAAGAGCACAGCAGGTGGGAAATCTTTCCTTTCAAGTCTGTGAGTTAACCAAGATCACACAAGCAGCCCATGGCGGAGAGAGAAGAACAGAACCAGGCCTGTTCATGGCCAGCTTGAGAGCTTTCCCTTAGGTTGCATCAAAGGCCAAGACTTGCACTGCAACTTGGACTAAGAATGGCCTAAGACTCAGAGATTGGGATTTGCCCTTTTGTAACTACTTTCTGTCATGTAATGGGGAATGCCACATCCTTCAGATAACATTCCTATGTGGGCACTGCCATTTTTCCAAGAACAGCGCTCTAGAGGTTTGAGTACTTCCACCACCGAAACACCAGGACAACACAAAAGAAGCCTGATCACAAAGAAAGTTCTTTTACTGAAGCACTAATGCAAACTTTTAGCTCCATAACTGGTAACATTACACTGTGTCTTCTCCATGAGATTTAAAACACAATTCCTGTTCATTTCATTTCCCTTACACTGGGAGCATGTGTATCCCTCCTCTCTTGAAACAGACCCTCGGATCACCCCTCATCAAGTTACAGGTTCTTTCGCCATCAGGATTTAAATGAAATAAAAAAGAGAAAGGAGCCTACTATACAGTGCAACTAGTGTTAGACATGCTCATTAAACTTAAGGATGCAAATGCTCATTTATTTGGGATTAAGTTCCTCAGTCATTTCGTGTTTACAAGAGGCAGATAATCTTTTGTGATAGACTAATTAAAAATCCAGTGAGACAAAGCATAATAACAACACGAAGACAGGCTAGTTAAACACTGCCAGGACGCACAGGGAGGCAGAGAAACACTAGAAAGAAGAAAAAATTAAAAGAAATAATCGAAATTTTAACATGTCAACCCCACCTGTGAGTCCGGTGCTCCTGAGCAACCTTTTGAGTCAGCTCCTCCAGGACAGCTTCATCCTGGACCCAATCCTGTAAGACCATGAAGTAGCATCAAAAACTAGTCAACCAAAGAAAAAGAGGACAAAATGGCAGAGAAATTATGACAGGAGATATTTCGAGGTGGTTTACTGTTCACCCTCTTCCAGGTAGTCACAGAGAGAGAACCTAACATGAATCACATTGAAAATTCAGAGCACGGGATGCTGAAAATATGCAAGGAGAACACAAGAGACTGATTTTTTTTTTTAATACCTTTTTTGAGAGGGTAAAATGATACTGTTAAAAGTAGGGGTAAGGTACTTATTCCAAAATGGGGAACAGAATATAGAGCATAGAAAAGGGACCTTTTCCTGACTAAGGCCCAAAGAAGTCTTTAAAAACACTTGGAAATGTACAAATTAATGTATACCTTTTAAAACAGTCCAAAATAATACACAGACCATGGTAAATGAATTCATGAGTATTTTTTGTTCTGCTACAAGTACTCCCTTTCTCATGTTAAAGGGATTTAAAGGTTTTCTACCTCTTCAAATACGCAGTAAAACATACTTTACACTTGCAACACATTTCTGAGCAGAATTTTTTATATTCTGCAAATTTAATAAAGTGTGGTAGAAACAATTCTGAAATAATTGGGAGCGAGTTAATAAAGGAAGTCAGCTCATAAATTCAAAGCCAAAAAAAGGAAGCTGAAAACCTTTCTTGCAAAACCTCAAAGTTCTTACTTTTATTTAAAAAAGCCTTAAGGCTGCCTGTAATGTACTTAAACACACTGCTTCTTGCTCAATGGGGCCCTCCCCTCTGATATTTACTTCTGCCACAAAAAAATGTGAAAGTGGTAGCGTGCTAATGAAAAATGGCACAGCACATGCCTATGCACAGCTACACACCTGTGGGGTGTACTGTGTACATAACTTTGTTCTTTTCACCGCTGAAGAAATGCCGTTTGACACACACTGTAGCCTCACAAGATCAAACAGCACAAACATAGCTGCCCCTCCCTCATCTACAAGCTCACTTCACTAATGAATTTATAGCAACTCTCTTGTTGAAGCCTTTTTCTATGCCTGGGATTCACTTAAATCCTCCCACTTGCTTAGGGACTAGTTTGTATCTGCAGCACTTAGCAACTGTTACTGAGCTTGTAGTGAAATATTTACTATTATGTTATTCACTCGTCCCCAGAAGAGCAAAAACAAATAGTCAAAGAAATGTCTAGAGAAACAGCCGATTAAAAGGTGGCTTCTGAAGGCTGTAGGAAAATGACACTTTGCTCATCTTCTTAAATTTAGTAATGGTAGCATAGATGAAAGGCAAGATATCACAAAGTGAGCGCAGACAAATCAGACAACAGATGATCACACCACCAGGGAGGCAGGTGACTCAAAATCAGAGGTTCTAAGAGACGGACCCAAAGAGTAAATTGCTGAATCAGAGAGCATTTAACCACCTGAAAGCTCATGCAGAGACCTAAAGCCTCCCCTATTTTTTCTGAATAGAGAAGTAGTATCAGTATATCCCCAGCAGTGTTCAAGGCCAGGTTGGATGGTACATTGAGCAACCTGGTCTAGTGAGAGGTGTCCCTGTCCATGACAGGGGAGTTGGAACTAAATGATCTTGAAGGTCCCTTCCAACCCAAACTATTCTATGATTCATTCTATATTGAAAACACTTCACAGAAGTTCCGTAATTTACAAAGTGAAACCCTGACAATACATTTCTCTGTATATATTTGCAGCCATCTCCTTTCCCATTTAGGCTCTTACACCACTTTGTAAGTCATCAACCATACACAAGATCATCAACTACTTATCGATAGATAAGGTGGCTTACCAAAGAAATCCTGCTCCACTAGTCAGGCTAACAGAGGTTTATTAGTGAAAGGTCAATACTGAAGCCACATGCTATATGCATATTCTATACAGAGCATACTCATATCTCTGTCCATTCATTAATTGCCCTTCTTCCTGATTTTTCAGGTGGTATTAAACCGTCAACTGGCTCAAAATTGTACTTTCACTTCAGGACACTGTGCAGAGAGGTCACCTTTTTTGACTTACGAATGGACTGTCCACTGCAGTTCCTGTACAAAGAGCATTGGTAAGTGGAATGAAATGCTTCTGGAAGTGTCTTTCTCAAGCCTTCAAATTACAGTGAGATGAATCATTCTCCCTCTACCACTCCACTAATTGCAGAGGGAAACCAGATGCCTTAACTTCCAGGCAGCTACACTCAGGGCATGGGAACCCCACCCTGCTTCCAAATATTTTTTTCCAGTTAGAAAGAATTCCATGATCTTTTATGTTTCATGAAGCTTACACTCAATACTCATGCTGATGGACTTGTTCATCTAAGATAAAGCCAGCCTTAACTTGAGCAGGATTTTTTTTTTTTCCTCTCTATTCCATCCTCCCAGAGAGCCTCTACGTCATGGACTGCAAGTGCTTGGCATTTGTCACCAAATTTCCAACATCATTAGTGATCCTAACTCCTTCCCTAGGCATTCAAGTTATTCGCTAGTTTCCAATGTAAATTTAAACCAAATTTACAGCACAGCCCCTGGAGAACATTTTGAGAAGACCTGATTCATGCTTCACTCCAGTCCAGCAGTCAGCTGATGTAAATCCACATTCTCTTGAAGAAAGGCTGCATGGTTTGCCCTGTGACGCAACATTTACTTCATCTGCAGCCCTTATAAACTCTTGATATGTTATGTTACTAATAGCACAGTACTGCTAATATACATCTTTTTAAATAGCTGCACATTCTTTTTTGATTCTAAGATGTATGTTTCTTTTGTTGACACTTACTTCCAGTGAAGGCTTAATAGGAACCAAAAATAGGCTGACCTTCCATAGCATAGAATCATTCAGCTGCAATCAAGTATATTGCAAGTTTTGGGGAGCAAATATTTTTTCCACTTACTATCAGTTCAGTGCTGGTGCGTTTACTCTGTTATCAACAAAGTCATGTCTGAGGCATGGAGAAATTACTCATAAAAGAAAGGGATAAGGAACTCACCATAGGAAACAAGACATATTCTCGGAGGAAGTCATGAGATTCAAACTGATTATAGTCTCCAAAATCCGCTGGAAAAAACAACACAATTACTAATTTGGGCACTTTCCACACATGTTAAGACCACGCTCAACCTTTGCACAGATGCTTAATTTCAAGTGGGCGAGTTCTCTCTCAAGCCACAACCCAGCACAAAGATTTCTGCTTGTACTTCATCTTTTAACATGGAGGTCTGAAAATAATAGTGTTGTTACCAGAGATCAAATAACAGCCAACAAGTAAGTTCTTTCTTTTGATCCCTAATATAATGACCATTTGCAATGCTTAGCAATCAGGAGTGCAAGAGTCTTTTTCTGTAGCCTTCTTGAACTCACTAACATTAAAAAAGGCCAGGATTGCTCAGCCTCTTTAAAAATGCTGCACACTTTTGCTTCTCCAATGCTTTCAGCCAAGAGCAGGCATAAATAAACTTTAGCCTACCTCTGCCACAACTGTACAGAGTTGTGCAAAAGATGCTTAATTTTACAGCCTATAAGGTTCAAATCCAGTAGTCAATTTTATTAAAAATTGTCAACCACCAACATGGGGGAGGGCTTTATCCTTCTGCAGCCAGTGTAACAGCACAAGCACTCTGCTAGTTTAGCTGACTGGCCCACACCTTTCTCTTGCTTTTCTACTTCTTGTACATCTCTTGAACAGGTATTCATCTCCATGCTCACATTCACCCTTATGTCAGGCTGAGAATTCTTGTCTAAATGTCCTTGAAACCATGGAGTTTTGAAAATGCTTCCTAAAGGCTAAACTGCATTAAAGAACCAAAACAATGCCTATATTTACCTATCTGTTAAATACAAAACAGCTTGTATCAAAAGAATATCTTGCCAGGAGGTTTTTATTTTATATTAATTGAACTGCATCAAAGGCCAACTACGAGATTCTCATATTATAGAAGTTGGAAATCCCCACCATAAATCATATTATCTAATCCTTCTTTCAAAGCTTCTAGACAATTTCACATATTGCAGGATGCCAAAAATGCAGTTTCATTTTGTTTCTACTTCTGAGTTATGTTTTAACATAAACAGAAAGAAATCAAAACGGGCATGAAACAGTCTGTAAGTTCTTAAAAGAAATAAGTATTTCAAATACCTTTGGTTGCATCACATACAAAGGACAAAGGAAGTGATACAACATCAGGAATAATAGGACTGACTCACTCTCAAAATTAGGAAAAGGCTCCAAAAACACAGGACCAGTTAAACATATTAAGTATCTATTCAGATCTAACTTACACACTGGAAAATTCTCACTTACCTAAACAGAAAGGTTTATTAGGGAACATTTTCCTTTATTAATCAAGCATTTCAAGATTTGACAAGAAACATTTTTTCCTTCAATTTTTAACCAAGATAAGATACTAAAATTTCTACTGCTCTAAAAAAAGACCTTGTTAGCCATATTCTTAACTGAACCTTTAATTTTCAAGAATCAGATCTTCATGTTTACTACTCATGCATCTACTTGTCCCTTCACACTCGTCAGAGAGCATGCACAGAGCATGACTGTCAAACTTTACCTTAGGTTCTCATGGTCAGTTGTGGATAGACTGAAACATACTTTATCAAAATACAGGGCTTCCTTCTCTGCCCATATACATTATATGATTCCACTTTTATTGATGTCCTTAGGAGGCTCAGAGTAAAAATAATTTTGTAAGAAGTAGTTTATTATTAATTTTTAACTCACAAAATTATGGCTATGTGTTCTTTCATACTTCACACAGCACTATATAGCAAAATGAGTTTTTAATTAAAGGCAAAATTAAAGCTGCTGCTGTGCTCTTTGATGTAATTTGCATTCAAAACCAGAGAACGTGAAGCAAATTCATTATTGCAAAGTACTCCGTGGTCAGGGTTGGAAGAATTGGAGTTTTGTTCAGATTCACCTACATGAATTTTACAAATAGGAAAGTTGAACACTGTGATGTGGTCGATCATTCCCTCCCTGAGGGTGTGTTTCATCAACAGCAGTCCACCCATGCACTTTTAAATCAATGGAAAACTCAGTTGTTGTGAGTAGGAGTCATATGAGGCCTTAGTGTCCAGCCAACATACAGAACAGACCAAAAGAGCCATTGCTGGAAAAAGGCTGTTGAGTCATGTCATCTTACCTTGCACTGCCAAGCCAGCTAGTCGAATTCCCTGCTCAAATGAAGAAATTAATCGGCCGTCAAGAACATCTTTTTTCACTTGTAGGTAATATTGATATCTGCAAACCAAAAAAGAACATATCCATATGTTTGCATATTTCCTACAGAAAAAAAAACTGCTGAAAGGAAGAAAAGTTCACCCCAAATAGGTCAGACTGTTAAACAGAAGCTCCACATTACTGAAACGAATTAACACAATTCCTACATGTACAATGCTTCCAGGTGGATGAGAAGGAAAATAAGAAGATTTAATTTGTGTTCCCTGGACCACATAGAAGAGACATATCTGCTGGGATTAGCACTTCCATAAATTTTATAGAGGTTACTGAACACAATGCAATCACCAATGCAAAAAAGGAGCTGTTCCATATTTCTTCTACTGCTTTTGCTGCAGTGTCACCATTTTGATTGAAGAAAAATAATTTTAGCAATATACTTTGGTCTGCAGATGTAATTTTAACTATGGCCCATATAAAAGTTATTTTAATTGGCATATTTCATGTGTAAGGATGATTTCACACACAAATCAAGCACACTCAGTTTCTAAAATAATGCACTTTGTCATTTTCAGTAACTAATCGCAAGACAAACTGGGATAGCTTAACCACAGCAACAGAATTCACGCATTTTGTCTTACATTTCCAATAGAGTAGATTAAGACAAACAGGAAGCATTCCACAAAAACCTTAATAAATTACTGTCCCCATCCACGCATCCTCTCCGTTCAACTGAACTGGACCAGATCCACAAGGGTCAGCCAAAGCTGCATGGATATGGTAGCAGTCCCTTTGGCATATCAGGTTAAAACCCCATGGAGACAACTTTGTTACACAGTTGAGCTATAGCAATATAATGACCTCATGCTAATCAGCTTAAACTTTTGGTGCAGACATGTATAATCAGTCACATCTGAGATGAAACACAACTTCCTCTCAGCTGACAGTCAACTCCTCGTCAGGTCTGAACCCAAAGTCAAAGTACTGTACCAGTGTAGCCACAGCTCATATGTGCACTCAGCCTCATACTCCCAACCCATAGATGCACCTGGTTGGCCCAAGTTAGGAACTCCAAAAACCAACAACGGGGCTTTTTCAGGCTGTGAACAGGCATGCCAGTCTGGCTGCAGCTGAATCAGGTTAAGAGGTTACTGCACCCTTCAGCTGCACGTGTGTGTGCTCCTTAGAACAGAGGGCATCCACTTAAAATGGCAGGGTTTTAAAAAATAATTGCTTGAGATAAACTGTGGTAGAAAAGACACACAAGCATGCCAGCCAGTCCCAGAGACTGCAACCTCTGCAAGGCAGACAGCAAAGAGCAGTCAGTCTCTGTGCAGTAAACTCCTAACTGGGCCCAGCTGCAACCATATCTGACCTTACATTTAAACCCTCTAGAAAAGATATTGTTCTGCTCTTCTTTTAGAGTGCAATTCACCTTACCAGTCCCAATGGGAAAGGAGAACCACTACAACATCACCCCTGATACAGACTTCACTGCCTTAACTATATTCACAAATATTACTATTTAATTCTGTGTTAGAAAAATATAATCTCACTTAAAATGTTCAGATTCTGCTTTCACACAGTCTAATAAAGATTAAAACTTCAGAGAATTTTGAAATTTGATTGAGGGAAGCAATGTAAAATGCATACAGCTTCTCAGCTTGAACCCTGTGTTTCAGCCACAAGTTTCACACTTGCTCAGTCCAAGAGACAAATAAGTTTGTTTTCACTTCTTTGCAAAGAGTCCCAATTCTGAAAATATGCATGTTTTCATAAAAGCTTGACATAAGCTGCTTTATTAAGTATGCAGGTGAGCAAGCACTTGCTGAACTTGGTCTTCAAAATTTCTAATCCTAAAAACAGCTATTTGTGTCCATGCTACATATACATGAGTTACATATTCCAGTCTAACAAGAACAGTAAAATCCACATCTGCCATAAAGTTAGAGCTATTGTTAAACACAAAGATAAGAGACTACATGAAAGTCAAACCAATGTAAACTCTTACAGCGACATCCTAGTTCTACAGAAGTCAAGAATGTCACCAGCTTCCATGAAGCCATGATTTCAACCTCAGTGCCCACATAACTACAAACCACAGAAAGAATTACTTAAGTAAGCATCACCAAAAACACAATAACAACACAGTTATCAAATATTACTAGACTTTCAAAAGAAATGCAATGTGGGGTTTCAGTTGTCATTTTAGTTGCCAATACTTTGGGAAAATTAGGACAGCAAACACCACCCACAATCTGAGGATGCCTGTTTACAAGCATTTCATCCAGTCATAAGAAATAGATCACATCTTAATATAAATATTCTACAATATTATAGAATCATAGAATGGGTTGGGTTGGAAGGGACCTTAAAGATCATCTAATATGTTTAGGATTTACTATATATTGACATGCAGTAAGAGTTTAAAGGACATATATAATTAGTGCTCTGACATTAAGTAGTGAATCCATGAGGAAGAACTTCATGGAGAAAGCTGCCACCTTTCACAGGCTAACACTCTGAAATGCAATCACCCGCTGTGGCTCTGGCACCTGTTTCAGTGGAAGTGCCAAAATAAACTGAAGGAAATTGAGGTAGAAACCTGTGGTCTGTACCTGCTGCCCTCTTTAGCCCTGGAATAACAGTGACTAGCGCCAACCCCCTAAAGAGTCCCCTGACATCTCTTTTCATGGTAGCCAAATAAAGCATAAAATGGGACATCTCCTTTCCCAAGGCATGAACAGGGGTGGCTAATTCCACTAGCAAGGCAGAGAAGGAGCCTACCCTGGAGGAAGGTCCACTACAAAGCTCTAATAACTCCACCAACCACAGATTCATGGCTCAGCCATGCTGCAAAACTGTGGTGAGGCTCCCAGCCCAGCCAATGGAGAGGAGCAGTTGGCTCATATTCTGTCAGGGGTTTGAGGCTCCTCCACCTGAAATTACAGTAAATGCTGTTATTATGTCAATATGCTAGCTGAGACGGCTCTTTGTTCGCTTGGATTGCAAAAGCAGATTTATAATTTGAGGGAAATCAAACATTTTAAAAATGCTTCAGCTATAGATTCACTGAGGAAAGCTGTTTCAGAAGATAAAAACATGCACTTCATAAGCCTTCTATTAGGTGGTTTAGTTGGGAAAGCAAATGGAAAGTGAACAAAAGAGAAGTTTGCAATCTGCACCCTCAAATAATAAAAGACAAAAAAGTCAAAATTAAGACTTACAAAGCTTTAATCACAGAGCCATTCTGGCATACTAGGGGAGTGTAGGGCAGAAAAGATACCACCATAGCCAAGTGGGCTGACAGCTGAAATCTCTCACCTCTATTGCTCACTTTGGGCTAAACATTTTTAGCAGAATTGTTGTGTATTCAATATAATAAAGGCTAGTGCAGTTTGCCAGCCTGTAGCTAATTCCAAGGGGAATGGGAGTGGACAACAAGTCTGAACAAAGCCATCATTATAAGGATGTCATTTCCCACAACCCTATTTAGCCAACACACAAAACATTAAAAGTATATTTGCATGTATTGCATCAAAAAGCACACTTTTTATAGAATAAAGAAGCTGCAACTGGACAACTATAAGACAACATCTCTACTCCAGAATAAACATCTGTATTTTAGCAATCCCTACTACATGAGAAGAAAAAACCCCTACCAAAACCCAATAGTATTAGTAAGCAGAAGATAAGGATACTGGTTTAAAATTTAACTGCAATACCCAGATTCAGACTCAGCTACAGCTGTGTAAAATGTAGGGAAATTCCATTTGCCCATACAATTCTGCACAGACCTCCCAAGATCACGGTTCACATTCGTTATTCTGTCACTTCAAAAAATGAACATGGGTGTTTGTATAGTGTCGCTGAATTCATTGTACCCTTCCATCACCACTGTTTATCTGATGTAAAAGCCCTGTTGCTATTTTATACATGCAGAAAATAACTCCATTAATTTCACCAATTTCCATTCTCTCCAACAGCCAACGTTTCAGATATCGCAAGCCACACAGAACCTGGGCTGATCAAAATTAGAAGTGAGGTCTTTGTAGAGAAATTAAAGGCCTGTTTAGAAAAGTAAGACTTTGGGTTAGGTTTGCTGAGTAATTACACTGCGTCTTCAGGATTTTCTTACTAGCGACTTCCACAAAGAACCACAAGGCAAATACATCCTTACCTTAATAATTACTCAGTATTGTCAGATACACCAGCCTTAGCAATCAAGCAGCATCCAAATCTGCTAGGAAGAGTACAAGAACAGAAGAAAAAATGCTTTTTGCTCAAGGGACTTACAATCTAAATGTATATTTTATACAAAGAGGTGAAAGGATCAAGTTAGTAAGAATTATTACTGTTTGAATACTGTAATATGATCTGTATGTATTTTTGTTATTTTCCCTCATTTTACTTTCCTTCTCTGTACATCAGGGATATGAAGGGTTTGGAATATAGACATTATCTCTAGTGCAGCAGGAAATGCTTAAAAAGCTTTTTTTCTTTTATCAATGTGTTTTATCTGGAAGTTTCAAGCTGGTATAAATACTTTACAGTTTCAGTACCAATAAATATTTACCTTTAGCGTATCTGCAAATAAAAGCACTACAAAACATGTATGAGTTACTCAAGAGGTACAACTCCTTTAAAATCATCTCTAATGATGCAATTACTGGCATGACTAACTTTTTTATAACTCATTAGGTACCATTTTGGCATCAAGCCTATCTATCGGATAACTGCACAGCTATGTAGCTTAACTTCTTCTCTGGAGGAAAAAAGAACTGCTTTACTATTTCATATCTCCAAAATAAGAAGCCTTTAAGACTCAAAGGAGGAAACAGATTGGTCCACAAGTGCTTTAGGTTAAGAACTTTATGTCTTTTCCAACTTAAAAAAAATAAAATTGCAATTAGAGTACAATATGATCTTCTAAAATTAGGAACACAATAAAAGTCTCATTGAGTTACAACAGTCCAAGTCAGCTCATTTGGGTTTATCTTCGTATGGTAATACACTTCTGAGGAGAGACACTGCAATGGACACTTACGCAACGACGTGCCCACAGGGGAAGCAGTTTCTCCAGAACAGAGACCTTTTATCATTTACTAAAATTATTTTAAGCATTAGCTTTGATATTGATGTGTCTATGGTACACCTCACACCTTAAAACCTGCCATGATTTTGGCTTTGATACTATGTAGCAACAGGATTCCACAGATACCTATACGCTACATTTGAAATAGAAGCCCATTTTTTATTTTAAGGACTGAGTCGTTCATATTTTCTCCAGCTTTGAGTTAGATGAACTCAGCTCTTCAGTGGGCAACCAAAAGAACCAAATGATAATGACCAAAAAGTGATTTCTATTAATTTATTCCGTATTTGAGACAATCATATTACTTAACTCTTACTGATTGCCTTACCAAGAAAAAACATGTTTTTAATGTATTAATGATCTTTAGGCCAATTTTATAGAGTATCTGAGACACACAGTTGGTAAAGCTCTCATATAAACTTGGGGAGAAATCTGTGGAAGATTTGGTAAATCTAGGTTTTGTTCCCAACTCTCAATCCAGAGTACTACTTGCTGGATGCTGCTTATTTCAATGTGTCAATACCCTGCAACAAATCTGACTGCAAACTTAGACTGGATTTTATGTGGCAAGAAAGGCAGGCAGGCAAAGAAGACTTGTCTTTTCAGATAGAACGTTCAGCATATTGGCAAAGAGGGTGTTATGATTTCTGGGCCTGAGCATGCTGAAACACATTTCAGATGCAAGGATTCAATCAGCACATCTTAATCTAAAGGCACTTTTCTTTTTTTTTAAAGTACATAGATTGATGATGTCATTGTCAGGAACACAGTGCTAATGCCTCGTCTTTGCCACTTTAAAAACTTAGATGGTGTTGATAAACAGAACATCTCTAGTTCACTGCTCTGGAATTTCATCAACTTCTCTCCCAGCAAAAATCTGGTTTTCACAGTACTAGACACAGTAGTACCTGTTTATCTGGGGTTTGTGTTAGAATACAAAATGCAATGGCAGTGCTTCCACTAATATAAGGGTAATATTTTTGGAAGGGTATTATTGAGAACAAGTCTACCACACCCTGTTAGAGACCTTCAAGAAGATTAGCAGACTTGCCNAGAAAAACAAAAAAAAAAAAAAAAAAAAAAAAAAAAAAAAAAAAAAAAAAAGAAAAGTAGAAGAAAGAGTCTTTGTCACACATACAGGAAGAAATTCCTTCAGAAGCTCAAACTGTCAATGACAATAGTAAAAACACAGTCATAACATTTTCTAGGCTAAGAACTCTTTGATCATAACAACCTTACAGGGTAGGTCAAGGTTAGCTTCAGGTAACTGGGAAATGAGGTTGTTCAAAAGCAGTATCCAACTGCCTGCATCCTGGTTTCCCCCACCAGCTGGATGGAAAACATGACAAACTAAAACCAAAATAAATTAAATACATGGGAAAATTTGTGCCATTCCTATTACCCTTCCTAATGAGACAGAACAATGCTGGAATAGCATCATATTCACACATAGGGCTGAAAAAGCAGGACAGATCAAAACACCTTGCTCAATCCTTCTCTTTAAAAGCAACAGTTTATAGTTGAAGGGGAGAAGAGGGTATCTAGCTCAAACAGGCTAACTTCCCAATGATGGTCACTTTCCATTTGTTTTGATATGCAGCTTGTGAGATAAGCCCAAATAAAGCACAGACTGGATGCCTGGCTTGCTCAGTGAGCTGTAATGAGGCACACACTGAAGGGCCAGCCACCACTTCTGACCATTCAAGTTCCTACCAAAGGCCAATACCTCCCAAAGGACCAGTACAGAGTCCACTTCTGGGTAAAACAGGAAACGTTTTGCACACCTAAAAACGGTCTGATGAAAATTTTGCACTGTTAGTTGTTGTTTACTATCTCCTTTTCAGCAGTTTACTACTGAAAGGTTGTTCATTTGCATGCATTCCCCAAAAGACAGCCTATTAAAATTTCAGATCTCCACCTCCTCCAATTCGTTACACAGCTGGAAGATTCCCAAAGTAAATGCAAAGTATTTTAAGAGCAACAATGTTATTGACTGATTCATGCCAGAAAAAAAGAGTCCAATTTCTGCAGCAAAATTGATCAAGTAAATAATACTTGTATTAGAAATGGAAACTGGACTGTTGAGGAAGGCTTTATAACCTCTCACATATAAGCAGTATATGCTTCCAGTACAGCCTGGTGTCAAAGTGTTGCGGATCTTTAGTGTCCAGTGTTAAATGAAGGGCTAGTGAAACTCTCAGCAGTTAGACACGAGTTAACAACATCACACTCAGCATCCTCACTGGTAGCAAAAGTCGGAATACGGATTGTAAAGGAATGCTCTTTGAGTGTTTTTCTGCCATTTCTGATGGGCCACAAGCACAGACATGTAACCCAGGCCTTGTTGCAGCCTGCAGACATGACACAAGCCTCCCAAAACACGCACTCCTTCCATGAGAGGCTTAGCCAGCAGATGCAGCCTTACAGTATCCACCAATTTCTCTATATTTAAAAAGAAACCCCTCAACCACAACAGGTCCATCCCCTGTACTGGTGCTTTTTGTTAAGAGTGCATTATACTTTTTGCATACTCCAAGTTCAAATAAACCCACAAACACAAATGAAACTTTAAATAAAAAGGCCAGTAATGGCATGCTTTAGCAAGAAAGGAAGGCAAGCCACAACCTGATCTTGATTTTCTGCCCTTGAACTCTTGAATTAATTATAACAAATTACAGGGAGCCCCATTACAATTTATAAGCACAATAAACTCCCTTACAACCACCTATAATTTTATCAGAGTTAATCCAAATACCTAAAGAATTATACAGCACAAAACCCCAACATGCCTTTTAGAGTAAAAAAACAAGGGAGGCCATATTCTCTTGTCTTCTGAGCCCTCTCTCTCAGCAAAGGCTACATTTGGTCTCTGCAAACTGGAGTCCAGCAAAGCCTGATGACACCACCAGAGAATTCATCTTAATAAAGGCTGGAGTGGGTTTGCAAAAGTAAAGCAACCAAAATTCTATAAGGCATTTTCAGCTGGAAAAAAAAAAAAAGCCATTCAATGCAAGCATAGATATTACACACAAACACTAGAATAAAAAATCTGGAGTGAAAAGTTTTTTATCTCTACATCTTTGAAAAAAGCAGTGTATCCATTTGGTTTGGGTTTTAAGCACATGTTAAAAGTATTATTGTCCAACGTGGCAGTCCTACTGACTTCACACTACTCGCACTGTTAGGCTTAAAAACATGCTCAGCTGTGTGCTTATACCTCCTGAACTGAGCAAAACACATCTAGCTACAGAGATCCAAAGGTTACAGTACAGGAGACTACTTTTTCTTTTTAGCTTCACTTTCTTTTCTGATCGCAAAAAAAGAAGTTAGAACTGAGTTGGGTAGATGAATTGCAGCAATGCCACATACTGCTTTTCACACACAGATCTCAACAGGGTCGGGGGTTTTTCAAGTGCAAACCCATAAGGTCTCACATCACTGCAGCGTCCACCTTCACTTTTCTACTACCATGGTCTCCCCCATTCCCACAGGGTTTTAAGGCTCTTTGTCATTGCTCTGAGCTGCATATGCCAGAGGAGGCAGCTATTGCTGTGGTGTGGGACTCTGGATAGCAAAACAATTCTATTAGCCATCACCTGTTCTTTGCTGCATAACACAAAACATGGGCTTCAACTATGAACAGGAGCTCCAACCACATATAGGCTCCACCTATATATAGGTGCTCACTAATACGACATGGCATGCAACCTATGTGTCATTTCCCACTCGATTAGTCACATCCTCAGAAGAGCAGGTCCCACACACACAGTGCAACTCCTGCGCTCAGATCTTTAGACGGCACAAAACAAAAGACATCCTTAAAGGGCAGCTTTGAAAATCCATCCTCACAAAGATGCAAAAATGGAAAGATGACCCATGGCTGTGTATGCTGAAGACTACTAAAAAATAGAGGAGCACAGCAAAACCTGTTGGTCTTTCCTGATTTTGAACAAGATTTCAGAAAAATTGTATTAGACCCCAGGAAGTTAATAACAGCTGAGATTTACTTCCTTTATTCATACGCATTGACTCAGTTCAAAATATGCTGTTCCTGCCCTGAAAAACAAGGCAGCTAATCTTCAAGCTGTATCTACTGTGGGAAAAGGTGGTTTAAGTTACACATGGAAGCAATATGAGTCAATAGTTTGAAAATTCTCCTGGTAGCCAGCCAGGTTAATGGCCAAGCAGGTTAGAATATCATGCTAAAAAAATGTGGTGAGTTAACTAGAACATATGTAATCTCTGCAACACAGAAAATAAATAGATAACTTTTTTTTTAAAAAAAAAAATCAGGCTTAAGCACGTACATAACTATTCTTTGGACCCAAAGCAAATGAAGAATTCTCATTGGCTCATTTCTCTCCCCCTCATTGTGTCAGTTGAAACAATAAAATAAAAGGTATACACCACATAAGTTCCATTTCGTTTCTTAATATGTATTTTAAATATTCTCCTGCTATTCAGCTCTAACCTCTGGAATGACCCAAGTCCACCAGGTTTTTCTGGCTAAATGTACTGCTGTGCACTTATGCAAAAGTTGAACTGAGTGAACACATATACCAGTGAACAACTGGTATGCATACATAAGCATCCAGAAGCACATCACAAAATAATTGGTTTGTGGGTGCAGAGCAGCATGCAAGTGTATTCAGGTGTTACTTTATTCAAAAAGCAAGTGAACACATTCAAACTTACAGAAGAATGTGTGCTTGACCTGAACTTTAAAAAAAAATAATAAATGCTCTGGTAGCCTGCAGTGAAACCTTGCTCATGAATTTCTAAAGCTTATTTACAAAACCCTACCAGTGAAACCTTTAGGTAGTATCCTAACCTCACATAATCAATATCTGAGAAAGCTCTATTGATTTAGTGGAATTTTGCCTTCTAGGGAAGAAAAACCCAGTCATTGGCTAACACCTTTTACAGTAATCTGCCCCGATGATAAAGAAAACACTGCCTGAAACGTGACACAATGAAGTTGCTGCCTATCTATAGGTCATCAGTACAACAGCTTTTATTTCTGCAAAAAGATTGTTGAAACACCTACATTAGTGCTCACCGCCAGCAGAAAACAGAAAAACTCAGGTTGGTTCCATCTCCCAAAGAGCTCTGAGTGACAGTGTTTCCACAGGAATAACTGAAAGCAGTCACCCCACACATCAGTAAATCATGCAATAAAACCATGGCCCAGGAAGTTGCAGCATCCCAGTGAACGCAACACTGCAAAAGTGAATGCGGCTCTGATAACAACAGGAGGTTGCCAGAGAAGTATGTGAATCAGTGCCCTGTTGGGTGGGTAAAATAGATCCATTTCATGAAATGAATAATTATTCTTTGTAAAAGCTTCAAAAACAGCTGAAGATATCAAGTGCAAAAGCAGCTGCCAAAGATAAAACAGGGAACCAGTAAACATCTCACTGCACAGGAATCTGACATCTTCCGACACTGAGATTTCTGCCAAATTCTTGTTGAGATTTTCAGCTGTATAAGAGCCTCTACACAAATGCTTCTTTTAAACACATTTGGAGACTTCGGGATTGTACTGACATCCAGTTGCAGCTCCTTTAGCGTTACACCCTGCCAGCAAGGCAAAAAAAAAACATTAAAGGTATTCAGCTGCCCGAAAAAGGGTAAGTTTAGAACTAGTTTTCAAGGTTTGTGCCTCAGCTATAAGAGAAGGGAAAAGGTTTGCTCCAGCCTGCAGTATAAACTTCAAAATTCAGTAAATTTAAGACTGAGAGTGCTATTAAACCCAAGATTTCCACTGTCTATTGAATTCTCAAACTTTCCATCAAAACCCACAAATCTGTTTGCTCACATGCTGCTGCTATTGGCTTGACCCTCTTTCTGATACTGTAGACAAATTTCAGATATCTATCCGGGACTTCTAAATAGTAGACCGATGAGCCTCAGTTTCCTTTTCAAAACACAGAATGGAAAAGAGAGAATGAATCACCTGCGAAAGTCATGCACAACAGAGGAATCCTGAGTCATGCTGTGGAAATGCCCATTTTTTTCTCACTGATTACACAGGAATTCTACAGCAACCTTCACTCTCCTCATCAGGAAAATCTACATGACTGAAGCAGGATCAGTCTGTGTCATGAAGACTTTAAGTAGTATATTCCCTAGCAGTCTGTATTTCCCTAAGGAGAAATTACTAGTCACTGCTACTGCATCACACAGAAGACAAAGAGAATACTAGCCCCAATCTAGGTAGCATCTGTCAAATACAGTGCCTTAAACTACACTGGGAGACAAGTCAGGAGCAGCATACCAATCTGTGAGGTACACCATAATATTCACCACGCGCTCCTTAATGAATGGGCAACCTCATTCCGCAATGACACACATTGCTTCTGCACCTTAAGGGGAAAAGAGGCAGTCAAGCAGTTTGCAAACTCTAAATGACAAAGGTAGTGAGCAGCACAGTTCATAGGCTAGAGGAGGAACTATCCTTTTCATCTTCATTTGAGGAGGTGCATAAAGGTTGACGGGCCCTTTTGTGATTCAAGCAGGTAGGGATGACAAGTGTTTTCCCTTTTTCCACTTTTCTCGTCCTTTCTCCTATAAATTGAAATACTGAAGAGAACGTATAATTTTTTCTTAGGGAAAGCAAAATTAATCCACCTGAGTAACTATCTCTATAGCTATTATACTAAAATTTCACAGAAGAGGAAGAGAACAGACATTGTGTATTCATTGTATGTTTCAGAATAACTCCCAAGCTCCTCACTATTAGCCACAAGTGAGAAACTAGAAACAGATTATTTGCTGAAATAACATTCCTTTCCTCTGCCTAAAAATTTGACAAATTGATTCATAAAGATGCACATTGCCTTCTCCCAAATAAAGATTTGCTTAATAAGACCCTAATGTAAACAGATCAGAGTCAAGCTTTCAAAAGCTGGGCAAGGCAATCCCAAGTGAAGTGGATGATGGGCTGTTCTTCTCTCATAAGTAAACTTTGAAACTTTCTCATTTATGCAAATGTTCTTTCTATTTAATAGGCAACAAGAGTTTACTTTGTTTCTTTCTTCTCCTCAATTACCAAGCAAAAGTAAGCAGTTCTAGTACCAGCATGATACTAGAATTCCATGGGCTTGTTTATTTTCATACAAGTGTATTAAAATAGGGTCTATTTTTAGGTTAACAAATTACTTCTTGCATTTCTTCGATGCTGCTAAAAACCAAGTCCTCTGCTCTGTGCAACCTATCAGTTCAGAGGGATGCCTGTATATATAACATTTCTACTTATGCCATGTAACAACACACTGATGAAACTGAACTGCATTCACTTAACAAGCGCTTCCAGACCCTAAATATTCCTACCTGTGGCCAATTCCAATGGGAGATGCTACTAACACCACCCAACAGCTCAAAATCAAAGCGTTTGATTCCACTGGAAACACTGAAAAGACAATGTAACTGATATCCTGAAATGCTGCCAGTTTTCCAGCACATCGCAGCATTACCATTTGAAACCAGTATTTTCCTTACAAATGTTTAAAGTGTTGTAACTGCTGCATAGCAAAGCCAAGGAACCACATTCCTCCTGCCTCTGCTGCTGTTTCAGATTTTTAAGGTACAGGATAACCTCAACTACTGTAATCTCTTCTCAGTGTTCTTCCTGATGTCAGTAGTGAAAAAGAGATGATATTTTTCAAAAAGCATTAAAGTTTATTCTTGGTGTATGCACACTAGGAAATAAAGACATACTTCACCCCCAAAATTATTGACAGTTGATTTAGTCAAAATTATCTTTTCTCTTCATGCAATGCAGTGTCATGAAGTCTAAATGAAAGGAGCAATTCTGCCTTACAAGAAACAAACAAAAATATCCCTCTATTTGCTTTTAGTTGTATTTGTCTGGTTTAAGGAGACAACTACACTAACAAACTTCTGGAAACAATCCATCAAAACTGATTCTATTGAGAGTCATTCCAACAGCCACCACAGCCGGGGCTGTTTCACTAGTTCAGTTTACACAAGCCTCCCAGTTGGTGGCTGGGAGCCCCTGCCCATCATGGTGATGGCAGCACACTCCCATCTGCCAGGAAAGGTTAGACTTGAATTTCAAGTCTACAGAATATTATTTTATTATCATTCCATTTCTAAACAAAAATGAAGTCCATTTTCTGTTTGTCATTTTGTATCTCTGCATCCTGTCTTAAGCCTGACACAGTCCTTGACAGTAAATAACTAGGTAAAGGTTTCTTGTAGAGTTTACAAGGGTAAGTAGATCTAGCAAGGCCATGTTGTTAAATACTTCTGACAAATCCTCCAGCTGAGTAAGCAGAAGCTTCCTATCCCCAGGCTCATCCTCTTGCCTTAAGACACTCTGCAGTTCAAAGAAAGATGTAATTTTCCACTTCAATCCAAAAAGTAGGCAAGTTGCAGTTTTCATTAGGTTGTTCTGCCAATTATAGCAAGATGTAAAATCACTTCTCAGCACTATTTAAGATAACTGGCTACTTGCGCAAAACATAAGGGGACACGATCAGATCACACAAGCAAACTTTCAACAGATTTTCCATAAGTGTACACACACACACACACAAAGGAGGTACTGCTAACAATGCAGCTAGGAATATGCAACCGTGTATGTGTGGCACTGGGAAATCTAACAGGAGAAAGCCAACAACCACCAAGAACAGGATTTAAACAGAAGAGAACTGATGATCTAGGTTACCACAGTGATCCACCTGACACAAGTGCTTGTCCCCAAGCACTCGCCAAGTGGTGAGAACATCTTCCTCACAGGCTGAGAGAAAAAATCCCAAAACAGTAAGTGTGGTTCATCCTAGAATGCAGCTCTACACACAAAGTAAGCTCTTCAATGATGAAAGCAGAAGCCCAGATTTCTAGTGTCAGCACCATTTCAACTGCTAGGTATCACAAAATAAATACGTAGGTCACTTAAATGATTTTTGTTTCCTTTCAGGAAAGTAGAAGACTCAATCTCCTGCAACAGAAGTTGGTACGACTTTCAAAGCAAGTTTCAAAATGCTTAACACATTTCCTGTTCTTTAAGGATCATAAAATGTCTCAAGTATTAGCTTCAGTACCATGGACCTTCAGGTCCTCTTTCTGGAATTAAGGTTCAATCTTAACTGCCGATGTAATCAAGACACATTTTTAACACAGTGGTTTGCAGCAGTGTCCTCATCATAAACAGTCACTTCCTCTAGTGACCAGGAATAGGACATGAGGAAATGGGATGAAGCTGCTGTAGGGGAAATACTTAAACAGCGATTATAAAACAGGGACAAAGCAGGGCCTGTTGTGATAAGACAAGGGGTAATAATTTTAAACTAAAAGAGGGCAAATTTAGTCTAGATACAAAGAAAAAATTATTTACAGGGAGGGTGGTGAAGTCCTGGAATAGGGCCCAGAGAGGTGGTGGATAGTCCATCTCTGGAAACATTCAAGATCAGATTGGATGGGGAGCTCTGGGCACTCTGATCTAGCTGAAGAGGTCCCTACTCATTGCACAGGGGTTGGACTAGGTGACCTTTAAAGGTCACTTCCAACTCAAATTATTCAATGATTCCTCTGTGATTCCAAGTTCAGATTCGACATTAGGAAAGGGTTCTTCACTCAGAGAGTTGGCCACTGGAAAAGGCTCCTCAGGGAGGTGACTACGACACCAAGCCTGTGAGAATTCAAGGAGCATCTGAATGATGCTTTAAATCATATGATTTAGTTTTAGGTAGACGTGCCAGGAGCAGGGAGATGGAATCAGTGATTGTTATGGGCCCTTTCCAACTTGAAAAATTATGTGATGCAATGAATCCTCCTCTGTCCTGCTGCATATATCTGCATTTTCTATCCATCTGGCTCCTGCACTTTTGAAATGGATGCACAATTAATGTACCATCACCTTTGAAGTTTGACATGGCACACATCAATCCCTCTCAAAGCCATACTGTTATTGAAGAATGATACTCCTTTGTTTGGTAAAACTAGGTATTCTTTTTCCTTCTGGTTTTTGAAAGCTATAGAGTATTTGGAGTCATACCTCTCATGCCTTTGTTTTCTTGCTCTTTACTAATCCAGTTTGTGTTTTGTTTAGAACATCTGAAAAAATCCCAGACAATTTCATACCATCACCTCATTTCAGGACCTGCAAAGTTTAGGAAAAAGCCTACATAATAAAAATCACAAGCATGGACAATAGAATTTCTATATCAATCTACCCAGCTGCAGAACTTTTTTTAGAAGAATTTGAATCATTTACGGTTTTCAACCATCATAAAAGACATCCACATTTCTTATCCTCCAGAAGGAGCCAGCAAGAACTGCTCAGCTTCCACTGCAAGCTCAGGCCACCCAACCAGCATACAGGTTCAGCAAGTGTCTCCAACAGCACACATGCTCAGGTGAACAAGGAAGGAAAACACAAAGTGTTTTTCCAAGTGCAAATGACTCCACTAGAATGATTGGCATGGACATGGAAGGATTCAACCTGGACTACCTAAGGCCAGAGAGGAAGTTCCCCCACTGTGTGTAAGTGGTGTATTGTTACTATATGATTAGAAGAAAAACTCAAAATGTAACCTTTGCTGTCATTTAAAAGGGCCCAACAAAAGAGTCTAGAGTAATCCAAAAGTATATTCTGCTAAAATTTTATATAGAAATGGCTCCCATCAGGAAAGCGATATGTTAGAATACGTGACTATGCCCCAGAACATAAAATTAGTATTATTTCCTTATGATCAGATATAAATGTGAATCTGCCTAATGCCAAGACTTTAGTGTTACAACATTTCTAACCATCACAGCCACTGCCTTCAGAATACACTAAAGCAAGAATGCAGGCTGAAGTATCCTACACTGTATTTATAGTTATGCAACACTGTTTTTTAGAGTTGCTACATATGTACTGCCCAACCACACACATGAAAACACATTCACTTTCTGGTCTAAAAGCACAGTATAATGTAATAGATTAGATCTAAGCGTCAACAGTTTCTTAAAATATCTGGCACAAAGAGCAACACACAGAGAACAAGCTCCCCATTCACTGAAGAAAGTCAGCTGGAGAAGGGTTTGCCCTCCTCAGCAAATATTTTATAAACAGGGAATTAATGCTGAATCTTAGGTCTGCCTTGAAGGACTTTTTACTTTTAAGTCTAAGTTTAAACATCCACTAAAATACACATTCAAAAAGAACCAACTCAAGAATATTACTGAAAAGCAAAACAACACTGCAACAATAGGAACACAAGAAGACCTAAGCAAATACTGCACATTATTTGTTGTTGCTGTCCTCTAAAAACAACATGAAAGCTAATTAAGTATCAGCTTCTTTACAAGGCAGGTACAAGCATAATGTGCGTGTTTTATGCTGTAGTAGCCACTAATATTAAAAAAGTCTAATAATTAAATCAAAACAATAAAACCATCAAAGGACACCAAAATGCAAATACCCCAGACTGTCTAAGCCTGGGTGGCCACCCAGGGCTCTTACAACTCATCCAGCATGCATGCAGTTCCAGAACCGCTTCCTTGCCTGGGCTACATGAGCCCAAATTCCTGCTGCTGGAAAGCAGGGGAAAGAAAAAAAAAAAATAAGAAGGAAAAAAAGGCCTACATTACTAAGTTACTTCAGGACCCATTCACAACCTTGTCCAACAGAAGGGAGCTGGGATCCCTAGGGACTCAGCACTCCCCAGGGGTTTGTCACTGCCTCCACCTAGCAATGAATCCCAAAGTTTGCCTTCCACCCAGCCTTGGGAGATAGGGTGCAGTTCCAGTCTCGAGATGATCAGCACTGAGACCATGAACAGGACTGGGACCTGTAGGGTCAGACAAGCTGGCAACAGCCATCTAAAACCAAAATAGGATTCTGTTCCAGCAAAAATTTCTTTGCCTCACTTTGATTTATAAAATTTCAGCTCCAGAGTTCCTACTGCTTCCTCTGGGAGATCGCACCATGACATCTCATAAATACTCTTGTGAATAAGACATTTACTAACTCTTCTTCTGCTGTGTTTCATGACACAGAAGCTACCCATAGCACTCCATATTACTTCATTTAACAAGGAGAGACTTAGTACCACCACATATAGGTCAGTTGGCATCCCCATGCCATTTCACAGTTGTTCCCCAACATTCCTCTGTAAAAAATTACCCAGTAATTTGACTCTCCAAATCATTTAGCAGAGAACAAAAGGTTGACAGGATTCACAGGATTAAATTATTTTCCATTTCTAAGCTCTGCCATTCTTACACAACATCCTGTCCTTTTCTGTTCACTTGATACAGCTTCCATGTATAGCAGTGCACTTAATTCATGTGAAACATTTAAAATTACAGTCCGTTGATCTAAAGCTCTCTAAAAAAAAAAGAAATATGATACATATAAAAATACATATAATGATAAAGTTAGAAATATTCTGTTAGATGAAAGAAGCTACACTGGTTTACAGAAGCATCCAACCTAATTCAAGAAAGAGACTAAGAGAAATGACAGAAACTTTTTAACTGGAAATAGCTAAAAACATGGGACCCTTCTGGTCATTAATTCATATCTGTGTTGAAGAGAACAGTCTTACTTCTTAATGAAGAGGTGCATCATCTTTCCAGCTGGCCAAGCCACACAGCTCTTTGTGGTGCCCAGAGAGGGCTGTGTGTCACAGCCCTTCCTGCATGGTGCAAGCAGAGCTGCTCCATGAGCACAGCACAGCTGATGGGCATGTGCACCACAGTCACACTTCCCAGAAAAGAGGGCAGTGATAAAGTGGTCATGATCATTTTTCTGGAAACTACATAGCGTGCCCCCAGTTACCATCTTTCCAAGACAGCAGGCATGTTGTTAGAACGTGCTGGTATAAGTACACCATAAACACAAACTGACAAAGGTTCTTGGGAAGAGACAAATTTGGACAAGGCAGCAAAAGCTTCTGCTACCTGAAAACCAAACTTCTTTCTACCCTATTACACCAGTAACACTGAATTGTTAAATCCTGACTGAAATCTCCAGGTCTGAGAGACCAAACTAGAATGTTTTGTTTCAAACACTCTACCTTCCCATTTGCCACGTATCACTCAGTTCTCGTTCATTTACCAATCCATTCAACTAAACCACGCATCTCTCTTCTCCCATCCTGCGTGTTATTTCTCTGTATTTTCACAGAACTACTTTTAAGTGTTGCTGAATTTTTGAGAACCACTGGCATTAAAAAAAAAAAAAATCCTGTGGGTCTATCAGTGGTGTAGTAACAAGTATGACCACAAAACCAGTCAGAGTCCTTCACAGGCAAACACAGCCAAGGATGTCTGGAACAAAGCTGGTAGTACACATTGTGCCATTTTTTTCCAATGCACCAACACAGGATGATATACAAAATAATTATTTTGGACAATGAAGCCAATCGACTACCAAGAACTCAAAGGTACACACAGAGACTTCTCAGACAGCCACAAGCTGCAGGTGTGATCAACCATGAAAAGCAAAGCAGTCTCATGTACCTTTACAACCTTGACAGTCAAAAGAGTTCCACATCACTGAGCTTGCCACAAAACCAGGCTGGCACAGGAGGATAGATATATTATATCCAGCCTTACCAAAGAAATTAAAAGCACAATGTAAGGTGCATCGACGACTAGAAAAGACAGCAGTGACTGGTAGAAAACTGCAGCTGATTGTACTTGTATGAAAAGCTAGCAACACTGCTGGATGTGAAACTTTAGCTTGTTCAAGGAAAAAAAAAAAAAGGAAAGCACAGCAGACTAAAAGCAAAGATAAACTCAAGTAGGCAAGATATTTAACAAGGACTTTTTTGAGGGGAAGGAAAAAAATCCAGGATTTGTTAAAATAGATTGTCAAAACATTTTCCCCTGTAAATATGAAATGGTCAAACACTATTTTTTTCCCACCTCTACTTCATCCTCATGTGATTTAAAAATTCATACACAGTCCTAAGAGTCTGTAGCTCTGTATGTTTTAGAAGAATGTCTGCTTAAAAAGCCTTCACCTAACACTTGTAGAAAAATAAAGAAAGGGAAAGGCATGGAATTGTGAAGAAGAAATGTTTCCTTAAAAGACAGAAAAAAATTAGCTACAAGAAATGGCAAAGAAAAGGGTATGGAAGCAAAGTGTCAGAGAAAATAAATGTTTGCTTAGGTATAGGAAGATAAGTTTGAGGCTAATTTTTCACAAGCCCTCCAGAAAAGAGGCTTGGGAGCCACATGCTCTAATTTTCCACCTGCGAACACATTCAGTCCCATACTTTGCAGGTGCAGCCATCCCATTCCAAACACAGTTTTCTTTCACAGGAAAGCTGTACAGCACATTCTTCTGGGAAAATGCAGAACTGGCAGCTGCACTTGGGGCAAAAGCCCAGTGTAGCACAGTGCAGATGCTGGAATATGTCTCCCTACAGAGCTGCGTATACCAGACCTACCGTGCACAGCACCACGGGGACCCAGCCCCCAGGTGGCACCCAGGCTAGGAACTGCTCTCATTTCACAGGGTTATGTCCCAGTCTGCAACAGCACAAACCGGATATAAAACCACTGGATATTACTGAGCACAAAGCACATAGTAAGATACTGAAAACTTCTTCCAGGAAACTAAAAACAGAGCAAAGAACACCTTCTTTCCTTCACAGGAGGCACAGCAGCACCATGTGCTAAGACAGAGATACTGTGGGGAGCAAAATGTGACTTCAGTTTTCCCTCAGAATTCTGGGAAGGGGGTGGAGGGGAAGAAAAAGGGCCCAGATTGTCTGATACTTGTGCAGAAAGCAGCATCGCACCCACATTTTCAAAAAGCCACAAGAGTGTGTGGGTTCTCTGTTTTTGGAACAAGAGCACAGTGAAAGCAAGCTTGTTTACTTTAGACACTGTACAAAGACTTTTTATTTTTTTTTTAAATAAATGGTTGAAAGGATGCCTCCTCTCTGAGGAGTTAACAGAAAACAAAAGGCAGATTTATATGTCTAATCTATGCAAATATCTACTCTACAGGGCATCACAAAGACTGGTTTATATCAGACAGTATGCAGATCCCAGGTGCTTGAAATATGCCAAAAGCATGCACAGCATCTCCACCTGCAATGGCTGCGCACTGCGAACAGCTGGACGACTAGAAAGAGATTGTCTAAGTAGCCTTCCATGAAAGATGCCTTTTGCGAACGTGCCAATCCCCATACTCCCACCCAAATTACTCCTCATGTAGCTGCCACTGAGTCTGAAGAGGTAAATTTTTGGGTTTTTTTGTTGGTTCTTCCTTTTGGTTTGTTTTCGTTGTTTTTTGTTTGTTTGTTTTGGTTTATCACCAATTCTAGAAATTTTCAAATTCTAGCAATAACAACGTGGTGAAACTCCTACTGGCACCTTAAGAAATAATCATGAGGCTTTAACTATTCTGTGGAAATGGAAAACATCTGTGGGACTGGGTGCCAGTAGAATGCCATGACCAGTGGTAGGGGAGATGATGGACTCACTTAGATCTCCTCCTTAGAGGAGGGGACAGGATTAAGATGACTGAATATATACAGATGGGAGCCTCAACTCAAGTGACAAGAAACAGAGTGGAAAGAGTAGGGATATAAGATGTCTAGAGGGTAGGAAACAGATTTCCTAGGAGAAGCTCTAATGCCAAGAGTACAATGCTGTTCCACTGAAAGTAAACCAGAGTAATAATACTTATGTCATGGCCATTACCAGAAAGAAAAGACAGGTACTCTGTAACCCTGCTTTCTGTAAGTTTTCCTAGGACATCCTCAGGAAGCTTCTGCCACAGGTCAAGAAACATGGATCACCATTCACACTCAGAACCATGAACAAAACAAAGCTGACAATGTCCTGCTGGTGCTTCTTACCCTGTCCCAATGATTCACTTTGTCCAAAGAGGGAGAACACTCACACCACTAATGTTTGCATCTTTAAGCAAGAGTCAGTTTTATAAGAAAAGAAGGGAAGAACTGCAAACCAGAGTCAGATCTGACCTACTAAAATTAAATAAACAGGTTCCTTTGCCTGTTCTTTTCTTCTAGGCCTCAGAGGTTGGTTTCAAAGAGCTTAACAGCTGAACAAACTGCTCTGACAGTCTTGCCTTTTCATTTTCTTTCCCAAGGATCCTACAGGCCCTTCTTCCTCATGTTATCAGAAATACCTCTTACAAATTATCTACAGCTACCCCACATTAAGACATGGCAGTACTTGTGTTTATATGACAGGTGTCTGCAGCTCTACAGGTCCTCAATAACCAGTTACATGGCCAGCCCAGGTAACCCATTCACCTTCTCAGCCACTCAGCACCCATCCACAATATGAGGTCATTTGGACACAAACTAAAACACAAGAAATTCTTTCTAAGCATAAAACCCCTTTTTTATTGCAAGGGTGACTGAACAATGGAACAGATTTTCCAGAGAGTGTGTGGAGTCTCTCCCTCCATGAATATATTCAATACTCAATGGGACAGAGTCCTAGTGCAATCTCATTCGGTTAACCTTGCTCTAAGCAATCTTCAGAGGTACCTTCCAACCTCAACCATCCTGTCAGATAGTCTTTCAAATAAAAATCATTAAGGAACACTACCTCAGAGCCACTGACTGACACCCTAAGTGACACTTCCCTCAGCCATCAAAACCTAAGAACCTTGGATCATTTTCCCTTTTTATGATGACAGTACATGAGGCAGAGGAGGTTACAGTCACTGAAAGCAGGAAGCAATGTTCGATTCAGCAACAAATTCATCAAAACTGGCTATCAAGTATATCATCCTACAGTTCAGAGGGAGAGTAAGCCAGCTCAGGAAAGAAGTCCCTGGTTTTTGAATACTTGTGCATTATGTCAGTGTTTGCTGAAGCATTCTCAGAAGACTTTTCATTATCTTCAAGGAATATTAATCAACTCTGGAAATTTTTGAGTCTACAATTAACTAAGAGCTTGGGCTGAGAGATTTGGTTTCACCTGAAGCTCCAGACAGAGCCAGGCAAGCTCAAGGCTGGAGATGTTTCCACTAAGAGAAGGTTACAAAGGTTCTAGCAGTACTGTCAGTAGCTTTGCAGTTTCATCCTTTGGTGATGGTTTTGTTTTGGGGTTGAGTTTGTTTGTGGTGATTCTGTAGAATCCCAAAAGGAGATGAAGTGTCTCATCACATGTTTTGTATTTAAGACAGATTTGTCATGTGCACCTAAATATAAGTCAAATGCACAGGCACTGAGTGGGTGAGTCCAGTGCCTACTCAACATCACAAGTAATCATGCCATGATCAAGCCTAATTCTAAAAACCGCCAGTAACAAATTAAAACCCAAAGAACCTTTGTTTACCAAGAACAAACAAAGCCAAAACAAGCCCCCATCCATCTGTCCACCAAATCATGCTGTAGATGAAACCTTTCTCTGCCATTTGTTTCAGAAGAGTTCTCCATGTTCCATCTTTCAAATGTGAATCTACCTATTGCACAGCTGAAGGTTTGCTGCCATCACGCCATCTACAGTGCAGCAATTCCACTTCAGGAAATAAACAGATCTTAACAGGCTATTCTGTATCTGAAATCCAGTAGGAAACTGCTGGCTTTGCTACAGACATTTAAAGAAACATAAGAGCCACTTATAAGACTCTGCAGCTTATGTTATCAATCACTTCAGAAAGAAAAACAATTCAGCAGCCACTCCAATTGAGAGTGCTGTGAAGTTCAATTGTCACTGAAATGTTTTGTTATTACCAACCCGGGCAGAATGAGCAAATATACCTCTGCAGGTGAGCTATGAATGAGCAATCAGCACTGCAGGCTGCAGCTTGAAGAGGTAATAGCATCCAAGTAGCTACAATGCTTCTTTGCACACAGCTAGGCCAGGATTGGGCTGACAATATGAGCAACAGAACATTTCAGGCATTCTGAACGCACGTTAAATAATTCTGAAGGAAAAGGTATGAGGCTTCTCTCTCTCTCCCAGCATACAGAAAGGAAGACACAGATACAGACAAGCATCAACGTTTGGTCTATTATCAGAAACATTTAAGTTTTATGATGCTTTTATCCCATTGTTTGTCAAGAATTCAGCACAGACAGCAGTCAAGGAATGGCCCTTTCCAGAAGCAAATCCTATCAAAATCAATTTTCCAGTTCAGTCAGGTAAAAATCCTTTAAAATACACAATCTGCAACATAAAACATCTTGCACATCTTCTAGAATTAAGGCCACTCTTTCTCCACTGTTTATACCTCATTTTTTTAGACATTATAGCCATGTAGTGAATTTCAGGTTTGCACCAACATTTTTTTTCAGTGAGGAGGCTTCAACCCTTTATCCCAGTTTTACCTCTAGTTTTGCTCATGCAACTTTCCTTTAGACCAGATAAATGAAATCATTTTGGTTGAAAAGAAAACAAGCCCACCCCTTTCTGGTTGAGGTGGGTTATTTTCTCCACACTCTTTTTTTTTAAAAAAAATTTAAATATAGCACAGATGTGCAAAAACCACAGAATGATGTGGTTTACAAGAATAGCCCCTCGCTGCAGTTGTATTGTTACAACTGCAGCACAGGGCTCTGAATAAAAGAGTAATTTCCACTGAAGTTGTTTGCAAAAGTATGCCCTGATTATAATTAAAGGACTAATACCCTCTAACAGTTCTAATCTTTTTGTGAAGCATAAGGGGAAAAATCAGGAGTGGGATGGGCAAAACCCAGAAAAAGATGCCAAAGTTCACTTTCAGCAAAGCACAGGTAGACTTAAGAATACTAAACTAAAACCCTATATGGAGGTCCTTTGCCTATGGTTTCCTTTTCATTAGTAGAGGATTACAGAAAAAAAAAGTATGGTCACCATGGTCCCTGTTCAAATTTATGTCAGGCTTTTAAACTTAACTATTACTCCCTTTTTTTTCTGCCCTTGGTCACACATAACCATTCACTGACAGCTTCCCCCCCCCAAGCAGATATAATCAAGAGGTGACTTCCCTCATTATTTTTCCCATTTGAGCCATCAGTAGGAAAAGAAATAACCAGGTGATACCTGAGCGAATACTGAATGCCAGAAACAGAGCAACTGTCCATTCCCTCCCAGCCCTATCACAACAGTGTGAACAGAGACAAACCACATACCTTGTTACCTCCTGCTGCAGTCGGGAAACACTGGGCACGTAGAACATTACCCCAAAGAAAAGCAAAGGCTCATTGGCAAATTTGTCCAGCTGCTTCTTCAGAGGCTTTTCCAGTTCAACCCAGCGATCTTGCTGGCTCTTGCTGAGAAACCAAAGGCCGAAGTAGTGAGTCTAGACAAACAAATAGAATAGTGTCAGTTTACCTTTTCCAGCTATATCACATACACACACAATGACGCAAATCAAGTAAGAACAGATGGCATTGAGTACATTTTTCCATATGCAAAACCAGAGTAATTTCTTTTTTACTGCCCCTTTTTGTTGGGGAATTTTGAAGACGGCAAATTAATATTGCAATATAATATACTTCATGGAGTATTATCTGCCCCCTACAATCTCTTCCAAATGCATATTAATGAGTTCTACCTGACATTATGGCAAGGGTGACATAAATGATTTACAGAAAGTGTCTGAGTCTTTGTTTTCTTAAAAGACACCTGTGCCTTGCAAACAGACAGCAAACACTAAGTCTGAATTACAGCACAAAGGCTTCATGTGCCTTTGGATCAGGCACATTGTACACAAAGGACAAGGACTCATCTAACTATAAAAAGAGAAGAATGCAAACCCACATGCATAAGTCAAAATACATAAATACATCTACCCATACCAGAATCATTTACCCAATACAGAACATGTTTACTCCTTTTTTTTATTACACTCACACGATATTATGATGCACAAGTATACACTTAAAATGTGCACATCACACAAGTTGTTTGCTCTAGGTGCTACAGAAATACCAGAAAAACCTCAACTGTTTCCTATCCAAGGTAAATCTCAATGGCTGTAATACCTACTCTATAAGGCCCAAGGGACTGCTGCTGGTGAAGACTAATTAACATGGAAGAGCATTCAGAATTAGAGCTTCAAATATTGAAAATTGATAATAAGCAATTGAAGGAATAGCCAAGCTATCATGAAGGATTTTACTGAAAAGTCTTTAAAAACACCAAGTACTGTTACGACACATCTGAAGAAAAGGTGAAAAACATATTTAGCAAAGGAATTAATCCATCAGTTGCTTGGAAATATGGCTGTAGACCTATCTGTGAAGTTTGTGTCTACACCTTTTTCTTTCGGATTTTAACCGAGAGCATTTGGAGATTTCCAACAGTGTCTTCACTATAAAATACCACTCTGTGCTAATGCTGGAATCAATGAAACAGAAACTGTGAGAAGAACTTTTCGGGGTACCAAGCAGATTTAGGGTGTGAATGTAGGATCATTCCTATTTGTGCATATTTCTCATTTTATTTCAATAAACTTTTTTCTTGGTGTTTAATCCAACTGACACCCTATTCAATGAAAACTTTCCAGCAGTTTCCATTAGATCAGATTAATCCTAAAACAAAAAGAGCATTTTATTGTTACAGCTTAACTTACCTGGACAACAATCATTCCAGAGGCAGTCACAAGTCTTTATGCATAGCACCACTTTTTAAATAAAGATACTTGAGACAAAGAATGGAAAGATCCCTAATCTGCTGTTTTATAAAGCTTTCATTTCAAATTACTTTTAATACATTCAAAACATTTGGCCTATAAATCAACCAAAATATTTCATTGACTGGACTTCCCACAAGTTCACGCTTTTAAATAAAGTCTTCAAAAGTATCAGGCAAATTGCAGATGTTACACTTTGCAAAGTCCATCACCACTGTTTCACTTTGCTAAGGATGCTTCTATAAAAACTGTGGCATGCACCAAGACTTCGCACACAACACAGGGACAACTAATGCAATACCAAAAATTTTACATGCTTACAAACGACAACAAGCCAGCAGGGGAAACACTGTTCCAACTACTTTATAGCTGAGGGCATGCAAGAGAGAATCATGCAAAACTCTGAATGGGAGCACAGGTGTATTTACTTTAGGGTCTCATTACACACATATTTTCAGCTTTGGAGAACATCCAGACTAACATTTAACTAAGATGATAACTAATTCAATTTGATTCCTCAATTAAGCCTGACAAACAGCTGGAGCACTGCTCAGTCTGGTACAGTGAAGCAAGCTTCTTTTGTAGTATTTCTTTCTAGAAATTAAAGGTACCTTCAATAAATCAATTTCTCTATCCAGGGCACAAATAAATCAAGAAGTCAGCACCTCTCACAAGAGTAACTTAAAACAAAACTAACCAGTTCACTGATACATGACTACTCTCCCTTTGTAGTCATCTGTGGATAAAAGTCCTTTCTGACAAGCTCACCATAATAGTAATTAGATTAAAATGAAGGTGGGAGGAACAATGGAGGCAGCAAACAAAAGGAATTACTGTGAAGGCAGAAAAAAGCAATGATTTTACCACCTCATATGGAAAACCCTTTAACACAAATACTTGAAAATCACTGCAGGACAGCTCATCCTCAGCAAGAAACAGTGCAGAGCTGTGAAAACAGAGATTCCATATTACTTTAAAAAGTAAACATTCACATCACCTAAGACCCAAATTTGCAGTGTCAAGTACTTGTAAAACATCTAAGAAGATTTGGACTCTGAAGTCTAAGAGTTATTCAAGGAATTAAGGGTACTGCAATTAAACAGATTGAATGAGCACAGTCCCTCTCCTTTGAGTGGGAGCTGGGGGACAACAAAAGTTTAGATTTGCTACAGTAGAAAGGCTCTTCAGGTACCAAATCCAAAATCCTCAATCATTTTCAAGTAGTAAAGGAAATGCAGAGTTGAAGCTTCTAGACAACAGCAGATACCACAGACCAAACATGGCAGCATGCATTTTGCACAATTAAAAGACAACAGTTTTCCTGGAAAGCAGCCTGGAGAGGATCAAGCAACTGTAGATGAAGCACAAGAACTGACTGCAGAACAGAGCTCAAGTCACAAATGCGTGCACTTTGGAGAGACAACTCACACCATTATCTGAACGACAGCTCCCTGTTGCCAGGAACTTTACTTCTTGAAAACATTAGGGTTTTTTAAGAACCCACAGTGGAGGAGGACTTCTGCAGCCACTGCTGTGAATGCCTGAAGAGACTCTCTCTGCTACAAAAGTTAATAATCCCCAAACAGGAAGGGAGGAACATGAAACTGGAAACAGCTGGACCACCAAGTTCAATACTCTATGACCAAGCATATGGCTGTCCAGAAGGCTTTACAGAATGCGAGTCATCTGCTGCCATGCTCTTCAGTCCACAAAGCATTTCTGCAGTACAGACACCTCACAAATTCGATGAGGGAATATAAAAACGGAGTCTTTAATCTACAGGCAGCTGATTGAAAACTACATGGATTCCCAAAGCTGTTCTGTTTGTCCATCCAAGAGTGAACCACTGACTTCACTTTTCATGGAATACATATCTACACCTGGCAGGTTCTGAAGTAACACAGACTGCTCTCAAGGTTTTAAATTTGTCTTACCTACAACACATTACCTCATACATGGTACAAGGACGCTGGTTTATGCTCCTCCAGGAGCTGTGATCCTCTGCTAAAGCGGCAGACATGAATCAGAGCACCTGTACGCCCCAATGACACTATGTGAAAAGGTGGTCCCAGAAATACGGCAAGTTAGAAAAGAAAACTGGATACACAAAAAACTGTGCTGATAAGTCTTAAAATAGATTACACTGTAGCTTACAGTCAGGAGACAACATACTCATTTTGGACTTGGACTTAGCTATACTCCCAAGCCTAGAACTACCCCTGGCTTTATGTTAGGCAAAACGAGTAGAACTGTCAGCAACAGGAGATGACAGACAATTATTAAACCAGTAAAGGTCATTCAAAAAGATGCATCGAGACTGGCTGGTCTATATTCAAGCATCTGGTTAAGCAGACAAATAAATATTTATTCTTGAAAAAGGGACAGAGTTCCAGCTCCTCCAGGCAAAAAGCATTAAGCCCTGCTATCCCAGGGCACTGGCACAGAGCGGGAGGCATCATTTACAGCAGCCAATTCATAGAAGGTCTTTTGTTCAAGCACTGCCTGAACTGATCCCCATCCCAGCTTTGCTGGCAAGACAAGTCAAACCAAGTCAAACTTTGAGGTAACCTGGCTGCCAAACTCAGATTTTCAGTCATGCTCTACAAGAAAGGGGCACCTTCTAGGGCACAAAAAACCAGAGGTCAGAATGGCAGCAAAAGGCCACCCCTGCACAGTACTCAGCATTTGCCTGCAATGCTCAGCTCATCATCCTCCTGCTTTGGTTTGGAGTTTACAGGATCATAGTGCTGAATATAACAATGTGAAATTTAGCTCAAAAGAATAATTTTGGTTGGAAAGGACCTTCTTGCCCTTCTTCCCACTTACAACACATCAGAATACACCATCTTTAAATGTTTTAACATTTTAGAAAGTGAATTGAGGAGAACAAAAAGAAGAAGGAAAAGACTCACAGTAGATCCATACAGATTACCCTGTTATTTCAAGCAGGTTCACTTAGTCTCGCTTGAAAGGAAAAATGCCATTATATTGGAAAAAAATCCCTTTTATAATTTGTGCACATACATAAAGATTATAAAATGACATTTCTGACTTGTTTTTGCTCTCTCTCCCTTCCTTCCCTCTTCTCTTCTTTACTTTTTACATAATGCTGGCATAAGAGCTCATTTTATTGAAAGAGGTAACCGCTCAACTAGAAGACCTCATGCTTTGTCAAGAGCTTTGCTGAAAAGGATAAAAACAGATTTTACAGTAGTTACATGGCTCCACTTTCTACTGACCTATTCCTGAACCCTGACTCAGTCAGGCAGGGAGTTGCATTCCCCAGAGATCAAATAGAAATATGCATAATCCATTAGATACTGTTTTTCAGTCATGTGTGGTATGATCGACAGTCCTTCACAACAATGTGTATCTCAAAGAGTTTTGCCTTCTAGCAGGAAGGGTTTGGGCAGTTTTTTATTTATTTCTAAGAAATCAGCTTGAGTGAGACACGAATGTATTTCATACACAAAAGTAGAAGTTGTGGTATACCTGCGACTTATTTAAACACAAGACTAAATTTAAGTATTACCTGAGATGGAAGAGACAAACAGGATTTTAGTACTGTTTTGCTAGCATGGGATTAAGTTTGGCTTATCCTAACTTTACATCACAGTTTGCTGATTTCTGTGCGAAGGCATATTCCAGCTGAAGTTAAAAAGTTTCTCTCCAATATGGATGCTTGCAAAGATTTTTGCCTCAGTACACTTAATGGGCTTCTCTACTTAGTTATGCAGTTGCACAAATCTTGTAGAAATGTGAGCTTTATCAAGGTATTTTTGAACCTCCTGTAGAATTTGACTGGACAGCAAGTTCAAAAACTATGATAAGCCTAGAGAGGGAAGGGGACAGTCACCAAATTACTTCATTAGTCTTGTTTCCTTACAAACCAGGGCAGGAAGACTAGAGGGTCAAATGAAGAATTGAATTTGGGGTCTGAGAGCATCCAGCACCTCCAAGCTTGGTAGCTCCAATTATTCCTCATGCAAGGAGCAAAAGAGGATACAGGGAGACCCTCTCAGAGTTGAAATAAGTCAGTAATTCTCTCCTAAAAAAGAGAGAGAAAAAAAAACCCACCTCTGTCAAGAAATGCTGTACTTTTGAAATCTGAACTTTACAAAAGTAGTTCAACATTGCCAAAACTTTGTTTAGAGGAAAAAGCAGGGAGGGTGATGAAAGAAGGAGAAAGCATTCCAACAACATCAAAGCATTCTCCTCTGTGTTGTTAAAATATTTTTTTTTATCTTGAAATACAAACTTTTTGTGCTGACATATTTCTTTTTGCATGGCAGAAATAATTTTGAAAATGAAAAATCCCCAAAGCAATAGAAAACTCCCTTGAAACTGAACACTGACCAAAACAGCTTCCTTTGCTACTCTACTGGCCAATCTCTTTTTTCTGGAAAACTTTGAAACTTCAGGCTTTGTTCCAAAGTGGAACAAAACATATTCTGAAATCACAGAATGCTTTGTGGAAAAGAACACTAACAGGCTGACAGATCTATTGTTCAAAAATGCAGGTGGACCTCCAGAGAGAAAGATTAGACCTCAGACTTCTGCTGCACCAACTAGATAAGGTCACAAGGAACATGAAGAGAATCACTCTTTTCATTTCTCTGCTTTCTGCATTGGAAGGAAAGGGAAGGACCTAACTTCTCTTTAAGGACACCCTAAAGCATCACCAACAGAAAGAAAAAAGACCTAATAACTGAGAATCTTCACCTCCAGAATTAAAGGGGGGTTGGGGGGTGACTGTACTGAAATCTATACTGAAAAAAAAGACAAGCCACCTAAGTATGAAAAATCATTGTGCAAAATTCTCTCTGCCCCCTTCTTGCCTGCACATTTTCCAGTCTATTCTGCACACACACACAGAGTGAGATTCTTCTCTGAATCTTGATCATTATGGATGCATAAAAGGAATTTTTGTTTAGTTTTCATCTGCAATAATTATTTGTATGCTACCTTCCAGTTGCCACCACTACAAAGGCTCATGGACCAACTGCATAAGGCACTGTGAAGGGTTGTAAGCTGACACAAGACTGTTCGATTTCCCAGCTGTGTTAGAGAAAGCATCAGTCAGGACACTCAGATGTCAACAAGGCAACTTCGAGGTAATGGTTTTCAACCTGTGATTTGAAAAAGTCAAGAGGCATATACAATACATGCAAGGAGTCCACAGAAGGTAAGATAAGTCAGTCAGTTCATTTGTGCCATGCACATTGAAGAGGTACTACTAAAAAGGATTCAACACTTAAAATAAATGCTACACTCTATGGCAAGAAGTAGATAACAAAGGATTTCAGTCTTTAATAAAGACTGGTTTCTTCAGCCTTTCCAGAAGCATTGGGAACATAAAAGAAGCCTTTCAGAGTTTCAGATGTAAAATATTTTAATTAAACAAAAGAAGAAAAAACCTGCCATCCTCAAACTGTTATAAGTTGCTCCCGCCAGTAAGATAACTGTTGTCTATTTCAGTTTTATAGTAACAAGAGTATATTTACATGAAGGTGGACATTTAAAAGCCAGTGGGGTCTCCTTCCCACTGGCATGATTCAGGCATCATAATGCCAGTGAAACCAGGTCTACATTCAGAAAAAGTGAGTGCAATTTGTCCCTTGGCATCCCAGTTCAGAAAGAAACACCCATGGCTTTCTAAGAAAAGAAACTTCATCTTTGTATTACAAAGATCTCCCAAAGCTATGATGGATGAGCAACATTCCAAAACCCTGAGTACCATTCTGCGTTCAGTTTTCACGCAATCAGAATATGTTTGTCCAAGCTCCAGCTGCTGATCATATCTGGACAGCTCTGAGAATAACATGATTCAAAAGAACAGACTGCCTGAGCTAAAAATGTGTCAAATTATACAGTGACAGATGGTCTTTGCTGGGTTACTCTTACCTCACGTAATTCCAGCCTCTGAGCCACAGCTTCCAAGCACTCCTGCCCCGTGCTCTCCACAGAGAGGGTGCACTCGATCACATTGCTGTCCAGCAGACGGATCCTTGTCACAAAGCAGTTCTTGCTCAAGACATTGTAGCGTCTGGTCCGTCGAAGTTTCAGCCCGAAAGGCATGGCTGTTGTCCTGGAAGGTCACCCCTTCCTTCCCTGTACTCTTCGGAGAGTTATCAGCAGACTTGTCGACTTGCCTGGAAGGCTTCTTCAATTAGCACTACTCTCCTCCAGAAATGGAGATAGCTGTCCATTCCCAGGGTGAGCTTCAAGGGATTCCTGCAAAACACAGACAAATAAATAGAGTTGTGTGAAATAAGATGTTCCTGAAGTCCAGTGGGAAAGAGAAAAAGCTTAAGAGTCACATCTAAAACCATAAAATAAACACCTCCACACACAGGATCGCCAGGCACTTACTATATCTCCCAAATTAACACCTTATACAAGAAATCTTTCAAAATACTATTTTGGCGCTGAATTTAAAGCACGAATTTAATTGCAAAGCTGTTCTTTGAGAAACTCAGTACAAACAGTAACTCTACAGGGCACGCATTCAGAGGTGCTAACTCTCCCACCATTACCCCCACCACAGGGGTCTATAACATAATCTTCAAGTTTTGGTGCCCTCGGGCCAGCTTTGAAAACTAGTTAAAAAAAGCTAAGAAACAGAGGCATTGAAAAGAGGTGCGAACTTGAAAGGCAGGCTGCGGTCAGCAGGAAATGCAGGCACTCAGCACCTCTGAAAAAAAAATCAAACCGAAAATATGCATGTGAAAAGCAAGAAGCATCCCAGCCATTTCAGAGAAGTCCCCTCTGAGGCAATCCCTGGCATTTCGCTCACTCCCAGATCCAAAGCAATTCTGCATTTCACACTTTCAGGTGGAATGAGTAACTGCAGGAACACAGCTGGCAGAGACCAGGATAACACCGAGTGGGAGGAAGAGAACACATATTCTAGATATTGTTTCTAACTAATACTCCTAAAATTTATCAGGGACATATGCAACTGTTGAGCCAAAACACAAAGTAGACACAAGAACTAGAGATACAGAAGTAATGACATTTAAGAAGCTGTGAGATCCACTACTTTTAAAACGAAAAGTTTAGTTAAGACCAGGTTCATTTAAACTAAAGCATTTGCACTGACATAATCAGCTTTAAAATGCCACTTTCCATGTGTTGAGAGGAATGAAGTAAAAAGGAAATTACTTGCTACCAAGACTTCCTGGTTTTATTTGAAATTCTGGGGAAAGAAATGGAGGAACACTAATGCTGGCATTTAAAAGTTCATTTCTCTTAACAAACAGTACTGCAAACAAAAGACTAGATCCCTTTTCCTTGCTTCTTAAGAGAAGCAAGGGAAGGTATTGCCAGCTGAGTATGCATCATTTAGCTGAATATGACATTTCAAACAGATAGTACATTGCCCACATATGTCCTTTGGCACCAAAGTGCATGAATCAGTTATTTTCACTTTCTATTGGATGTAGTTGTTATGGAGATTATTAAAAGCTGCCCAACTCACTAGACTAGTTATCATTACACTAGAAAAAATAAATATCACATATTTCATTACGTGTATTTTCCAGTGCCAGTATAACTTGGCATTTATTAGGGGGATAAAGCAACACAAAACAAAAAAAGCCCCACACAAACAGAAACCCACAAAACTTCTCACTGGTAAGGTGTGTGACTACCCTGGTAGTCTACTGGCTTCACCAGAGAAAAGCCTAGAGGCTTTGAGAAGGAGCACGTGCTACTTGACTGAAGTGCAAACAAACCTATCAAATTAGCAGCTGTGGTTTAATCTCCCGTTTTTAACTTGCATGAGTACAGACATAATGGATTATTTGCACATAATTGCATGAGAGAGCTGTTATACCTTGCACTGCTGTAACATCAGAAGCCATCAAAGACACATAAATACATCCTCACAACAACCTGATGAGGCAGGGACCTGTTATCCATGACTCACAGAAAAGGAATTGAAACAAACATTCACCAGCTTGTTCAACATTGCTCAGGAGAATGGCTTCAGACCTATGTACTAAAACTACTTGCCCGTTACTTTACTGACCAACCTATCTGAAACTACCGAATGGATCTGAAAAGCAGGAAGAATGGAAGGAAATTACAGAGAGGGAAGGGTGTGGAGGACTACATCTTATCAGCAACAGCATTTTTTATTTTTTTTTCAGTCTCTGGCTTTGCAGACTATTTTAAGTTGGACACATGGAGAGTTTTAGCTGGCTAATTCGATTTCAAAAAAACCTTATCTTCCATTACTGTTAGTTGCATCCATTTCCTTGCAAAGCATGAGCCATTCTCTGTACAGTAATTATACAGTTAGTAGTAGCCTAAAGATGAAAATCAATGTTAAAAAAAACTCAAGTAATTGGCCTTGCTGTCCAGGCACACTGAACACTATAGCTATCACTGGACAAGCTACCCCAGCGGGCATGTGTGCAAACCCATCAATTCCTGTATAACAGAAACATCAACATGGATTGCAAATACATTGCTCTAAGTTGTATCACACACTTAGGTAAACAAGACCAGTATTTTCCCTGCTTTTCAAATGCAGTGAAGTAACAGGAGTTCTCTTCATTCTACTAAGGGTCATCAGCTGTCACCATTTTCTAAAACTGCAGATGTATAAATGGGTTAATGGATGCACTGGATGTAATACAGATTGGGTTACTTTTTCATTTCGTTTAAATACACATGAATGCCCAATGGCATCTCTCTCACACAAAATGTCACACTTCAGTTAGTTTCCAGTTAAAGTATGAATTGGGATGGCAAGGCTGGGAACACTTAAAACAGCTCAGAATGGCCCAGACTGTAAAAACTATTAATTCTCAATTCAGTGCAGGTGTCTGAGTTTTCTGTTTAGACCTATTCTGGATGTCTGACCAACTTTTCACTGGGTTTTCTGGTAAGATTTCTAAATAAGGTCTCAAAGGCCATGGTTACAGGCTCCTAACATAAACAAATTTCTTTGATGTTTGTATCAACTTAAAAGCATCAAGAGCATTCACTTTTACTCATAATTTTATAGATGACTGAAGAAAAGACTTCGTTGAAAGACAGAAGTGTTTTGGTCTTCCAAATGAAAGATTATTCCACTGCATGATCTCCTTTCCCAGTTTCAAGGTTGCCAAGGAGGAGCCATGTCCCTAATCAAGTTAAATCAACTGCGTAGGCATTCACAACACTCCCCTCCTCAAACTCACACTTCCACTTAAAACAAAACCAAACCAATGAAACTAAACCAAGCCTATGAACAGCTTATCAGATAACCATGAACTTGTCCTACTTTTAACAAAGGATTTCTATTAAGAGTATTTCAGGTGTGAAAGAGACAAATGTGACAACTTTTAAACTGACATTTTCTATTAAGGATTTATTTTTCTGAAGAGAAATTAGCCTGGTCCATTTTGCCCAATGTTTTCATTATTTTGGATTCTTTCTTTCCCTTCTCACTGCCATCCTCCAACTTTGTGTATCAATTGCTCTTAAGTTAGTTCTAAGAAGTGTGCCGAATTAAACAAGGTTCTTAGCTAGAGCATACACTTTGGAATTTAAACATTCTGAGTGGAAATTCCTTTTTTATAAAGTACATACTTTGCAGGCATATAAAACACACAAAACCCCTGAAGTTCCTCAACCATTTCTCAGAAAGCAGCTACAAAAAAAGAAAAATACAAAAGGCTTTTCAGAAGCACATACAAGTTACCTGCACATCTAACCATCTTTTGATGGTTAACTACTTTTATCTGATATGAATATCAATTCAAAAGTGAAACCTCAAAATCAGAGGTCGAAATAGGGTCCCTCTGAAAAACAAAAACATGGCACTAGCACTCTTAGGTATCTTGGAAAGTACTAGTCTGCCAGACTGAGACTTTTGCAATGCTAAGGCATGTGCTGATGCCAGTGCTGTACAAAAGCAGAGGCACAGTCGGGGAAGAGGAGGAGCAGGGCTGCCCTGCAAGGGGGGTGTGCTGGGAGCCAAGGATGACCCTGGCAGGACAGCATCCTCACTCACCATGGCAGACTCAGAAGGGATGAACCAACCAGCAGAGCTGGGTGCTGCAAACAGGTCCATTGGCAGCCCCAGGCACGGTCAGCATTGAACCAGATCCAGGGGGCTCCAGCAGCAGGACACAGGGCTGGAGGATAACCAGCCACACAACTCAGCCAGAGGCTGATCTGAAATGGAAGTCCCAGACCTGTGGGCAGAGGGTGGGGTGGAAGCCCCAGATGAGGCTTGTTGGGGCTATTAAGTCACACAGGTGCACTGAGGGCCAGAAAAGGCAACATCATTTCCAGGCCTACTGTGCACTCTGACTATATTTTAAATCTTTAACTCCGTCCAGTGTATGCTCATCTGAGACATAAACTGCGTTTTGCAAAATATTTCTTCTGAAACAGTTTGATGACAAACATGGTGTGCAAAATGTAAAAATCAGAACAGCTTTTGAAAAAGCATCTATACTAAAAGCAGTTTCATCAGTATGAAGACAGAGATACAATATCTTAGTGGATTCTTGGTAAAGTTTAATATTCCCCTGTTTTCAGCAGACCAAGGAAACAGTGAACAACAGCCCCTTTGCTATCACTGACATTGGAATCATACTTCTTATGTTGTTTACTTGAGAAAGCCACATGGATAAAGTCAATGGCTGTGGAATGGAGAAGACCAAAGGTGGCAAAATATAATAAAGAATGAAAATAGATTTGACACAGAATAAAACTAAATCTTTAATCTATGATCTCATGTCAAGCACAATATAAGTTCTTTCAACAGTTTTTGCTAAAAACCAGCTTAAAGATGGGCCTGATGTAAACCATGTATGGCTCAGCTCAAGACACTTACTTATTCTCTACTGTGCTTGAAAGCCTTACCAGCATACTGTCTGTGCAAAGGCAGCAGACAAGGAGATATGGATCTCTCCAATGGTATTTGATTCCTCCACAATACCGCTGCATCTTGCAATGTGAGAGAGGAGAAATAATTGATCAGTCTTGCAAAAGATCCTTCCCTGTATAGAAGGGGCTTCATAAAATACCACTCCTCCACTGTTCAACAACAGAATACTGTTCTTCACATATCCAGAGGCAGGAAAAAAACATGTATCTCATCCAACCAAGAATATCTTTCAAGCACAGTGCTGAATACCTTCAAGCTGCAGATGGAACAGCTGTAATGGTTTAGGGAGGAAAAGGTGAATCTAGTAGTGCTACTATTAGAAACCAGCCTTCTTCACTGGCCAGTCCTGCATGAGCAACTAGGCCAGATTCACAGTGTGATATGCAACACAAAATTGCTTCTGATTTTTCAGAAAACTTTGTTAGTTTCCGCATAGAATATAAACACTCCCTATGGATCTAAATTACCTGACACAGATAAAAAATTGTGCTTTTCCAAAAGAGTAATTATTATTTTTTTGCTTAGTGAGATATTACAGTGAAACCAGGTCAAGCCACTAGTACACAAAAAGCAAATGAATGAATATTTTAGATGTTTTCCAAGCCTAGAACCACAAGAAGCCAGAAATACAAAAAATTCTTCCTTAGCTCTTCCAAAGTCAGCTAGGGCTGGCCAGACTTTTGGTTGTTAGTAGTTTTAAATGGCAGGCTGAAGGCTGTAAGGGAAGCCAAGCACTAGGTGTTCTATGAGAAAGAGGCCGTATGGCAGAAACTGCTTCATGAGGTAAAGGGCACTGCTTCAGTCACTGGGCATTCTCCCACTTCTTTAAATTTATTTGAAGGCCAGGAGAGAAGAAAGGCTTATAAATAATTAAGGCCAAAATAACTCTCAGGACATTTCCAAGTACGTGACTTGCTCCTCTATTACAGACAACAGGTACAGACTGTACTGCACTCAAAGAAGCATTAAAAAAAAAAATAGCATCTGATATGAAATGCACTTAAAGCAGAATGCCTTCTCTCACTTCATTTGCTCTTGTATGTAATTTCTGAAACTCCAGGAAGAAAGCAATTACTGTCACACTGCAGCCTGTGTTTACCAACAGCACATGGCACCCCTCCAGCATTCCTAGCACTGCAGGAGCAGCAGCACACCTAACAGAAGTATGTAACCCTGGGCTGGGTGCGAGACCACAGCATTTGATGTAAGCTGCAAGTGGTGTGCTAGCCTACAGTTGCAGAGAAGAATAAAAATAACAGTGTATGGGAGACATCTGACACAATCCATACCCATCCAGTTGAGTTCTGTCTAGAGGAGGAAATCTCTTCCCATGAACTAGCTTTCTCTCCCTTAATTGCTGTCATGGGAGAGTTTCATGTGGATAAAGCATGGCAAGGAGTATTTCTGTGCCTAAAAAGGTGTCTGTACCCCACACAGTTATGGGTGGAATTGCCATAAAGCCTGATAAACTCTCAGGAGTCAAGTTCATCTCTGGACAGATGAAAGGGGTTTTTAACCCTTACATCATACAAGTCTTCTGCTGCAAGGGCACTGTCTTCAACTTATTTATACAGTCCCTAGCAAGACATGGACCTCATCCTCAGGTACTTAAATCCTTAAAAATTCTTAAGCAGGTGGAGAGGGAATTTAAATATTCCCCTAATCCAAATAGTAATAAAACTACTAACTTTCTCACTTCTACATTCTGAAAAATGAGTCAAATTATAATTTCATTTAATTTTTCTAACTATTGCTATATCCTATGCAAAACTTTTAAAGTCTCTAAGCATCTAGAGATCCCATACCTGTGTGCATGAACAGATGCCAAGGCTTCTCTAGGACACTGAACTTAGAAAACAACCGCTACTGTTACTACCCCTGTGAGTCATCAAACAACAACATGCAGTGGCCAACGAGCAAGAAACCATCTCAACTAGCATTTCTACTTTCCCAATTCAATCACAACTTTCCCTTTCCAGGAAAACTTCCATTCTCCATCCGATCCATCTTTGCTGTAACAGATTTTTATTTTTTTTAATCCAATTTGTAGTGTGCTTTGACTGTATCCAACTTGGGTCAGATTCTGCTTTCAGCAGTCCAAAAAAAATGTCAAGAGAGGTTTAAATAAAGTCAAAACAACAACTTCAATTGGGACCGGTTAGACTTCTACCCTTTCCTCTCCTTTGTTGCAATACCCATGAGAGTACATACTCACTGACTCTGAAGCACATAGAGCTTAGTACATGCACCCCTTGCTATTCCCTCCTCCTCTCTCCTGCTAAAGCACCACACTTTTTATGTAAAAGCATCTCTCTTGTTCATCCACAGAACTAAGCCATTTTGTGGACACAAATCTATCAGGCAGACCTAAGTACTCTTCTGTGTCAGGGTCCACAAGTACCAAGTACTTTTATAGGTCTCACCTAGTCCAACAAAGTTCTATTATAGAAAAGATGTGAACTTCCCAAACTGAAAATTAGCACCTTATTCATTACTTCCTTGCTCATTACTCCAGAATACCCTCAACAATTCAGCAGGTCTTTCTAAGGCAACTACTGATGAAGGATTCTTTTTAAAATAATCTAAGAATTCAAGTTAGGATTAGCATCTGCATAAAGTAACATATCTACACGATGCTCGCATTGCCATTATTATCAGTTTTAATCCACATAATATCAGTAATCTACTCACCTTGTAGAACTTTGTGTTCTAAGGTTTAAAAAAAAAGAAACAAAAAAAAAAAAAATGAAAGTGCCAGAGTGTACTTTTCCTTCCCATACAGGAAATGCTGCCTGTCCAAGCCAGGTGTCTGCAGCAGCTCCACCTCTCTGCCATGGCAGGGTTTAGGTCTGCAGGGTACAGTAGTTAACCATTTATAACCCTCTCGTGCCTTGGCTATGTTATTCCAAGACCTCAAATTAGACACAGCCAAGAGAGCCTGGATGGCACCTGTCCAAGGATGTAGTTTTGCACCTCAGGCAATCTCATCTAAGAGCTCACTACTGCCAGAAATGGGAGGGAGGTCCTGCTCTCTTCCCCTGCCTTCTTCCCCCTCCCTTAATTCCAGAGCACATTACTACAGCTTGTCTTATGTCAGCTCTGGAAATCTGCTGGGACTTCCTCATGGCTTAGCTGCTTCACCTTCCTAACTTAGTAAAAGAATATGGTCCTTTTTAGCTTGGTTAGTGAATTTTAATAGCTCACAGTGGAGCCCAGAATTAGTAGCTCACCTGGCACAGGGAATAGAAGAATCACACAGCTCAAAGAAGGAAGAATATGAGCAATTCTGCCTTGACAGCAGTTGGGTCAGGTCAATTGAAGAGCTTGTGAAATCACAGCCCAGGGAAGACTCAGGGTCTCAGCAGGCAAATGAACTCCCCAGAACACATTCCCATCATTTCTCTATGGCAAAGCCACTTTAGAATAAAAGTCGCTTTCCCTGAAACAGCCAGTTGATTAAAATTGCACAAATATGTTTTGCACTGTTTTTCCTCCTCCCACATCAGTCCTCACCCTGCCCTTACCCCCACCTCCAACACCCCACCCCCCCACCCCCCAAAAAAAAGCATTCTGTAACTGAATGTCCATAAGAGGAGTTAATATTGCAATGTCAGGATGTGCTATGTTTTCTACATGGGACAAACCATCCAGATGAGGAGAAGTGAGACCAGCATTCTGGCATTTTGGCACATCTTTCTTTTAGACTTGGTACTACACTTGGTCCCCAAGTGCCACCTTTCAGAAAAAGCACAAGGTCCTGCAGCCTACATTTTCACAAAACACTTTCTAGCAATCAAAGACCAGGAAAACCTAACCATTATTGTAAGGGTCAACTTTTAAAAAATCCATTATATTCAAGTGACTTAAAAATCTCAGATTTGACAGAATTCTTTACTTTTTGTCCTTGTTTTAACCCTACTGGCTACAAGCTGTAGCAACATACTACCAGTGCCATGTACTTTTCTTATCACTTAGAAACCTTTCTGATAGGATTTCAACTCCTTCAAGCTTGCTGGAGATACACTGTTTTTAAGGGGTTACATTTCTTTCTAAATGTGATTGATAGGCATGCAAAAACATTATAAAAACAGTGAATGATATGCTTAGTAAAAACCACAGGAAAACTTCTTAGAGCATGATTCATTATTCTCTCATATTACAAAGATGTGAGTACAACTAAAAAGTTCTAAACACAGGATAACATGAAGAGCAGGATCAATTGCTCCAACAGAGGCAAGTATCAGGCATAGAGTAAAATGATACACCCCAGAGCATTTGCACTAGTTAAACACCCACTAGTGCAAACTGGCGCCAGTTGATGTACAATTTCAAATAATGCAATAAAAAGTTTGTTAAAAAGAAAGACGCAAACATTCAAACATCACCCATCCTGCTTTAATGAAAAAATATCTCTTCTCAAGAGCTGGCTGCAGTTTCCCTTTTGTACTGGGATTTTGCAATGGAACAGTGCCAAGAGAGAATTTGGAGATTAGGAAGCAAATAGGCACAATGCCTGTGAGACTGCAAGATCTGCCTGCAGCTCATTACATGGCCCTGGTGTCAGACGAAGACTGGAAGGTGCCTACCTAGATTCACATGATGCTGCTCTCAGCTGAGACCCTGCTGGGAACGCAGCAAAATATGGTCCTGTGCACTTAATAAAGGTGTGATATCTTTGCTCCTGCCTTTCTTCTGATTTTAATACAGCTTATACAACTGGGATTTTACAATTTCTACTCAAGCAGTGGTCATGCTTCTGTACCCTCCATTCTTCTTCACTTCCTTTTATATATGTGTATATATATATACACACACACGCATACATACATATTTGCAAGATTGTAAAGTCTTTCAAGTAAACAGAAGCTGTGAAAACTTGGGTTATAATTCCAGATTTCCAAAATGTAGCACACTACCTCCAACTCTTGCAAAAGTCAAAAAGGTATCTGTTTAACATAAGAAGGTCCCAACAGATGTGGATTCCTTGGCCCACCAGGAAAGAAAACGTTTTCCTAACAAAATCTGTCTTGTAAAATCTGAAGAATCCTATGTACAACTGGGGGAGAGGGGAAAGATCAACAAGAAGCACTCAATTTGCAACACATCTCAGGTAAACAATGTGGTGGCTGCCCTTTTCATTCCAGGAATGAAATCTAGTGCTGCTCCCACTGACATCAGTAACAAGAACAGAACCAACTGAAGCAAGACCCATACCTGCAGGCTTACAATAACAATACAACTTTGTTCAGTTTCTTTGAAGTTTGGAGCAATGATCCACTTCCTTGGAGAGGCTCAATTAGTCTCATTCACATATTAGATAATGAACCAGGGTAATGCAACGGAGGAAAAGTGGCTTGTAGATAAGCAATGAGAGCCAAGCATGATGGGGTGGAGGAAAAAGGGAGAAGAGGGAGAGAGAGAAGAAAAGTACAATATAAAAAGCATTCACACTGTAAATCCCAAACCACAACCAGGCACGTATAGTTACACAAGTAGATGCTTCATACAAGATCATAACATGAACTTTTTAACTTGCATGGAAAAAAACCTCTCCACTCCTTAATGCATTAAAACACCAATGCTACAAAATACTGAAAAAATTCCTTCAAGTTGTATCAAAGGAGGATTATATTGTGGGCACATGGATGAAGAAAGCAAATCTGTTATCTTTTCTGAATATAGGCCTTGATGTAAATCACACAGCCACAGTCTGTGAATAACTGCATTTGTTTCAACAGCAAAACACCTCATCTAAAACACAGAAGAGCTGCCGGAAATGAGCTAATAGTACTTTTCTTTCTGTATTAAAGGATTATTTTCTAGTGCCCACTGTGTGGGCTTAAACACTAGATTGAAACAGTCAAAACACTTAGAAGTAAGATTTATGGCTAAAAAGGAGGGGGTTAGAGGGAGACCTTCTTTGAAGTGACTGACTTCTTTGACCAGTGTCTCAGAATTACTAGGCTACAAAAGGACCCCTCTCTGTGAGCAGCCTTCTGCATTTTCCTTCATCTCTGTGGCAGATCATACTGATAAACATGATTTGAAAACAATTACCTGGGTATCACAGAGTTGGACAGCACATAGTAACTGAGATATTATGGACAACAAATGTCTTTTTATACTTAACAAGAATACTCTTACACTTCAAATACTACTCAAGCCAACAATATGAATCCTTCAGTACTAGTATGCTTTTCAAAAGATTTCAAAGGAGCTTAGGATTAAAAAAAAAAACCTAAAATTACTTTCACAGTATTCCAATAAGTGTTTCTAATTACACTGAGAGAGGAAGAAATTGTATATTTCATTGTACAAAAGTGTAATTTTCCTTTTCTTAATTGTAGCACTGATATATTCACTTAGTTTAGACTGACTGCTTATTTCATCTAACATATTATTTGTCATTAATTCTACTTAAGAGAACAGTTTTGCACTGAAGGCTAGTAAAACTGTATTAGTTTTGGAGTATAAAATACACATTGCAACTTTATACACAAACCCACTGTAATAAATTCTAGAAACTGTGGCATGCCATTCTGTGTTCACCTTTCCCAAGAGTGCTTTGATAATCGCTTTACTACCTTTCCCCATAAGTCTGGACAAAATAGTCACCCTTTACAAATGACAATGGCTCTATTTGGAATCATACTTAAGGTTATCAGCTTTTAATGAGACTACAGCCTAACTCTTGTTAACCAATCCTGTTAGAGAAGGTAGTTGCTTTGTAAGACTTTAGAGTGAAAAATTGCTTTGCAGCAAATTTTATTTCATCATGAGATGAAAAGAAACTTTTCTTGAAAATAAACCATCTTTATTTCTTGCTCAGATTAATCCATTTTAATGTTAACATTTTAACATAGGACTGGAGCAACAAAGGCCAAAACTGACTTGTAAGCTTGTGATATAATAGACTCACATAACAGACTGTGTAGCTCACATAATAGACTTTGTATATTAAAATGAAGAGAGAGAAAAACATTAACGTTAAGCATGAAAATTTTCTTGTTTTGCTGTTCCTTACAATCAATTCAGCTTTAAAACACAGCAGTTAGTTGGATTTTTAGTTCTCAAATGAAAAGCAGCAATGTTACTCCAAATTTAAATTGCCAATTTATTAAAAACGCCTAGATCTAAACACAACTTGCACAAGATCAAAACACCTTCTGTATAACCACAGGTAGGTGTATTTATTATGTATTTGTATCAAAGTGGCACAAATAGGCCTTTGATCCACTGGATATACTGTAGTGGCCATTGAAGTTCTATTGAATGCAGGTAAAGAAAAATATTATATATAGATTATGTAAGTTTATTTTTTTTCTAAGTACAAAACTTAAAACACCAGAACAGATTAAAGTGGAGTAAAATAAAAGAATAGTTCAACAATCTCTCTGTGTGTATCATGTTATCTTGTTTGGTATCACATAACTGGACTCACAACATTCTAAGATGAAGAGGTATCCTTAACATTTACACTCAGCTTAACTGCAACACGGAGACAAGTAAGAGAAGAAACAAGGAACAAAAATAAGTGGAAAAAGGCTGTGTGGTACAACTCTCCCTGTAATCCTGTCTCTGGTTAGCAAGTTGGAAGCATTTCATTTCTTTAACTTGAAGCCTGATATTCACATTCCTCTGTGGCTTAATGTGGACATGGACTACAGATCGCACTCATGTCTTAAAGGAGCTAAATGATTTAGCACAGCAAGCCCACAAGCTGCGAGATGGATTGCAAGAAATGTTATATTTACGTCCACTTTGAGGAAGGAGGAAATTAAATTTCATAGTCTCCAGTTCTACTGCAGAAGTTGGCAATGCCATGTGGATGTAGTCACTGCCTTAAACTAAGGTAAGTAAAATCTGTCCTTGGCAGCTGTAAAGACACTCATGCCTTCCGAAGTGCTGTTAAGTGTGGCCACCACTCCTGTGAAACCAATTAACCTGTACCAACAGTGTGGGAGTGAGATACGTCTCCAACGACAGCCTTTCTAGAACCAGTGCAGAATGGCAACAGGTGGAACAGATATCAAACTGCAGACAAAGATGTGATGCCAGTGTGCATTTTATTCAACAATTTACCACAAAGACAAGTCTGTGCTAATACAAATTCCTGTAATCATGGAATAGTAACTTCTTGTATCTGATGAGAAAAAGGGAGCAGACCAAACCACGCGTGAGCAATGTCTACCACATATGAGGCAACAGTATCAGTGGAAGGGAGAAGGGAAGCGCTCCCCACCAAGCAGCCACCACGCTGTAGCTCCACCCAAGCTGTTTACTACTGCTAAAGTTCATTATTTCCATTTGCAGACACAAAGCTCCAGGACAAACTTGCCAAGAATTAACCAGTCTGCCTTTTTTATAAAATGATTAGCTGTGCTTTTGAAAGAGTTATAAGGACCAAAGGGTCACTGGGTAATTATTTACAGAACTGATGCCAGGGATGAAATGATAGATAGAGCTATTACAAACATCATGCAGAGTACAGAATGAGAAACTTCTGCAATTTATTGTCCATTGCTGTGAAGTGTGATTCAGCTCAGAGATAGCACCAGCTCTGCTCTTTCCTCTTGATACTGATAGATACTATAATAAAAATACGAAATTTGACTCAAGACCTTCTGTTCTCCATTTCCAAGTTCATACAGGATCTACTTAATAAGGGAGGGAAAAAAAAAAAAAAGACAAAATCAAGCCCCCCACACAGTAGACATCATGAAGAGGTGATGTTGCCTTGCTTTGGTTTGGAAGGTAACCAGCTCAATTGTGACAGAATTAACATCCTCTTTCAGCTAAATAAAGGCTACGGTTGCAGTATAAACCATTGTCATGCACTTCAGCACAAGGAGGGTTTATAACTTGCTCTTGTGGGAGGGAAACTGGAGGCAACAGAGTTCAGACCATGACTCTCTAAGAGGGAACAGGATCACTGGGAAAGAGTTTTAAGTATCCTCGTGAAAGAAAGAACAGCTCATGTCTTCCCCAGCCACTCCCCTACTGCAGAATACAGGACACTCAGTCCAAAAGCATTTTCAGTGCCTAAATATAACACAGGCATTCACATAGTATAAATAGGAGAATCCTCCTGAAGTGCTGTCTTCAAAACATGATCCATTTTTCAGTAAGACTAGAGTTCAGAGTCATATATTGGCATGTCAAATTCAGGATATCCTTGTAAGAATAATGAATTCATCGTTATTATACCTGGCTATTTTTATAAAGTTTCTGGAAGCAAGAAATATGAAATGCACTTAATGACTACTCGTATACCTTCATGTTTCTCTTTGGTCATAGGCCAAGAAGACTTTTTGGAATAGAGTCATATCCTTATGGTATTTCGTAACACCAGTCTTTGTTGGCAACCATTGATTACATACCCCAACATCAAGCTGCTACATTTTTTCAGGCTTCTTTCAAAGCTTTGATATATAAAGTCAAAATTAAAAGTAGCAGGCCCTCAATACTACAGTTTATGTCAAAAATAATATGAAACTATTAGAATCACAAAGCCTAGAATTCAACTGGAAAACTAATACCGCAAAATATCCTAGCATAAACATTATGATTCCTTCAAGAAAGAGTAAGGAGTAGAGTTTTGAAGAGAAGCAAATAGAAAAAAGAGGAAAAAAACCCCCACAGTCCAAAACAAACCCTCACAGACAGAGAGCTGAGGTGACCCCAAATGGTGACACAAAAAAAACCTAAAAGTCCAAGAATCTGTTTCTTGTTGTGATCCTCCTACTCCATCAGGTGTTCCGGTAGAGGAAATCAATCATCATTAATTTCCAAATAAAGGGTTACTGAGGACCATAAAGCACCGTGCTATGAAAGGATTTGTTCCTCCTTCTAACCATGTTGTCCTATCTGAACCAGCAGCTCCCACAGGACACAGCATTAGCTGTTCATGGCTATTGAAAGCAGCGACTCAGCTGTGCCATAAATAACCTCCAGTGAATTAAATCCTTAAAAGTGACAGATATCTTCAGTTTTTACTGGAGCAAGTGAGCCAGATTGGAGATGTAGCACCATGACACCCACTATGGACAAGTTTCAAAATCCTTTGTACTGTCTCTAAACACTCAAGTAAACCAATCACTTAAACTGGCAGTAGGATGTAGGCACTGGCGGATACATGTCTTCTGACAGTGACAAGGGCAGCACAAAATCTACTACCAAGTTTTCACAACAGCAATTAAAAAAAAGCCACAAGACCAAGTTCATATTGCAGTATCCTCCTTCAGATCACTGGGCTAAACAATGTTGGGCCTGTTAGTTAAGACTCAAATAGCAACCCCTCATTACCATGATGTATGAAAGTATTCAGTCTGACACTAAGTTAGAGCAAGAATTTAATTTGCAGAAGAGGGAGAAAACATCACTTTGGAATAAAGTGGAAAGAAGGTAGGGAGAAAAAAAAAAAAAAAAGACTGGCAAAGATAAGCAAAGAACAGAGAAAACGTTTTTCAGTGTAGATAGGAAAGGGGGAAAAACTCCAAAAACAAAACCAAACCTTTCCAGCTGTTGGAGAATTTGTACAAGTTTAAAAAGTGTTCTGAAGAAGTAAAACAGCGGGTGGCGTGAATCTCATGTTATGTACATAATTTAAAAGATCATTCTCTTCTTCTAAACTCCTTGGCCTATTCAGACTGCACTTTTTTCCACTGCAATCAAAATTCATCTTCATTTTTATTTTTTAGTAGAGAGCTAGTAAAAAGCAACTCTAACCCAATTTGTGTTCTAAACAAAAAGCATAAAAATCTGAGTTTCATACTACTGATTTAAAACAAAATAAAAAAATCTAGAAGTCATCTCAACCCTAGTTTATGTTTTAGCTCCTTCAGTAGAGAAGTCCAACATAACTAGTCACTATCCATTTTCAAGTCACGCTCATCCTTTTATGTGAGTTGCTATTCAGACAACAGATAAGAGCAATTATACCATTCCATGATAATAAGTTCACATTTGCATATTGTTATCATCTAGTACCTCACATAAGTGAGAGTGATACATTTTTCTCATCTGTACACAAATATTAGAGTAGTTCCAAAAACTTAGCAAGGTGAAGTATCCCATTATGGGATCAAGCCTGCCTGCAACCCAAGACATCAAACTATCTCCCAGTTTCTCACCTTGCTTTTCTGTGGAACAGTCTTCACGCATCTTAAAGGATTCTAGAAAACAAAATTAACTACTTTTATAGACAAGAAAAGTAACATTGTACATATAATTTCCTACCACTACTACAACTACCCGTGGAGCCTTAGGAAATTACAAACAAGACAAGATTGTCTGGGGAGAAATGGAGATGTTCTGGCAAGAAGACCTACACTAAATAATGGTCCACACAGCTGAGGACATTTCAACAGCTTCTTTCAGCTGGAGAAACAAGATAGGAATGATATAAAAGCTCTCAAGTGGTATTAAAACTATGTGCCTTAGTGTATCACATATATAGTTAGCTTCCCTTCATAGGGTGGTACCCTGAATACTGCAGAATGAAAATAGAGGAAGAGTCTGGCTACAGATGTTAGTACAAATGTGCTTTTGTAAGTATTGTTTTCCTTCTACAGAACAAAGAGTGAAATATTCCATGTAACATTTTATTCTCCTGTAAAAGAATACAGCATGCAGACTTCCTGTAGTGGAACACACTTTTCTTTTCCATGTGCAATTTAAACTGCCAACTTTAAACAGAGAAAAATATTGTATGTATCCATGGATATCTAATTTTAGAAAGACAAACAGTTCTCCTGCTCCTGCAGCAGGGAAAAAAGATGGTAAGAAACAGATAATTATTACAAGTCATACGTAAAGAACCATGACAGTATGTGTTGTGTGCAGAATGTAGTAAGGACTGAGTTGGGCAAGTGCCCATGAGGAAAACAAGGTTTTTGTGGGCTCTGCATCTGAAATGCACAGGCTACACTTAAAGCCATCACACCTCACTGCCAACTTGATAAACTCATTTTTCTAAGATGGAAAAGCTTTGGGAAGGATAATGCCTTCAGAGCCTTTGCAGCCATTGTCAAACCCTATGTCATGTTAGCAAGCACCAAGACTGGCATTATAATGACTCCATAAAAAGGAACTATAATGTCTGTGTGTAATTTATACAGCTCTTTTCCCAAAGTCATTGTGGTTTTGGCTTACAGAATTTGCCCAGAAGTCCTCAGAATCTTAACTGGGTGATTTTCCTTTCTAGATTCTGAAGTAGAGTTAGATCGTTTTACTGCATGCAAGCATACATTCATCATGTATTATAGTTCTTGCAACCAAAAACCAGTAAAATTCAGCATGTGAAACATACTACAAACACCCCAAAGGAAGTATATTTTAAAAAATCCAAAACCCCAAAAAAATACAAGAGAGTTGAAATTTGTTTTGTTTTGTTTTTTCCCTGAGAGAAAAGAAAGCCACAGTTCTCAAAAAAATTACCTGGATATAAATACACATTGTCTGGAATACTGTAAGCAGCCAACAGACCTACTTGAGCAAGTGATTTAACCAGGAATCTTAGAACACTACTAGAAAAGAGCTTTCTGAAATCAAATAGTAGTTTAAAAGTTAGAAAAGAATAAACAGGTAACAGAAAAACTTCTGTGGAGAATGCAGTTTCCATTGATACCAAGTTACAGAAAATGTTTGGAGATGCACCATTTAAAATACTTTGCATGCTAAGCATAAATTCTTTCCAATTCTAACTATAAAAATGAGGAATTCATGCTTGAATTGGTTTGCTTTTAATTTTAGGCAACATCATAAACATAATGAAAACCTTTAAAGAAAAATATTTATGTTCATTAGAGCACACACTGGGTCCGTATGAAGATGCCCCAATAAACAAAGGCCACGACCTAAAAGGAGAACATTCATAAAACCCCTGTATATTATGGACAGACTCTCCTTACAAATGGAGTGTCAGTGCTGGAAAATTAATGCCAAAACCAAGATATGAAAAGGTCCTTACATTTATCTTGAGCAGCTGTCAAAGGTAGCAGCAGCCTCCTAGGTAAAACTCACTAGTCTCCACTACCAGAAAAATTTATTCCTCAGAATTACAAACTGTCTAATTAGCAATGGAGTTAGCCAGGTAGTTTCAATTATGAACAAGCTTTGTAATTCAGATATACCTTCAGGTTGTATTATGCAATTTATAAAACACTTTCATTCTTCAAATACATGCTGTTAACTAGGACCCACTAAAACAAGAACTGCTATCTCACCTTCGGAATTGAAAACTGCCTTGCATTTCTGACTTCTTGTCTAGAGCCAGCAGACCAAAGTTTACCAGTCCTCAAAGCATGCTGAATCCTACTTAAACTTTCCAGGTCATCTGAGCTTGAAAATTATGTTTATATTCCTTCCCAACCTCTTGCTTGTAGAAACTCCCTACAGGATCGTACCAACCACAACTATAATCAGAAATCAAATTAGCAATCCTGGGATGATCCTAAATGCTTGTTTTTATTTGTTAACAATATCATTAACAGAAGGCAAAAGAATATTATCCAGAAGGTCACAGAAAAAAAATAATTGCATTATGACAATGTCAGAGGTACGACAGGGCTTGTGACTTTCTAAGAATGGACACAAAAAAATTCAAACAGAGATGCTGATAATGCTAAATCCTAAGAGATATCTCCCTGGCCATAAGTTTGATAAAATATTGCTCAGAAATGCACCTCCTGCTTAATCTGATTTGCAGTTCAATTATCTTAGTTTAAAAAAAAAAAACATTAAAATACACATAACTAAAATTAACCTCATTGTTCATTAATACTACTAAAATTTACATAGATGGTCTGAGGACAAAGTAACCACCCAAGGCCAGCAAAAAACAAAAGGCCTGAAAAACAAAATAACAAAGCATTTTTTAAGGCAGTTTTGAAATGTTCTATAAAGTCTTGAAATAGACTCTGAACAATTACAGTTACAAATTTAGCTTGCCAAATTACAATTGCATTGCATAAATCCAGCAAATTATTCTGGATCCCATGCAGGGCAGTAACACCCCCATCTGAAAGCCCTACCACAACCAGATGACCTTCCTCCTTTAACTGTCTTTGCAATTCTTTGTTAGTGCCTGGCTCAATTTTCTGTTTCATTTTTATCTCACATGGGAACATTGGGATATTTCAACTACTTCCAATGTTCAAAATGTTTTTTAATTAAAATAGCCAAAATAACCCAAATAAAATTAATCAAGAGAAAATAGTGATACACAACACTCATTTCCCTCTGTTAAAACCTTGCTTTTTAACCCAAATTTTATCTGCTAAAAGTTTACCAGCCAGATTTCCTCCCCCTACTCCAGCCACTCAGGCAACTCTCTCCCAGCAGCCAGCCAAGAATTCCCTAATTTCCGACCCATGCAGTGACCCATGCTGAAGTGCTGGGCCAGAGGCGCCTCAACAACCAGGTAGTCCTTGCTTTCCACTGCCTGTGCTGAGCAAACCTTGACACAAATTCTTCTTTTCAACCCATACAACTTTAAAACAAACCAAACAAAGACTCCTAAAAATCCCAGAAAGAGGGAGCTGAAACATGTCCATGGAAGCACACAGACCAAAAAAATGCTAAACCAGATTTAAGGCTGCATAGGAAGCCAGGACCCTGTTTATGAACATGTGTTCAGGGCCCAACAGACAGAGTGGTTTGAAACACGATACAGTCTCTTTGATATGGCTCACTAGTTTGGAAGTGGAGGGGCCGTATCCTATTAAAAATAACAGGAAATTGACCACAGCAATAAATCTAAAGCTTTGGCAGCTGCAATTTCTTATCTTCCATGAGCAGTTGTTGGCGCGCAAAAATGATGCAACTTTTTCTTCTTGGAAAAAGAAACAATTAGAAAATCACTCCAAAACTCTGGCTTCCACTTGGTGATAGCTTGCATCAACCAGTGACAGCCTTGGGAGACCTAGATCCCCAAGATCTTCCCTCTGTCATACCACGATATTGTTATATTTTGATCGTTTACTGCTGCCTCCAGGCAAAACCATGTCACTGAGAAAGCTAAGACGGGGCACGGAAGCTGACAAGTCCCAAGGAATCTCACCAGAGGCTTTGGCACTCCTGACGGGACTTGTGTCCTTTCTCATGCAATTTCTGCACCCAAGCGATCTCTCTATCTCCTCTGATAGTATTTTTCTCTTTATCTACTGAAACAAATTGAGATCCAAGATGACAGCAGCTTCTTCTAACGGCTTACCAACACTTAAAAGGGACTGCACCAGGCAGTGTTACCTCTGCAATTGCCGCTAGTGAAGATGCAGTTTCTGCTGGGCTGGAGAAAAAGGGATGGGAGGCAGAGAAGAGGTAGCCAAGGCTCTTCCTCAAATGGGATAAAATACATACGCCAAAGGATTTTATTCAACTGGCAGTGACTACACTGAGTTTTTTGCCAGCGTAACTGTGTCTACTTGTGGGTATGACTTGTTTTCCCACTCATAAAAGGAAGAGCTTTGCCAACAAAATTTTAAGGGCTAAGACCAACAGTGTGGGTGTGGGGTTTGGTTTGTTTTCAGTACACATGAGTGAAGTTAACTATGGTCCAGTTTCCTGCCAATCTAATCCACACATCATGTAATGCCAGTATTTTCTGTTTCTTATTCTGCTTAGGTCCTGCAAGCATTTCTGGAGCAGTCTTTTCAGACAGGCAATCCTCCTCTGAAGCCTTTTTTTTTTTTTTTTTAAATCCAAGTGTAAGATCCCAAAAGTGGAACAGATATAAGGGGCAAGTGGTGCAATACAAAAGGCAGATATCTATCTTGAGAGCTAAAAGTGCATCTAAAACATGTATATTTTGCCTGCATTTATGCAACCACAACATGCTAGTTGTATGAGATACTTACAAAGGAATGATGAAACCACTGCACCTACTGAAAAAACCCCAACCACCAAACCCCCCCATCCTCCATCCCAAAAAACCCAAAAAACTCCAACCTCTCCCCCCGTAAACCCCCCAACCAAACAAAAAAACCCAACAAAACACCACCCACCAAAACTTTCTTCCAGCCCTAGAGACTTAAAAACCAGAAGATGAACCTCCTTACACTAGGACTAATTATAGCAGAGTAATTACAACATGTTTGTAGGTCACCTCACCTATGAGCATGTGCCAAAACCAGGGCTCAATTCTCTCCTGCCACCCTGGAGGAAAGTGGGAGGGAGGTAAGTTCCATTTTGGATACTACAAGACCCTAAGAACCACGACCCTTTGAAAAAAAAGATATATAAATAAATGGGTTGAGAAAACTTTCTCTCCCTTGCATAGCCTATTTCTGTAAAGCTGTTTCTTTAACTATAAAAGCTATGTTAGAACTGGGACTTCTATGTGCACCTTCTCATTTCAGTCATCGCATTTTGAATCTCAACCAGTTCCTGATCCCAAGCATGAGGAAGACTCCACATACTTTTCAGAAGACCTGCCTCCAAGTGCAAGAAGTTGTAAGCCCAGAAGTTCCAAGCCGAAGCATTCCATTCTTTGACATGACTCCTAGACAGTCTCTTTTCAAGCACCAAAAAGCCTAATACATAAGTCCACAAAGTGCATGGTGATCCCACTGCCAAGAAAACTATGCAACATCAGCAGAGGAATCATAAGGCCACCAAAATAACTTCCCACTAATATATTAGAAGGGAGAGTTAGAGGTATGGAATTTCTTCATGATTGAGGGCTAACTCTCACCAACACTAACCCATCTGTCACACATTGCTTTGTGTCTGCTTTGATTTCTTTTTTGCTGCAAAAAAAGGGAATGCACATCAGAAATGTTATGGACCACCAGATTTGTTTCATATATTATCAAAGCTAAACACTCAAGCATTTTATGGAGATTAAGAGATTAGAGTCCGAGAGTTTTTATTCTTCTGTGTGCAAGGCTCTCTCTTTCAATCAAATTAAAAAGTGGAGTTCAAGGTATGTTGTTAATTCCTGAGGGGAAATGATACATAACCCACATGCACAAAGAAGTTGGCTTGCATGCGGTTGTTTTTACAGCACGAAATCTGTTTCAATCTATGTTTGTTTAACAAGATGCAAGTCTAACAATGGTAATTTACTAAAAGCTTGTGCACTAAGTATGTACAATACCAGAAACAATAGTCATAACTCCTTCCAAAGATACAAAAGCATCTACAAAACTATCAAAACATAAGCACTGCCCTGGATTAGTTCTTTCAAAACTCAACATTCCAAATAGCTTCATCATTTCAATAATCCATCTATAAACATTAACTAATTTTGGACTACTGTTTCGCATTCTAGCAACGAGTTACTGCTAGTCAATCCAACACAAAATTTCATTATTTGTATTTTCATTGATTTTTTTTTTTTTTAATCCATAATATCATTACTGCTTGCTCAGACAACTTTTGCAACAGTAAATCTTGGCTTAAGTATTGTATTAGAAACACCAATTGTTCCAATAGCTATTTACTATTAAGCTCCTCAATCTATATTTAAGCACTTGAATAACCAGCTGCTTGTACAACTAATGGCCAGTGACAACACAGCTGCAGAAGGTGAGGTGGCGTTCAGTCTCTCCAACAAGCCTGTTTGTCAATGCTCAGGCCCAACCACCATTCTGCAGCATTACAACCATAATTACATTCTGAAATTTTGAGGCTTACTAGGTGATATTCTGTTCTCCCTGAAAACCTGATAGAGCTAAACACATCTTTACGATGAACAACAACCTCTGCCTTTAGTTATTGCATCAGATGGCTCACAGTTTCTTCAGGAACTACCTGAACAACTGTGTTCCCAACACCCGTACATTACAGAACGTATCTCACCATGATCTGGGCTAATATCTTACCTGCTTAGTCTCTGTACCAGAAGACTGAACCTTTCTTTGTCTTGCTGAACCCACGGACTGTGAAAAAATGTTGGTTCAACATTTGCATTTTGCTTTTACAATCAGAGCCTGGATAGAGTTTTAAGTCAAGATAGCATGGAAACTTCTAAACAGGCAGGTTATCTCATTAAGAGAGAATCAACCAGAAAACAACCAGGTGTAGCAATTCCCCTCGAGCATCACTATCATTAGAAAACAACAACAACATTTACAAAGTGCATTAGAAATTTTAGAAATACTTGCTTGTCAACAGCAAACACTTAATGCAGAGAACTCTTCCTGAGGACAACTGGAGGGGTTTTGGAGACAGTTATACTGTAGTAAGGTCTGTAAACTATGGGTGTTTACAGTGCATTTTTACTACCTTCAAAAATAAAGAGTTTCACATTTCAGACACATTTGGTCTTAATCAACTGCAGCAATCAGTTAACCATCATTCAATCACACATACTTGGAGGGTGACTCACCAGATGTCAGGTGTTTAACTTGCATGTTCCTCAAGTAACCATCTAGATGCTGACAGTTTTTTTCTCCCCTGCCTCCACAGCACTGTGCACAAATGATCACAGTAGTGGAAAATTTGCATCAGAGGATTAATATCATTAGTTATCATGGTTAGGATTAATATCATTAGGAGAGATATGCAATGCCATAACCACTCAATCTTGTAACAACCATGAGCTAAGCTGCAAGTTGTCTCTGTAAAGAAAGTAATTAAAGGAATGGAATTTCCAAGATTATTTGAAAATCCCTTTTTTTCTGATAGTGTTCTATGCTCAATTCTTCAGCCACTACAATGCAGGCACCATCATTATTCTATTTAAAAAAAAATAAAAATTCAATTATGTTACCAATTCGAAGTACACCTGGTATTTTAATTAAGCACATTTCAAAACAGTCCCAAGTCATACACCTCATAGTTTTTCCCTCGCTGGCAGGTGTCATTGTATTCAGCACTCACAGAGCATCTGGTTAGCAAAACACAGAAGCTTCAAGTTTTGAAATTCCTTTCAGAATTTCTCTAAAAGAGAATTGTTTTGATCCTCAAGTTGGTCCAGATGGTATCTCAGAATTGTCCAACTCCTCCTTTTGAGATAACTGCCACTATTGTTCCAGGGGGACAAGCAAGACAAGCAAACAGGCTTTTCAAAGAAAGTCATCACTACTAGAGAGGGTCTATCTAAGGAACTTCACAACCTCTATAGACTCTCTGATAAGCACTGACAGGAGAGTTTTTGTAAATCAAAACTATTTCTCCAGCGTGATAGACTAGAGCTCTGAAGTTTCATGCAGCTGCTGGACTAGTAGCACCAGGCAACAGATTTCCTCAGAAGTCTGAGTGCTAATACTAAAATTGAAACAAACAGCCCATGGGGTTGGCTTGGACTGGAGAGACCGATTCCACAGCTGGCAGAATGTCAGCGCTTGCACAAAAAAAAAAAAAAAA